>VWZY01008720.1:5459-30910 GCA_013399075.1 Chloroceryle aenea | reverse complement strand
AATTATATATATATATATATAAATCCAGCAAGAGTTTTCCTGGTAACCTAAATGTATTACCAGTTTTAATGCATTTGCCATAACCTTGGTCACAGAAGAATAGACAAAATGCCTAGTCTTTTTAAAAAGCCAAAACAATCATTTTTTTCATGGGGAAACTTGTGGGGAAAAAGGTACTTCTGGATATAGAACTTGCTATTGCTTTTAATCTCCCAGCAACTGGCAGTGTTTTGGTTGGTTGTCCGTGGTTTTTTTCCCTAAGTGTTTTCCCTCAAAAATTAAATAATGTAAATAAATTATTTACATTATCTAAAATAATGTGAAGTAATTCCATTTGGCTAATGTGTTGATTCTTCTTAATTTTGAAAAGAAAAATATTTTGCCTCTGGCTTAATTTAAGACTCAGCATGCACAGCCCTTCTACTAAAAGGAAGACCTTTAAATCTTAATGCAGTCTTATTCTTTAGATAGGGAGTGAGTGATATTTAAAACTAAGAAAGCTGCATCAAGATATTTGACAAGGTTCATTGAAGTCCAATTAGGAAACTCATTTTAACACTAGGCATCCTGTTCCTTTTATCTCCCAAGGTAAACCAATAAAAGTTTCATCACATACAAGTAAATACATACTTAAAATATATTATGGAAGTAGATAATCTTGTTAAATTAATCTCCTTGTATAATAATTGGTTGTCCATTAGTGATTCTGAGCAGGCATTAGTTAGGACCAGCTTCTTCATAACGTGGTGTAGCACTGGATGTGTGATACTCAATTGTCCACGGTGGGAATTTTATCAAATGAATTGAAATTAAAGTTATTTTCAGATGTGTTATGAAAGATCTTTTTCAAGTAGTTCATCTGTTTTCTGAGCAGTGCAGTCTTCGCACACACTCAAAAAAACATGACTCAGCACCTTTACCTTGAGGGATTTTTAATGGTTCTTTTAACTACTTATGTAAGTTTTATTCATTTTAGGTTCATATTATTTTCAGTTGCTGGTTCTTAGCCATATGGATTAACCTTCTCCTTCCTGCTCCCAACATTACAAAAACTGAAATTTCCACTTGGTTGTTTGATTACAGACTATAATTTTTGTAAGACTTATAAAGATGTGGATATTTACAACATACTGAGGGCTACAAGGGTGATTAAGGGACTGGAACCTGTGTCTTAGCAGGAAAGTCTGAGAGACCTGGGCTTTTTAGTTTGGAGAAGAGAAGACTCAGAGGGGATTTAATAAATGTTTATAAATATATGAGGGCTGAGTGTTGAGAGGAGGGGGGCAGCCTCTTCTCACTTGCATCCTATGATACGACAAGGAGAATGGATGTTAGCTAGTGCACAGGAAGTTCCACTTCGACATGAGGAGGAACTTCTTTACTGTAAGGGTCACAGAGAACTGGAATGGGTTCCCCAGAGATGTTGTGGAGTCTCCTTCTCTGGACATTTTCAAAACCCACCTGGATGCATTCCTTTGTGACTTGTGCTAGATTATATGGTCCTGCTCCAGCAGGGGGGTTGGACTCAAAGATCTCCAGGGTCCCTTCCAACCCCTGACATCCTGTGATCCTGTGAACATCAGTAAATCCAGATGTAAAAGGAAAGCATTAGGTAGCTCCTATGTCCTGTGGCTGTTACGGCTGCTCTTATTTATTTTTTTTTGCATCAATGAACCTGCCAAGCATACAACATTTGTTATGCTATAGTAGATGTCTTGTGGAGCTGGTCATTTTCTCCAGTACCTGTCCTTTCCCTGACCCAGTTTCCTCCACAGTATGACTTACCTATGCAATGTTGTTCAACCTTCTGAAATTGTGGTAAACCTTTAAATAAACCTTGTATTTTGGACTGAATGCAGGTGTAGATGCTGGGTTGATAGCTTTTCAAAGTGTGGGACTGGCTATTCAAACACTGTGTTTGAGTGGCCTGTGCTGCAGAACCGGTACTATGTGCCTGCCTATTAATTAGAAATTGACTGGGAAATATAAATGAGTTCTGTGATTTTTTTTTATTGCATTTATCACAATTACATGCAATTCATGTAAAGGGATTTCAGGAATACTAAAACATAGACAGCAGAGTTTTATATGAGCAAATCATATGAAAGGCAAAGGCAGATTTCATGGAAAGAGACACTCATTGTGTGCTTGCTCTAAGTCTTGGCCATAATGAGTTTTGGAGAGTTTTTATTTCCCAAATTGGTAATGTTCAAAACTTGCTAGATGTTGCAGGCAGACAGTTCTTAGTTGCCTTACTGGCAAAGGTTGTTAGGGACTGCGGTGTTTTGGCTGCCCACAAAAATTTTATTTCAGTGAGTCTGGGATATTATTATTGGTACTGAACTTGCCAGAACTTCCTCCCAGAGGAAACCCAAGTTTTAAGGTCTCAGTCATTATCAATGTAAATCACTTTGGAACATTAAAGGGGAACTTTGTGCATTAAAGAGGAAAACACTCCTAAGACATTTATTTCACAACTTTAATTATAGAAATAATGTTCTAATCTAAAAAACAAAACAAACCCAACTAACAAATGAGTGAAACTACTGAGAACCCTTTAACATCTAAAACCAAGCCAGCCCAGTGACAGAGGTATTATTAGTTGGTATTGCTCAGTGTTCTTAAAGAACTTTCTCTAACACTATCTTGAAATACTAATAACTAAATGAAATAGGTTACACTTTTTCTGTCTCAGGTAGTGGTCTTAGAGCTGACAGCATAAAGTGTAGCCTTATTGTCTTTAAACATTAAATAAACATTTTGCAAAGGCAGTGACTACAAAAGAGGTCCTGGTACATGTTTCTTCACCCCTCTGTGAGCATTCAGACAATTACTTTGGTGAGTCCCACCTGAACAGATAGAAATAAGCTTACCCATTTTAGTAGAAATGGCTCAGTAACTGTTGGTTACTCAGTAACTTTTAAATAGTGATAAAATTATACTTGTGACTATGAACTTTTGGGGTAAGTACACTTCATCACTCTTAAACAGCTGTCTTAAATTTGACTCAAATGTTTCCTGCTGATAGAAATGCCGCTTCTTGCATTTTGCATGTATTCAGAATCAGCATGATATACTGCAGCTTGGACAGTGCATATCATTCTGTGAAGAAAAAAAGCAAGCTAACATGGAATTTGTTCTTCCCAGTGATGGTGTTTGGAGGTTCAGTTCTCTTTTCGCTGCCTGTACTGCTGTCACCCAGGATTGAAAGCTGTAGGTATCCCAGGGCTGTAGCAAGGGCTTTCAACGACTTGAATGAGGACTGCAAAGATGCATCAGAACAGTGTGGGCGATGACTTCTGGGAAGCTAATGAAAAAATAAAGTATGGTTAAAGTTCATCTCTCTTCCCTTTTGGCAGTCATTCATGGTAACACGAAGTAAGTATAAAGTCTGGTGCCAAGACTAAACGCTAGTGATTTATGCTTTCTTTAAGTGATCTTAAAGCCAAGAAGGATCTTTACCACTCTATTCTGCAGAGTTGCCTTTTGCAGTGTGAGCTGGTGCTTGCTGGCTTCACTGCATGTCTCATCTGGTTGTACTTTCCACAAACAGCCTGTAGCTCACAGTGTCCTCCAGTGAAGCCTGATTCTGTAACCATGGACATTGCTGCTTTCTCCACACAGGTGTAGCTTGAGGAGGATGATCTGAAACTGGATATCCTCAGCAAGGGTTCCATGTGCTGGGGACATGCTCTTGAGGTGAATGGGCTACCCTTTGGTTTTCTCGTATTTAATCCTGGATCTTGCTCTTGTACCAGGGGAGTCACAGAATCACATAATGTTAGGGATTGGAAGGGACCGCTGAAGATCATCGAGTCCAACCCCCCTGCCAGAGCAGGACAAAACTAGGGCAGATCATGCAGAAATGCATCCAGACACGTCTTGAAATTCTCCAGAGAAAGAGACTCCACAGCTTCTCTGGGGAATCTATTCCAATGCTCTACAACTCTTACAGTAAACAAGTTCTTCCTCCTGTTGAGGTGGAACTTCCTGTACTGTAGCTTTAATCCATTGCTTCTCATCCTATCACAATGCACAAGTGAAAAGAGGTTGTCCCTGCCTTCTTATTGTCTACATATTGTCTTATGTATTTATGGACATGAATTAGATCCCCTCTCAGTTTTCTCCTCTCCAGACTAAAAAGACCCAGGTCTCTCAACCTTTCCTTGTAAGGCAGGTGTTCCAGCCCCTTCATCATCCTTGTAGCCCTCCATTGCACTCTCTCAAGCAGATCCCTGTTTCTCTTGAACAGGGGAGCCCAGAACTGGATGCAGTACTCCAGATGAGGTTTCACCAGTGCAGAATAGAGGGGGATGAGAACCTCCCTTGATCTGGTGGACACACTCTTCTTAATTCACCCCAGGATACTATTGGACTTCTGGGCCACAAGGGCACATTGTTGTTCCATGGATAGCTTGCTGTCTATCAGGACTCCAAGGTCTTTTCCACAGAGCTACTCTCTAGCAGATCACCTCCTAACCTATACTGGTGCATTTTATTGTTCCTTCCTAGGTGCAGGACTCTGCCTTTCCTCTTGTTAAACCTCATTAGGTTCCTCTTTTCCCAGCTCTCCCGTCTGTCCAAATCTTGCTGAATAGCCATTTGTAGGATTCGGATATCATTCCCTCATGCAAAGAATAAATATTTTTCTTAAACAAATATTGTAACTTGCTTGTTTTAAAACAATAGTGGGAAGTTATCATAGTGACTTTTCTTCCTAAAGCCTTATAAATCTCTTTGAGGCTCCTTTGTCAGACCCAGAAGAAATCCAGTGGGCTCAAAGTTTTTGCTGTGGAAGGAAGGTCTGGAGAAATTGGGCTAAAAGTAGAAATAAAAATGGAAAAAAAATCCTGAGTAAAAACATGCTCTACATCTGTCACAGCAGTTTAAAATTGAGTTAAGTTTTCAAAACCTTTTGTAGCTTCTTGGTTGTTTGTTGTTTTTTTTTAAAGATTATTCTGAGTAGTGGTGTAGCAGTCCAGCTACAGCACTAAACTTAATACATTGGAAAATGTATTAATAATGATACAGAATCTTAAGTACCCTGACATTATCCTGCTACTGCACTGACTTTAAACATTCACACATTTCAGTGGAACAGCAACTTAATTCTTAATTAAAATCACTAAGCAAATGCAGATTATATTCAATTTAAGTATTTATAGAATTTATATAAGCTTTCAAAATAGATTAGGACTTGAACAGCAAAAACTGCTAACATCTGAACAATAATTTTATATCTAAGCTCAATTAAGAAACTAGTTAGGAATACAGCTAAGAGATTGCTGTGTTTGAGGGAATATTTTATAATGTTGTGCATACAGAGGGCCTTTAAAGCTTTCACACAAAACGGGGTAGTCTAGAAAAATTTTGTTTTCTCTTATAATATTTTAAAATCTTGCATCATTTCCTCACTTTCTGGGAGTTGCAGTTCTGCCTGTTATCCTCAGTTTAACAGCAAAAAATACATAGCGAACCAAAGAAAGATCAAAAGTCTACTTGATTTTTGTAATGCTAAACATGTTAAATTGAAGCATGTGATTATTCCAGTTCATTTTAATTAGTCAACACATGTAAAGTTAAGCATGTATGTAAAATTTTCAAAGTAGAAATATAAATTTGCATAAAGAACATTTTATAAACTTATTTTCCTATTTGTAAGGAAATTCTTCATGTTAAAATCTATTGCAATATTCCCCCAGCAACACTATTTTGGTAATCTTCTATATATTTTGACACAGCATTTTCTCCACTATGTTTCAGTCACAAGTAACAGACCTCAAGGCTTTTTCAGGAACAAGTTCAAACTCTAGGCTTCTCAGTCCTGTTTTCCTCAAGGCTGGTTTCACTCCCTGCTACAGCTTTTGATTTTGGAAGACGTCTTCCCTTGTGCATTTGTCTGTCACATGCCTAAAGGTGTTCCGATCCTACAGGCTTTAGTAATGTTTAAAGTATCTGTAGGTTTTATTTTGCCCAGACAACATGATATATATGACATCTTTCAGGATTGGGTTTGAACCTTCTCAAAGTCTGTTTAGCAGTGTCTCGAATTTTTCGGTGTGGCTACAAGTGCTTCTGAGATTGAAAGGTTCCTTATACCTTTCATACAGGTTTTTCAAAAGTACCTCTTAACTTGCCTTGTGTTGTTCCACTGGTTCTTACTCTGTATTATGAAGCCTGTAAGAGCTGTGAGATCTTTTCTGGATTTCCTCTATAGTGGTACTAAATGTTATGTGAATTGTTTTAGACTGTATTTGCTGTCTACTTCTACATTGCTTGTTAGGCTGGAATATAGTATGTGTTCATGCTATATTCATGTTTTTTTCTTGACCTCATTGCATTTCATTCCTTGCTTCACTGCATCATCTGCCTTATTAGTCCATAATCTGATCTATTCTAGTCACTGTAAATTCTCTTTTTCCCCCAGCTGCATGTCACCATACACTAGTCACTTTGGAAACTGCATACCTGAAAGGTAATTTTATAAAAGATATGAGAGGAGGCATTGTACAATTCTGATGCTTGAGGCTGGGGACTTGATGCTCTTAGCCTCAAAGCAGCTGCTGCAGTCTGTTCTCTGTTCACAGGCTGATCTTGGTAGCTATTGGATGCTGAGGTGAGTGCCTTTGGGCTCAAACTAGTAGCACAGCAAGGTCTTCACTGGGATTTGTGAACTGTATGTATCATAAATTATGTCATATTTGTAGGGTGGCCTGGTAAAGGAGAGCTACCAGTTCAAAGTCACTTTTGTTGGAAAAAAAGAACTTTAAAGACAGAGGTTTTGTGATCACAGAATCACAGAATGTTAGGGGTTGGAAAAGACCTTGAAAGATTGTCTAGTCCCACCTCCCTGCCAGAGCAAGATTACCTAGATCAGGTCACACAGGAAACATCCAGGTGAGTTTTGCATGTCTCCAGAGAAGGAGACACCACAAGTTCCCTGGGCAGCCTGTACCAGTGTTCTGTCACCCTCACCATGAAAAAGTTTCTCCTTATGTTTACGTGGAACCTCCAACGTTCCAGCTTGCAGCCATTGCCCCTTGTCCTATCATTGGATGTCACTGAGAGGAGCCAGCTCCATCCTCCTGACATTGCCCTTTACATATTTATAAACACTAATGAGGTCACCCCTCAGTCTCCTCTTCTCCAAGCTAAAGAAACCCAGCTTCCTCAGCCTTTCCTCATTAGGGAGATATTCCACTCAGTCANTAAACCACATCCACTGCTCTACCATCATTTATCCACCTGTTTATGTCCTCATAAAAGGCTTTCAGGTTGGTCAAACATGACTACCCATTGATAAAACCATGTTGACTGCTTCTAATGACCCTCTTATCCTTGATATGCTTAGACAGTGCTGAGGATAAGCTGTTCCATCAGCTTTCCAGGGATGGAGGTGAGGCCGACCAGTCTATAGATTCGTGGTGCCTCCTTCTTACCCTTTTTGAAGACTGGAGTGACATTTGCTTTCCTTCAGTCCTCAGGCACCATTCCTGTTCCCCACGACTTACGAGTTATGGTGGAGAGTGGCCTAGCAATTACCTCTGCTGCTCCCTCCTCACCTGTGGGTGCATCCCATCAGGATTTCTGGATGTCCAGATTGCTTAACTGGTCCCTAATCCAGCTGTCATCAACTGAGGCTAACTTCTCCTTTATCCTGACTTTCTCTGGGGCCTCAGGGGTGATACTTAGAAGCAGTCAGTGATGCAGAATCAAGAACATGGGATGGCTGTTCCACCATGGCATCTTCTTATAAAAGAACACACTGTGCAACTTTTCTGTGCCTCATGTTTGGCTTTCTTCCCTTTTCCTAGAGCACTTGACAGTAGATCTGTGGTTTAGCTGAGATCAGTTACGTTCAGTAACTTTCATGTTTTCCATACTTACAGATGCCTTCACTATTTCTGTAGTGTTAGCTATACTCAGGAAACTCTTGGGCAGTGATTTCCATCTTTCTTGGATGCCTGTACAGCTGCTCATTCTGCAGAATGAGTCCTGACTTGCACTGCTCCAAGGCTCTAAGGTGAGTGTATAGGGTGCACTTTTGATTTCTGTCATTTTATTTTCTTAGGCTGTACAGCAGTGGTGTTTTGGAGCAGGAGTTATTCAGCTCCTCACACTATCATGTTCTTACGTGACCTGGGCTCCCTTGCTGGACTGACTTCTCTTGCTATCGGTGCTGAGTTCTGTGACATGGGTAGTGGCTCATGGCTAGAATTCTTGCTTGCGGAAGGGTACTGTTCACTCTCTTGGATAAATGAATTTGAGACTCGTGAATGAAAAGAAATGGGATGAAAGCTAGATGCTAGTATTTATTTTCCTTGAATCTCTCCATTCTGTTTTTAATTACTTTCTAATGTTTCAGAGAGGTGTCTGATGATGCTGTAGACATAACCAGAGAGAACAAGTGGAAATGGAAATGTGCCAAGTTTTGGTTGAATTACTGAAGGGTAGTTTCCAAAGCTGTGTGATACTACTACAGCAAAATTCAACTGTGTTTTTCCATAGAGGTTTCATTAATTAATGTATTTATTTAGTTTAGTGAGATTTATAGCTTTTTATTGACCATTTGTTTTCATTTATGGGTGACTCACATTACTTTCTATTCTAGCCTGAGGATGAGCAAAATCATGTGTCATGCTATAGTGGCTTTGATAGTCCACCAGTGACTGTAGAAGGTAGGAATTCTCCCTGTTGCACAGAGATAAGCCATTATATTCCCTTCTATGAATTTTTCAGATATGGGACTTTAATTGATAAAGTAATAGCTTAGGTGTCTGATTGCTGAAAAATTTTGGTGACAGATGAAATCTTCTTGGCTAGAGCTGTTTTGTAGTGTTTGAAGAGAAGCAATTCAAGTGAATGGAAGCGTGTGTCAGTTGAATACAGAGCAGAAATTCATATATATGTAAACCAGACTGAATAAACAAGTAGAATGGAGTGGAGAATGATGCAAACTCTTGCTGCCATTTGTGTGATAAAAGCTGCTTATATTTGAAACTGTTAATTATGGGCAATTTTTCCTTGGTGTTGTGAGGTCTGAATTACTTAGAACTATATTTGGTGATAGAATACTAAAACCACAACAAATTCTGAGTAAGCCACAGCTGACCAAATAATGCCGTTAATAGGATTAATTAATGGACTAATTTAATGGGTATGTTTATGAAATGCATTGTGCAGAAACCACGGATGGGTTTATATTTCAAGGATGATTACTGTTCTTCATTTCTCTCTCCTCCCAGAGGTCTCCTTGGAGTGAGTCTCCTCCTTGGTGAGCAGTTCAGCTTGGTGCCATCCACAAGTGCAGAGTGCTTTGAAAAGAAACAACTGAAGGCATGGTTGCCTGAATCACAGCCAGAGCAAACTTTCCTAGCTCATTACCATACACTGGCCTCAAATCCCCTTTGGAGCAGCTACCAGAGGATCTGAACTTTGCTGTTTCCTGTTCTGATGCCCAGGACCTTTCCTGTGTCTAGGTGGTACCACATGAAAGTGAGATACTTGCCTTGTTCCCTGACTGCCTCTCCCTACTTCACTCCCTGCCAGCAGTGTTGTGTCACCACGTGCCAGATGTGCAAGCAGATGCAAAGAGATACCCTCCCTGAGTGCAGGTGCTCTCATTCAAGAAAAAAGTAAGTGCATGTCAGTAAACGCTGGACAAATGTAGTACTGTATTGTTTGGATAAAGACAACGCTGCAGCAAGGAGGAGAGGGCAGTAAGGAGGAGAGGGCAGTCCAGAGCCTGACACTGTCTGGGTTGTCTGAAGTGGGAAAATGCCAGGGTCAACCCACTGTCCTTAATTTATCTGGAAAGGGAGCTGTCTCAGATGAAGTGATATGTGTGGAACCAACATTCTCTTTAGGAAGATTTTCTAAATTTAAAATATTTTGTTAGCAAATACTGCTTCTGACTTCTTGTAAATTTTACCTTGCCCCAGTTCATCTCTGTCTTTATTTTAAATTGAAAGATACTTTAAGTAAATTGTTCATACAAGCTAAACCACTGCTGGGTTCATACACAGAATAATTTAGTGTTCATCTGTCTCATTTTTTTATTGTCCAAAGTGAATCTCAGGGGACTAAAGCTCTGAACCCTGTGGTTTCAGGCTATTCATCTGGTCAACAGAGCCACTTAGACCTTTGTAAAAGAAAGTACTTAAATAATCAGTGCAAGAGACCTGTCTCTAAGCCAACCATTTTTGAAAAAATGCCAGGGTAGTAAATATAAACACTTTATTGCAACAATACTGATAATGCCTTTCCATTATTGCCAGAATTTCTTCTTCCCTGAAGCTACAGGACTGAGCTGGTTTTGCATCCCTTTCCATGATCCTGCATTACAAATGTTTTGTAATTTGAGATTGACACTGCAGAGCTCAACATTGAGCAGAGACTTTTTTTCTGAGCATTTCCCTGCAGACAAATACAACTAAAACCATTGAGAAGTGAGGAAGGAATTGCATCCACTATGCTGTCAGGGCAGCAAGTGTTGTTTTCATAGGTCTGTACATTGTCCTTCTGAAGCAGGGAAAGACTAAGGTCTCTGCTCTCTTATATGAAGGGGCCAGGTAAGTATTTGTTTGCCTGCACCCGTCTGCCTGCCAGTCCATGCAATTGGCAGGACAACACCAAGTTGCACAGGTCTCTGGAAACACACCAGTGCCAATGGTATAGCACTGGTCTCCTATCCTGCCCTCCATATGTCTTGATTCTAGGCAATCTCAACAAAACACAGAAGTTTCTCACCCATAAATTATCAGTGGATCAGTGTTTCTGTGTGTTCTGCTAATTAGATATGTATAGTGACTCTTAGAACTTTTATATATTTTCAAACTTCAGACACTTATAGTTTATCCTCATTCTTTTTGCAAATGAGAAAATACTTATTTCTGTTCCTTGAACACACAATTAACAGTGCAGTTTCTGTACCTTCCAACTAGCAAAATCCTATAATGCTTTCTGGTTTGGAAAGTTTACTGACAAACATAAAATCTGGGGTGAAATACTCCATAAAAGCAAAATGAAGGGTAGGCTGGTGTATAGTTGCAATGCTTATCCAAAGGTTTTGGCTGTGTGGTTTTTAGCTTTGCTTTTGTTTTTATTATCAGTTTAAAATATTTTGAAGGGATAAATATTAGGGTAAGGATCAAATTCCTGTAGCTATGCTGGTGAGATACTCACTACCGTCCAGCAACAGTTACATGTTATTTAGGGCAAACTTCTGAATGGGTTTGTTCACCTGACCTGGTGGCTGTGGGTGACTATGGTGAAAATAAGATGTGAGGCAAATGTTTTCTTGAAGATTTGACCAGGAGGACAATTAACATAGGCTCTCCCATTTCAAACTTGGGCAATCTCAAGGCATCACTTTTTCCTGGAGTTCACAGCCAGTCAGTCCAAGCCCAGTACACATATGAAATCTAATGTTTTGCTGTATTGTTTTCACACAATAAAAGTTACTGCCTATTTAAATTAAAGCCATGGGAAAATACATCAAGGAGCAGAAATGATGTGCCATGACAAGCTGTGCTGTTACTTGTAGGCATAGAAGCCTTTTTGGTGCCTTTCACAGTCTGGATTACATTGCTGGCAACCATTTTCAGCATCATTTTTTGAGCAATATTAGGAAGAAGAAAGAATATAATTTTACATTTATGATCCCTAAGGCTTCATCAAGAAGATTTTCACTAGCTTCATAAAAGCTCCTGTAGACTTAATCTAAAATATTGTAGCAAAAATGGTTTATCGCCTTTTCAAAGTCATGTCTTTAAGCCTCTTTATTTTCAATGTTACTACCTTTGTTCCTTAAAATCCAGAAAAGTGTTTTGAAGTTTACAGACTGGAACATTCCAATATCACAGGATGTTTTGAGCAACACTGTAGCAGGTACCAGGGAGACAGAGATCTGCACTTTAGGACAAGACCCTAGTGGGGTCTCATTGGTGATGGGAGACTTGTCAAGTCTGCTGCAGGACATCTTCCTCTGATGCAGGTGGAGAGGGAATGGTTCTTGTCCCAGTGTTCTGCATGGTTGCTAGTTTTGTCCTTGATTTTGTAGAGATTTGGGGAGCAGCAGATCCAAGTGGCCAGAGTTCACTTTGAAGGAGACTTCTCAAGAACAGCTAGGACAAGAATCAGTGACGGAATGGCATTGGCAGTAGGGGTAACAAGTAAGTGTTTCAAAAGGTAGACTCTTATCTTGTTCTTTGAGAAATTCATTGTATTTGGACAAGTCCATCAAAGAACAAACTTTTAAAAGATGCTTATTCTAGAAATGGCATTAAAGAGGATGTGGAAGCTGTTGTACAAGTTCTGCTCAAGGAAAACATTTGGCTTTCCTTTCCTGGAAAAAGTGGGAATGATTTGTTAGAATTTGTCTAAAAATTCATGAGAAAATAACTTTCTGGTGGAGAAACAAACAAAGCCTTAACAGCACCAACCCGTTACGGCTCATAAATTTTGGTAGTGAAGATCTGTAATTTTGGAGAGAGTTTCCATGAAAACTTCGTGGTTGCTGTCTAGCAGTAAAAGCACTATGAAGAACCACACAAGTTGTTTCTGGGAGAGGATTTCTCCCCGTGATGGCTACATTAGAATTGCTTTGTGCTTCTTTCAGAATAAAAAAGCCTCCCTAGCCTACAGGTGTGCTCCATGTGATCATCTACAGGATTTACCAATTGCCAGTGGGTGCAGGATGGTTAGGATGTCCTGATCTCAGTGTTCAGAGACTCAGAGGAGACGAAGCCACCTCCAGCTGAATTTTATACAGAGAGATTTGTCTCTGAAAGTGTCAGTAGATTTAAATTACTACTGCTATTTACAACAAGTTCCTCCTGCACTTTCTTTAATGATTCAGGTCCTTGGAGGTTTTGGATCACTTATGTTTCTCAGAGTAGCTACAGACTGTGAACATAAGGGCTACATCAAGTATATTAAATAATGAATTGAAAGGCAGAGGTTCCTTCCTTCCGTGTACTTTGGGTAGCAAAATTCCTGCTGACTCCACATTTCTTGTGACTGAAAAAAATATCTTGGTCAGGTAGCTAAATGTTAACTTGAAGCTTGCCGGCTTTTTCACTTGACATACAATTGCTCTTAGAAACAGCTGCTGCCTTGCTGCTACTGGTGCCAGAGAGTGTTTTGTCTGATGACTTAATGTGTTACATTATCAGGAACTATTTGTGGATTCAAATACAGATGTAAGATGGTAATTTTTGGAGAAAAAAGCCACATGCCATCACAAAACAACACATGCCCTATTCCTGATATGCTCTGAAGCCAAGTCTAAGCAGGTTGTGCACCTAGTCTGAACTATGCAGGGCAGTGAGTACGTTCTTATAATTTGCAGAAATTTTTTTTAGAACATGATGGCTAAAAAATTAGTCCAGTTTTTTTATTTTTTGTAAATTTTAAAACTCTGTCCATATCTCTTTGCAGTTTATTCTTCACTGTATTATTACTTTCTACACAGACTGAACCATGTGGCAGCAGTTTGAGTCTCACCTTTCAGAAACCTGGCAGTTAAAATGAATTGCCAAAGCCTTAGATAGATTGGGCTAATATGGCCAAATGTAGTGTCTTTTGATCACTTCTAATTAGAGCTCCTTAGTCCTATCCTAAAAAAAGAAGAAATCAAAATTAAAAAATATATACTCTTGGACTTTTCTAAAGCAATTGCAGCTTAAGGAATATCTATGTGGAAATTAGATGGGGAAACTTCCTGCAGAGTTGCAATTTTGAAATTATGTGGAACAGGAGGAAAAATCTGTGAATAATGGGTCCTGTCCTTGTAGCTCAGTGGACTGATGATGAAATCTTTTAGCTGGTATGTGAATTATGCATTAAACCTAAGGGGAAAAAATGGGCAGATGGAGTTTTCTTTTCCTGGCAACAGTATGAATTAATGCAAAGGAAAAGCCAGCAAACTATAATATTTATTGCTTCTTTATCTACACAACCAATTTCTGATGCTTATTAAATTGATCTGAGATTCCTTCTCTGTTCCCGTCCTATTCTCAGACTACACATATTGTTGACCCATCATTAGTCCCCTCATTATATGAAGTTTCCTGTGTTCTGCCAACCATGGTGGTGGGAAACCAGCGTTTCTAAGGAAAAGAAGCAAAATGGAAATACGAAACCTTTTTTTCTTTCCCTCCATATAACAGCTACAGGTTTAAACAGTTTCTTTTTTATTAACAAGTATGTGGAAGAAGCCACTAGGGAGCTTTCAAATCATGAAACATCTGGGTTTAAGTCTTCAGGGTACCTGGGCAGTGCTGTGCTTTGCCAATGAGCAGATCCTAGCTATGATAAGCCCATTACCAGAGAAATCATGTCCTTCTGCTTGTACCTGGCTTAATAAATGATGCCTGAAACAAGCAATCAGATCCCATTACTCTCCCTTGATTTGTCTCTGTGCTCAGCAGTGCAGCTGAGTAGTTTCTCTCTCTTGTCTTTAAAAAGGGTTTATGGACTGAAAAGAACTGTGAAGGCAGATGAGCTATGTATTTACCAGTGGCTATTTAAATACCAACGGGAGTCCCTGGAAGTGGGCTAAAGAGTTTCAGGTTTGTGTTGTGCCCTTCCTTTGTTCCAGCTCCCTACCAACATTGAGGTCAAATCAATCAGCACATTGAGAGGGTTCAGATTACTAATGTGCTCAGCATTTACAGAGCTTTATTTCTTTATAAAAGACAGAACAGGATGAGTCTGGTCCATTACAAAGACCATCGCTTTTTATGCTGAGCAGAGGTTTGCTGGAATTTTATTTTTTTCCTGGAAATAAATTTCATTGAAATTATTTTCTGCTGCATTGGATTAAAAGCTTCTTCTATCTATAGCTATTTTGATAATATTGCAAGAAGCCAGTATCTGATGACTTCCAAAAGAGACATTTTCATCCAAATTTGTCTTCTGCTGTACTTAATTCTAGTTGGTATTACACACTTCATTAGATCCAGTATAATAAATGGTTTGGGGACAATGTAGAAAGGTACAATTAGTATTATTGACCTTTGATATGGAAAAGCCTGTGAGTTAGATTACATGTTTACATTTTCTTTTGAAAAGTGTTGCAAATTTTCCCTTTTGCAAAAATTCAGGTTTAACGAAGTGAAGATCAGCTTTTAATTTGATATGACTCTCTATTACCTGGGTTTGCTTCTCATCTTATTCTCTGGTTTTGTATTGGTGCAACTATATTGTGCTAAGAGTAAGTGGGACCAGACTGCTGTGTTTCTCCTGAAGACCTTGATAGCAAGCTTGCTTTGCATGTCTCAGCAGAGTTAACAGCCCTTTTTGAATCCTGATGTGTATGTACAGCTTAAGTATTAATTTAGCTGCTAGACAGCTAGAAAGCTTCAGCATTAATTCAGCAGATAATCAATAATCCTGGCTTTCACAAATTTTCATAAGTTTACAGAATTATAGGCTTTTCTTGTACAAGGAAATACCTTGATCTTATTAACAAGAAAAACTAAAATCTTAAAGCTTGCATTTATTTTTCAAATTTCCAGGGTCTGATCATAGTATGTTTACTCAGTTTACAATCAAGGGCATGAAATGCCTTTCATTCACAACAGCTGCTGCTGGAGAGACAAGTTGTCCTTACATAGTTACATTTTTTTGTCTACCTTTTTTACTTCTCTCCTTTCTTTTCTCTCTAGTATCTTCTGGACTAGGAGTACCTAATTATGTCCTAATCAGCTTTCTTTTTATTGGACATCTCTCCTTCTGAATGGAAATCAGTGATGACCTTCATTCTCTGCTGGATATGCTTGCATATTTTTGCAGCTCTTTTGAGACAAGCTATCTAAAAAAAAATAGTTCTGATTTTTTTTGACTTGTGAATAAGCAGGATTTAAAATGCTACAATTTGCCTGACACCTCCCTGTAATGAGTAGGAGAGGGTACCTTCCTATTTTCTAGCAATTCAAGCTCATCCCTGTAGGAACAGGGATGTAAATGTTGTTTCTAACATCTATTTTCCGCTGCTTGTTTTAACAATTCCTGGATAAGGTAATCGATAATTTTATCTGTAATATGTGATTATGACCTGCAGTCATTTAGTAAAGGTCGCATAAGGATGTCTTTTAGATAAAACAAGGGTATGCACATCGTACCTTGAGAGATATTTCAGCGGTCCTCTTAATAGAACTTTCTGGAGGCTTTTCCTGGTTTATTCTTAGCTTCCTCTGACACCCACAAATGACTACAGAAAGATAGGTTATCTCCATTGCATAACAACCCTCAGCAAGCAGGATTCCTTCACTTCTTTGGGCTAATAACAGGAGAAAAAGGGCTGTCACCTGGTTTTATTCTGAGCAATGATGCTTATTCATGATGCTCTATAGCCTTGTGGGGGATCTTTCATAAAAGCAGTGATGTACTAAGAGAGGTAGATGGCATCGGAGAAAATAGCTTCATCTGTTGTGAGTGATTTGTGTCCATTTGACAATCTGCTCGTACCGTCAGTTAAACACCATATTGGCCTGGTGTTCCACCATATGCATTGCTACCCAAAACAGGTATGAAATTAAAAACTACCATATTAAAGGACATTTGTGACCACACAATAGGACTGTTAGATCCTTAGGGAGATGACCACCATAACCTATTCTTACATATCCTGATTTTGTAACTGGTACTTTGTACAGGCTAGTGAAATTGGGAGCATATTCTCCTGTCTGACTTTTTTCTGTTTGGGAAAAATCTGTTTTACACTGAGTGTCATCAGGGTTCATGCCTTGCCATTTCCACATGAAAGGAGGAGCCATTAAGAGATCCTACCTCATGCCAAAGCAGCTGGTAGCCTTATAAGGTATGACATTAGAAAGCAGCTTGCTATTATGATAGGAAAATACTAAAGGCCCTATCTACAGACCTTGTAAAATGTCCTTAGTTTGGCATTGTGAAAATATGTGATATTTCTGGTTGTTCTCAAATAGTTATTTTGGCTTTGTGTTGCCGCTCAGCAGGAAAGTGTTGAGCCAGCTCATGCATGTCTTCACTGTGGCCTGGTGGAGTGGACAATCACAAACAAGAGACCTGGCTGAAGTCCTGCAGCTGAAGTAGCAGCTACTTATGCAACTGTCCATCACCTACCACCATTCTTGGGCTCTTCAGCAGGCCAGTGTTGTTTTCTTATGAAAATGCATGTTGCTACTGTTGTGTTTCAATAAGTGGAAAAAGATTCCTGAGCTAGAGACAGACAACACCCTATGACATTTGCCATGGGAAGGACACCTGTGATAGAAGTGAAGGGTACGCAATTCTTAGGGCTGAGTTTAATATCCTGCCTGGTGTCATCTTGTAAGAAAAGAATTGAGAGTGATAATGCCCAGGGTAGTCTGTGAAAGGATATGTACTTTTGATTTGCTTCCCAATAGTAAGATAATAACAACAATAGTTCTTTTAGGATTCTGCTTCTATTATCTCTATCTGTGTTTCCAAGGTCACTGAAAGAGTAAGCAATTGGGAAGATAATCTTCCAAGGAGCCGAACTGTAGAGCTGTGAAAAACATTACAACCTGTAGTATGAGTTGTTCTGCTTCCAGTTTGTGGTGAGGGATTCAAACAATGTAAAGAACAGATTGAGTGTTTTCTCAGGGCACTGATCACAACAGATTTTCAATACAATATGAGTTTCATCTTGTGGTCTCCAAGCATCATTTGTTACATTCAGACAGAGAATTTGGACCTTTTCCTCTTACCAGAAGACCAAGCTATTTGGCCTGGAAGAAGGAGGGAATTTATTTCTGTAGTTGAGGGCTCTGATTTGGTTTGGCTTAATTTAGTTTATTTAGTGTCTTTAAAGCAACAAAAACCACCCCACCTGCCCCAAGAGAATTGTCATCCACTGCATGTACAGAATTCTACTGGTGACATTTTTAGTGTAATAGGTTGGGTGCTGTAGCAAACAGAAAATATTTAAATATCCAGAGTTTGCTTCTGTTCACAGTTGTGGTGATCTCTGCCCCTTGGTAACAGGCACGCATTTTCCTTTGTCTGTGTACAAGAACCAAATCTAACTGCTTTTTTAAAGGATTTTGCCATACAGTGGGTTACTCTAGGTTTGCTTTATTTAGCAACTCAGAATTGGGCCATCATCTCACTGAGTAGCAAAAGACTTATAAAATTAAACACATATATATGTTCTTAACACAATACTAAGCAATCAATATTCTTATTATAAGTCATTTGTGTTTATCCCTGAACTCTCAGTTCTCAATCCATTATTAATCTTCAGCCACTCTTCGTGGTCTCGCTTCAGTTCTTCAGATGTCACAGGTCACCACAGTCTCTTACCTTCAGACATTTGCCTTCAGAATTCTGAGAAAAACTTGAGTTCTTCCTTTATTTCAATTTATCTTGATCTATATCTTACCTAAAAGTAGTTTAACCTTTAATAAAATGCTTACCGTAAGTTGACTACCCATCTATTATCAGGTCTTATATATTATAGAAAATGAATCTATTCATAACCATTATTTACTCAGCTGGACTGAGTTTTAAACCAGCCATGGTAAAGCTATGCAGTGGACAATGAAAAGTATTCACATGGTCTTATGATATTATTCTACAGCACCTGCATTCTATTAATCTTCCATTATTCTATAATGTCCTCTTCTTCTCTAACAAAAACTTAGCTAATCATCTTAAGGGCCTATTTTCCTTTACAGTTTGCATAATAAAGTGGCATAATGTTGAGTTGCTCATCTCTTGTGAGCTCTTGGGTGTCTCTGCTGGGTGATCCCAAAGGTCCATCTAGTCAATTATCCTGTTTCCAGCAGTGACCAATAAAATCTGTCTAGGGAGGAGTGCTGGGCGGAGGGCAAGCACACAGTCCTCTGCCCAGTAGTTTCCCAGGCTCCATCAATTTTTGCTTAGGGATTTCCTAAGCTACATCTGGTATTATCCCATTTAATAACTCCAAATCGATTTTTTTTCCCTCACTTATTTTTTTTTTAATTGATTTTTGAATTCATCAAAATTGTAATATTCATTACATTCTGTGGCAATGAGTCCACTAGCATTAACACATCATTTTTTTAAGAACTATTGGAGGATTTCTATAGCTTACTGGAAGATTTATCTGGTTTAATACCATGTCACTGGTATTAGCTACTCTTTTCTTCTCATGGGAAAATATAAAATCTTTGAGATGAGCAGTTATTTATTAATTTTCTAGAGAGAAATGTATTCTTTGCACATGCAGTAATATACTGCTGTCATGAACTTTATAGTTCACATTCCATATAACTTGCGGCTGTTTTAACTAAGGATGATGTAACTTTTGCCTATATAGATGTCTTTTGAATGCATGTCTTACATCTAATTTAGTGGTCTGTCATGGAGCTGCAAATTTTATTCTGCACAGAAAATACAATATATTTTTATTTAGGCCTTGATTTGTTTGTTCTTTGATGTTTTTTTAAGTAGAACAAGTGAGTTTTGTCCTTGAATACTAAATAACTATTTCGGTATGAACATTATGGTTATTGAAAAGACATAGCCAAAGCCCCAGTTTGTAGTACAAGTTTTATTTTCATTGCCAAAGTCTTGAGCTGCCCTTTTAGTAGAGCTCTTGTCCATACCCAAGTTCTGCTTCTTACACTGTTCACATGGAGCTCAGCAGGCACTTCTGGCTCTATTGGCCAAAGAACTCCTTATGGTGGATGGAGTGTTTATGATGATGACATTGTAATATACATGTTGTATGATGATGACATTGTAATATACATGTTGTGTGTGTACACAGGTGATGGAGAAACAAAGAACAGTGGCAATATGTATAAGCAGCAGGATCAAACAGTACTTTTTCATGCCAGAAGAAACCTTGTGATCTAATCTGACCTTTTTTGCATCACATAAACTATAAAACTGAGAACATGGTGCTGGTCATGTACCTTTCCTCTGTATAACACTGCTGTCAGTGTTAAAGCCCAGTTTTATTGAATACTATGTCACGGTCTGAGTTAGTTTTGTGTACAATACTGGAAGCATCCAAGCCAAATTGTTGACAGCCTTAATGTGTTTTGGAGCAAATGCATTTCCTGATGTGTTACCCTTTAGTTAATATATCACTTTTTCTGCCTCAGGCAGAGATGGTTAGTCTTACCTCTCTTGGTTGTTGCTTTTAATTTGAGCTCAGTTATAAGCATTGCAGAAACTGTCTCAGAAAATACAATTGCTTTAAGTTTGCAACAGAAATGTTCCATGAACCATCACATGATTTTCAGATATTTACACAGCTGAAATTCAGGCATCTAGCTTAGGCTGTGCTAGGCAGCTGTAGAGAATATCTTTCCATGGAAGCTGCATTGAGCAGCAGTGATATTCAAGTTACATTGAAGCTGCTAAAATTAGCTGAGCTCTTGTGCTCCTCTGCTCAACTAACTGCTGAGCATCTAACTGTTCTTAAAAGGAGTGATCCTGCTCAGGTTTCCATAATCTGTCTTCACCTGGGACTGTATGTTCCTATCACTTTTCTTGCATTAGTTCTTGTCTTCACTGAACCCATTAAAGAACTAATTCAACTCATAAATTAGACAGTGAATTTCAAAAACATAAAGAAAAGAAAAAGAAAAAGAAAAAGAAAAAGAAAAAGAAAGAGAAAGAGGAAGAGGAAGAGAAGAGAAGAGAAGAGAAGAGAAGAGAAGAGAAGAGAAGAGAAGAGAAGAGAAGAGAAGGGAAGGAAAGAGAAGAGAAAGAGAAGAGAAGAGAAAGAGAAGAGAAAGAGAAGAGAAAGAGAAGAGAAAGAGAAGAGAAAGAGAAGAGAAAGAGAAGAGAAAGAGAAAGAGAAAGAGAAGAGAAGAGAAGAGAAGAGAAGAGAAGAGAAGAGAAGAGAAGAGAAGAGAAGAGAAGAGAAGAGAAGAGAAGTTTGGGCTGGCAAACTTCTAAGAAAATGGCTTACTTCCAAGTGATGAATTTTAGGCATGATGAAAAGCCAACCCAGAACACACCCAAAGTCATGCTTTCCTTCAGGTATCTGACGGAACAGCACTCAAGCATGAAAGTTCTGTGAAATACCTTCCTGACTATCTTAATTTTATCATCTCCCTCTATTTAATGCCTTTCTGTTACTGATTATAGTCTGGCAAGCAGAGTGATTATCAGAGTTTCAGTTTATATGGAGGGGTGTGCTTTGCTCTCATGGCTGAGTGAAAAGCTTGAAAACTTCTAGTGTGTGTAGTCCAGGCTTTCTGTAGTAGAAAACCAGGGATGAACCCAGCTGGCGTATGTTGTTTGCTTTCCTACTTATTTCCAATTTTATTTCCAAGACAGTAGGTCTTTATTTATCTAGTCATAAATTGAATATAAGTGTGTTCACCAGTGTTGTACAGACATTGTGTGGCTGAGAGGCTGTCTGAGAATCCACAAATAACCGAGTTAGTGTGTTAGCACTTGTAATGACAAGTCCCATTGAAATAGCTATCAGTCTTTCTGCAGAATTTTTCCTGTGAAGATATACCAATATACTAGTGTCTTAAGGATGCTTTGACATATGGTCTGGTGAACTAATTAAACTAAAGTATGAACATAACTAAAATATAGTCCCATTTCTCTCTGTATCTGACACAAGCCGGTATCTAAATCAGCCTGCAAAGCCAGAAGAAACCCAGGTTGTTTTTTTCTCCATCATGCTCTTTCTTACCCTCCCTTTTTGGCAGCTTGCATGGTTCATGCCACTGGCCAGGTATGTAAGTGGAAAGTTGGTAGTATTTGCCACAGGGCACCTGCAAGGTTTGCCTGAAACAAGACCTGCTGAGGATCTTGTGGGGAGGCTTCTTCAACATGACTCTTCACCATGCTGTGTAGTTCACCAGTATTGCCTTGGATCAAACCAAGGTCCTGAGGCTGGTGGAAAAACATCAGAGTGTCATTAAGGTGCAGAGATGAGCTGATTAGTCATGTTGATTTACAGCAATGACTAACTGATTGGAGAACTTCTGGGTATGATCTGAATTTTGAGTAAGACTGTTTGCTCCAGTTCCCTGGTTTTGTTTATGATTGAAATGGAATGACATCTCAGTGTTTGGCAGTAAGTGAAGCAGTTGTACTATTTTGGCTGCCCTCTGACAGCTTCTCACAAGGATGCTGGGACTTGAGACAAGCATGAATCAATTGGCTTCTCAGAAAAATTCTGCAATCTGTCTCTCTGCCCCTCTGCCTGGAAATGGGAAAAAAAAACAGTGTAATTGCTCCACGCTCTTCTGCTTTTTGCCGAAGTATCCCCAAATCTTCAGGCTGGACAATGAAAACAAACAAAAAAGCCCTGAAAAACAAACAATAAAACAGTAGTGTGTTTCTGTGGTTAATAGTGACGAGATTTAGGATGACTGAAAGACCCAATGTACTTGGTTTTGCTTGAACTGAAGCAGAGATATATGGAGTACTAATCTGCAAAAAGAAAGTGGTGTGTTTTCACCTCAGGAAGAAATTGTCCTTGAATATGAGTTCAGGAGAACAAACGGCATGACCTACTCCTTCCTGACCCAAGGAGTTTCTCTCCCCAGATGCACACCATACCTGCTCATTCTCTGTAAAGCTGCCTGAGATTTAGGAAACCTGTAATGATGGGATGATGTTGCTTCAAAGACATGGTAGCAGAAGCTCTTATTGTGGTTATTTAGCCTGACTTCAAGACTGCAAAATGCAAGGGCAAGTGATAAATACAGCAGGAGTAATTTGGGGAAAGGCTAGGAACACACCTCTGAAGAGCTGATGTCCTATATTTGTCCCAGGGGAACATAATTTTCTTTCACTAATGCAAGCATACTTCTAAAACCCCCATGTTTTAAGGCTCTCAGGATCTGATTAAGGAAGTGTGTGCAATAAGCAATGAAGCTGTCCCCTTCCTGACGCTGGTGTGACCACATGGGTGCAGTGTCCCCTCTGTCAGGCTCTGAAGCCAATGCTGTTCTTTGATACCTGCAACATTCCCATCTCTGGAGCTAACCTCAGGAAACTGAAAATCCATGCATCTTTCAGCACTTCATCTTCTGCCTCATCTGTTGACAAAATTAGTATGTTGTTATTTCACAGCAATTTTGAAGATAGAAAACCAGTCTGCTTTCCTGTGGTTTTGCAGGGTCTGTTATACTCAATAATACAACTTACTTTTTCCAATCTTATTTAATTAATTATGAATTAAAAGGATATTTCTAGAATTAAGCATTTTCTTGCCAATAATATATTTGGACCTTGAAAAGAGATTAAAATTTAGTATATTAGTTACTTATTGGCAGCTTAATATTTTTAATAGAAAAATCTTTCTTATGTAACTAAGCCTCTGATTCTAAATGTAACTGATTTAGTTGATCTAATAAACAATTAATGAAATTGGAAACTAGATCAATTCTGGTTCATTAACATCTGTTTTTAGAATGTGATTGTAAGGAAACATTAATGGGAAATGGATGTTGTAAGTGTATCTGCTGGTAAAGTTGTAAATTAAGAGAACAAAAGTAATTTAGTCAAGATTTAAGACTGCCATATTGACATTACTCCTTTTTTTCCCCATAATGAAACAGAAATCAATGTTAAAGATTTCTCTGTTTTTATAAAATTGAAGTGAAAGTGAGGATCATTAAAAATCCTACGAGGACCATGTACATGTTGAATAAACTTTGGTGAATCAGTAGCTTATGTTGTATAAGAAATAATAAATTTATCTAATCTATTGTTGTCTGGAGTTTCATCTGGGATTTAGAGGAGATATAAGTTTATAGAGCAGGATGAGTCAAATGAACTGAAACATAGCAAAAGCTGGAGGAAAGGTTATCCCACACATTGCAGAGAAGAAACCTCAAAACTGAGCATTACATGGTCACAGGGTGTCAGGAGTTGGAAGCAGAATTCCATGCAGCAGAATAGCCCCAAGACTAACCATGCATCTGTGAAGTGTAGGAATTCCAGGATCCACAAAACAAGGTGCCTAGTAGGGGTCAGTCTGTGCTACAGAAACGTCTGAGAATCTTGTATGAAACACCAAAAGAAGTCTAGTTGCTTTAAAGATTTTTAAAAGTTTTGGATTCACAGGACTCTGTTACTCCCTGAAAAACAGCCCCTTTGCCCGTTTGAAAATGCAGTTTTGTCAGTGTTTTTTCCACACATTGCTGCCTTATATAACAGAGAAGCACATTGCTCTCATCTGTTTGGAAATATCTTTCTAGCTGGTGGTGGGGTAGGTCCCTAGATATTAAGCATAGGTCCTTCCTACCCTCTCATACCCATAAACCATAAAAGGTATACCTGCAAGGTGTTTTTTCCATTTCCTGATGTGTTTTGGTGAGCAGCCATCTGTTGTGTGCGTGTGTAATAACAGAGCTTTAGGTATGAAAACAGACTTTCCACATGCCAAGATGATTGCACTGGATTATAGGAGTCTGAGTCCTAGCATGATTGCAGGATGATGGGCTGAGAACTCAGTAAGGCATCCTGAAAGTCCTTGAAAAAGAGGTGTGAGAGATACCATTGACTTAAGATCTGCGAGAAGTTGTTTTTATCTCTTGCTCATGGTTTTTCCATAAGTTACAGATGGATGAATTTTTTGTCCTCTGCTTTTTATCTAGTATGCAATGAGTAGTTTTCTCAGTATGTAGTGAGACAGTGCACTGTCACAGCAGTGATTCATTACCTCACTATCATTCTGTACACAATTTATCAATTCAAACCCAACTTCTAGAAAATGCCCGGTATGTTTACAGGATGGAAAAAATACTCAATAATAGAACTAATTCTATGGATAATTAGAGGATGGGGCCATGGTCGTAGATAATACATTATTGAAATGGCCAGCTCTATAAATAAGTTGGTAAAACTCAAAAGTACCGGAAAGCAAATTAACAAAGAATAAAGGCCCAACTGTTCAGCTGGCCCCAATGTAGCCCCCAAATCTGTGTGAACAGATGTTTATGAGCAGAATTAGTCCATTTGGCTTACAATCTGTGCATTGTGTACTTGTTATCATTTGCAATTTTATTGCTGTCAATAAAACCTCTACATTAGACTTCCGGAGGGCAGATTTTGGCCTGTTCAGAAGACTAGTCCAGAGCATACCCTGGGAAACAGCCCTTGAAAACAAAGGGATCCAGGAGGGATGGACATTCTTCAAAGAGCAAGTTTTGAAAGCTCAGGAACAGGCTGTCCCGGTGTGCCGAAAGGCGAGCCGGCGGGGAAGACGACCACTCTGGCTCAACAGAGAGACTTTGAAGGAAATTAGGATTAAGAAGAGGGCCTACCGGTTATGGAAAAAAGGGCTATCTACTCAAGAGGAATTCAGGAATACAGTTAAGTTATGTAGGAAAAAAATTAGAGACACAAAGGCACAACTTGAACTAAATCTCGCCACCTCTGTGAAGGATAACAAGAAGTCCTTCTACAGATACATCAGTGGCAAAAGGGGGGGCAAGGAAAACATTCATTCTTTAATGGACATGGAC
>VWZY01008718.1:0-10639 GCA_013399075.1 Chloroceryle aenea | reverse complement strand
GTACTATAATCATTAAATCTTGACTTTTTTTTTTTTTCCTGTTTCTGAAGAAATGGAGAGAGCTGCAAAAGCCACAAGCATTCCACATCTATAAGACCACTGAACCTACTCTTGCATGATAACCTGCAATGAAACCTGTATAGGAAAAACAAGTATGAGCTCTTACAAAAAAAAGAAAAAGAAAAGAAAAACAGAGCCCAACAGTAACAAACCCCAGCTATACTCCTCTGAACAGTCAGTCGCTAGTGTAAGGGGATGTCAACAAAATGAAACCGAAGTTCCCAAGACTGAAGACTGAGAGAGACAAAAAGCCATGAAGAAGGAATGTTGCTTGTCTTTAATGGAGGCTAAAGGTGCCTGACAGAGGAAGGCATGCAGGAATCAGGAGTCTGCAGAGAGCTGCAGCCCAGGCCACTACGCCACGAGGACCCCAGTATGGAAGCAGGCTCAGGCAGTGGTATCATGCTGCAGGCTGACAGCTCCAGGACACAGGGGCACTTTCCAGTTTATGTGTAGAAAAGTTTGTTGTACTTACAGTCTTTTCAATCTTACAGTGCCTGCATGTAAGCAGCTTCCTTGTTGGCTAGTAAATGGAGCATGCTGGCAGACAAAGTTTTATCTCCAGCTTTACCTTAGACTTACCAGAGCCATTGGCAGGTTTAAAAAAAAGCAAACATTACTTGTTCATAGTATTTCCCTCCCTAATAAAAATACATCCTTGGCCCAAACACATTATTTATTCATTCCTGTCCTCCAGGACCAAAATTCTGGCTCCTTGGTGAATAAACTTCAGAAAGGGTGGAGGGAAACTTTGAAAAGAATCATGAAATTTACAGCCAAAAGAAAATATACAAAGTCCAACTGCATAGCTCAAATATTGGCTTTCTCATTGAGCAAACAGGCCTTGGCCATTATTGCCATTTTATTGTATATGTATTACTTTTTCATTGTACTATTTTTATAACTGCAGTGCTGGAACCTGAAAATAAATGGATTCCCACAGAGTCAGGGGATTATAAGGAAACTGAGAGTTGACTGTTTTCTACAAAACCGTACAGAATTTTTTCATAACCTCCAGTAAAAGTTCCTTTTTGTGTGAGTGTGTTTGTTCCATGTTTCATAGGATACCATTATTTATTTAGAGTGTCACCCTTTTTCCCTCCACACTGTCATCTGTCTCCACCAATTTCTGCAAATATACAGAAGATGTAAAAATACTCAACTCATCCGTGCTTCCCTCCTTAACTGAATGGATTAAAGTCGCTATGCATACTGTCAATGAATTAGTTTCCAATTATTCATAATTAATCTCCATGTGTAACTGTGTTTTCATTTCAGCTTCAAAGGAATGATTTCACAAGGCTTTTTTCTCTATCTTGTATTTTTCATAGTTAATATGCTGCCCCAATTCTACAGACAGTGGTGAAATGCACGGAGGATTTTCTAAACATTTATGTATTGGCACAAAAAAATGCAGTGAACACGAAAGACAAGCACCTACTCCCTAAAATGCTTTGAGTTGTCATTTTCATATAAGATGAATTTAAAGATGAATATTTACCTTACTATAGCAAACTGTCTATATCATGTATGTGTGTATACACAGCCCCACTCAAATACACATCTTTTCCATGAGCCTGCACAGTAGCTACAATACTTTTTGCAGTGCTGCAAGCAGAAAAAAAAAACCCTTATGGCATACAGAGGATCAACGAGGTATCTTTGTCCACATTCATTTTTCAGCCAGAAATATCCCCATTTAAAACTCAACGGGAAGCAGCCAATACCACGCAGAGAGGATTTTATGAGTCTCTGCATTTCATCACATTAATTTTCTAATTCTGGCTTTTAATTCCAATGGTTCCCCAAACACTTGATAGATTACATACTCTACTGTTGTTTCCTTAAATCTTAATACTGAGCTTTGAAGGCCCGGGCTAAGCTGTTGCATGTTTGGCTCTCACCCTGAAATGCAGCTAAAACACTGCCAGCCTAGAAACTGCCAAGGTGCTAATATATATGTGTAGCTAAACAATGGTATTACAAAGAGGGGAGGTGATGATAACACAGCATACTAAATGAAATGGAATGTAAGAGGCTGAATCATAGAGAATGCTGAAAGTGAGCAAGGGTGGTTGAACCTGCAGCTTGAAACAGCAAATGGGTGTTCAGAAGTGTGCTTGCACTATTGTGTGTTGAATGGAATTGGGGTGGAGAAAAGAGAGGAAGAAAGGAAAAAAATATGGTGGTTGTCCAAAAAGCAACATTAGGTCTTGTATCAAATCATGAGCTATAAAAGCAAGTGTTGAAATTGGAGAATGACAATTCATTTCCTCTAGGGTGAGGCCAAACATTTCAATTTACCTTTCATCCATCAAAAGAGAATGGGAAGAGTACCTTCTTTTCAAGTATCTTAACTTAGATATCTCATTTCCAGTCTTCTGTCCATAACACTTCATTTAAACAGTTTATTCTTAAAGATTTTCCTTTCCTGATGATGGGATATAGTCCTCCATTTTCCCTGTGCTCATGGCTGAGATCTCCGGCAACGAGATCTCCTGTTTTGGAAGTCTGTTACTATAGATACAAAGGATGAGAAGCATATACATAGTGTCACAGTGATGAAGAACACTCCATGATGCCAACAGCAGAACAAAGGAAAGATATGGCTATTGTTCTCCCTAGCATAGATGTATGTGGTTAGAGCAGGTACTCCAAAGCAAGAGCATCCTTTGTCTATCTGTATGATGAGATGCAGCCAAAGTAGCGAAGAGGGAAGCTGTTCAATGGTACAGTCTTAAAGACAGAAATCTGTCACAGTCTAAAAGCTGGAGCAGACTGTACAGATGTACAAGTAGTGTCTGGTAGCACAATAGTGTGTGCTGTACTACTCAGTGCTAATAAAGGGGTTGATCTAGGTTTAAAGTTCCCTGAAAATCATAGCTTGGGTTGTTCTTTCTCTCATGACACCTGTGCTGAGCTGTAAGGTACTAAAAAGGAGTTTGCTGAGATCCTTTAGCCCCCTCTGTCAGTAAATCTGCCCTCTCACACACTACTCAGGTTTTTCCCCCTTTTATGAACTAATGATCTTTCATAACAACTACTCTTCCTCTGGACATTTGGAATACAAATGTTGAGCAATAACTCTTGTGCAATTTATATAAGTTAATATAAGTGGGCTTTTTTACTTTAATATTCATAATGTGGACAGGAAGCAAATACCTGACAAGCTTCCCACAGTGGGGACAGTAAGCATATCCAAATACTAATCCACTCTGATATTGTCAAAGGCCATAACTTATTACAAGGGTGAAATTACTACCTCTTGGCAAACCCACAGCCCTTGGTGGCACTGAGTGGCAGAAGAAAGTTTCTCTTGATTTATCCGTGGATGATTGAACAGCCTCAAGTGATCTACATTTTTGTATTAAATCAGAACAGGAGTCAACAGGCTTTTCTCTACCAGTATCATAGAGTAAAAGGTTCAGACATGAGCACCTGAGAAAATATAGTGTCCCTTTTAGTGTCAACCAGATTAAGACAGGATGAAAGACCACAGTTTAGCCACCCATATATAATTATATTCACTGTAACTTGTACTTATACACTGATAAGAAATTACAAAATGACCAGTCACACCAAAGGAAAATATTGTAGAGTACAGTGCATGCTCGGAGACACATTTCAGTTTCCTTTCTGCTCTACATTTCTTTTTGGGCACAGTCAGATACCCTGACCTAGTAACTGCTCTTGCTCAGCAATTGCCTTGATCTGAAGCTGTAGGAATTTGTTCAGCAACATGATAAAAAATGGTAAGAGTTAGCTTCGATTTCTTCTCATTTATTTTAGGGAGATTAATTCTTAGCATGCACTAGCCACAGGAATAGAAGTAAGCACATGAATGCTTGCCACAACAGCTATTAGCATCCCTTGCTGTTTTGCAGTGACTGTGCCAGAAGAGTTTGCAGTCAAAGCTTTATGAATGGTGGAGTGATGCACACATATGGACACACATGAGTGCCTCTGCGTGTGTGTGTGTCTGTGTACACATGCAGAAATGAAATACACACATCAGAAATACGCATCTGTTTTTAACCCTCCTGCTAGCACCATCTAGTCACTTACAGTCCCAAACATATTAATACATGGCATTGACACTTCCTCAGCTTTCCTGCTACAGACTGGGACTATGTCTGCCCCAAGAGAAAAACAAAAAAGGCAATCTGGCAATTACTAGTCTTCTTCCTGTATGCTATAGAGCACATAGAGAAATATTATGTCTACTGTTTTTGGTTTTGTTTTTTTTTTCCCCTTAGGTCTTGTGGAGAGAGTCACTGGAATATTTACCTAAATCAAATTCCTTTTGTAGCTTTCACACAAGTACAGTTGCTTCAGATTTTTCTAACTAGCTAGATTCCATGACTTGAAAAACTTTTTTAGCTATCATGTCAAAAGGTTTTTGCTCAGAAATATGCCATAAATGCCTCGTGCATATACAAGTTCAAAATCCATGAGCATTAAGATTTACTAAAGGAGTAAGATATTCTGGTCATACAGAAGAAAAATTAACTTGAGAATTGAAATAGAATTATTTGATTATAGGAGGCAGCTCTAAATCTTTTGATGAGGCATGTTACATTTTGTCTGCTTGGGCATACAGAGGAAGCTTATCAGCTAAACTTCCTGCAGATACCCATGCTGTTATCAATAAAACTTTAGTGGTTTTGTTAGGGAGATGGTAGTGGGAGGAGTACCATGTAATTAAGCTTTTTTATTTTTTTTTCTCCCTTCAGTTTCCGCAGTATGTATGCCAAACAAAGCACTTCCTGCACAACTGAAAGCAAAATGAGTTAAGAGTATGTGAGATCTTTAGGCTCTCTGTTACATATTAAAAACACAGTCTACAAGCATATAGTTATGTGAAAAGTTTATGTATTTTACAAACATAGTAAATACAAAAATAGCCAAAATATTTGATGCCTTAGATCCCAGGTCACAACTACTTTAGTTCAGTTATTTATAATGTAAGCAAGCCTATTGTTTATCATTTCCAACCCTGTTGAATAAGCAAGCAGTAATAGAGAACAAGGTTTCTGTTCATCAGCCAACATCCACAGAATCACAGAATGGTGTGGGTTGGAACAGACCTCTGGAGATCATCCAGTCCAACCCTTCTGCCAAAGCAGGTTCACCTAGAGCAGGTTGCACAGAAACACATCCAGGCAGGCTTTGAAAGACTCTAGAGCAGGAAACTCCACAACATCTCTGAGCAGTCCATTCCAGTGCTCTGTCCTCCTCACAGTAAAGAAGTTTTTCCTGATGTTGATGTGAAACTTCCTGTGTTCCACCTTGTGACCACTACCCCTTGTCTTATCACTGGGCACTATTGAAAAGACACAGGTGCCATCCTCTTAACACCTGCCCTTTAGATATTGGTAAGCATTGATGAGATCCCATCTTGTCCTTCACTTCTCCAGGCTAAACAACCCCATGTCTCTCAGCCTTTCCTCATAAGAGAGATGTTCCAGTCCTTTACACATAAAGTGTGGATGAAGCAAAGATAAAGTACTAATTAGTTTGTGTTTTCTTTTTCAAAAATAAATCCTTTGCTAGAGTAGAGCAACACTTTTAAATGGCTGTAACATTTATTTGCTTGACAGCAACAAATGGCAGTTTATAGTCAGAGCTATCTGCACAACACGTCATGCATATCAAACACGCCAGCCTTCTCCAGAAGTAGTTGAGTACCAGTCATTGGTACTGGTTTCACAGTCTCATTAAGAGCTTCACGATTAGCTTCATGGCTTAAAAAGGAGGGGTATAATGAAGCAGGATGGATGTATAAATACCAGGATATAGATGTGGAAAAAAACTTGAGAGTTAAAAAGTAGCTCTCTCCCCTACCAAATGCAGCCCAGCAGTGCTGCATAACCAGCCCTATACACGTCAGGAAAGAGAAGTGTTAAAACAACTTGAACGTGAACACATACATGTTTTTAATAAAACACATTGTCTTGCAATACCTGCTTGATGCGAACTCATCAGCTGAATCGCAACCAGTAGTTGGACAAAAGCACTCCAGAGAATAAGGAGATACTTCAGAAAAATAGCTAAATAATTCAAAAGATAGGTTGCTCCATGATGGTTAGAATGAAACAGTGGAAATTCTAAATTATAGAGGTAGGAAGGGCTGCTCAGCTCTCGCTGAAGAACAACTCATGTCCATATGAGCTAGCTAAAAAGTTGTCATTGTATTTTTCAAAAAGAAAGATTGAAACTTGAAAACTCCTGTTCAAATTCCAACATAAATCATTACATTCTGGATATATTTCTGCAGCTGCATAAAAAGCATTCCTTAGTTCTTGCCCTACATTTTTGTGCTGTTTAAGAATTGGCTTTTCTTCATTCCTGTGTGGAAGTAGTTCCTCTCAGTGAAGGATGAAATGATGATTCCCATACCTTGCTCTTCAAATATTTGGAGATTCCTCAGGAGGGCACAATACAGAATGAGTATCATGATGATCTGCCAGCTCTCTGGGTAGTCCAAGATTAAATTGCAAAATCTTAAGTAGCTATTTATCTGGGTTGCCTTTCAGAGATGCAGGGGATTCTGGACTGTAAGGATCTTTATTTTCAAATGCAGATTGCAAATAGCTTTGGGTCAGGGATACAACACATACTAAAAGATTGTTTGACACCATCTCTATAAAATAAGTTGGCAACACATACTTGAGCCCTACTAGCCACTAGGAAGATTCCTCCTTGCGTTCTCATAGTTCTTTCCTTTACTGTGTTTTGTTAGAAAATAAAAATGTCTGCTTGAAACAGCAGAAGACTGACTTTAAATCATCCACTTATGAGGAACAATATTGTGGACATAACAGAGTTCATCTAGAGGGTTACTTCACTTACAAAGACCATCTCTAGAGCACCAGAGGAAAAAAAAAAAAAAAAAAAGTAACTTGCTAGAAATTGAAGTTCACAGACTGAGATACTGGACTTTTTCAAAAAGAAGAAAGAGTACTGATACTAAATTGCTGCATTAGTTTTTAAGATTACATTGATTTCTTACTGTGATAGTTTAGTTAGCATCAGTCACTGAAACAAAATGTTGTTTCAAAAATACATTAACATATGGTCTTTATGTGCTTATCCAGCCTCTTTCAAGAAGTGTAAGGCTACATCTTTCTTACTGATTACAATCAGAATGTCCTAGACACTAAGCAAGTACCTCAGAGAACTAATCTGGAGAAGTAGACCCTCTTTTAGATTTGTCCTAGGAGATGTTTTCACTACTCACTGTTTAAAACAACAACAAACCCGAGAGTGATATTTATTGCTTGTATCACCTAAAAAGCAATTACACTGCGTGTCCATTGTGCAACACTGAAAAAAGGATGATAACATGAGATACTTGGCATGTTAAGTCTGTGCTAGGTATTGTACTACAGTTTTACAAAGCTGCAAATCATTCTGGACAGCAGTGAAAACACCAATCACACACAGAAATTAGTAGGGAAAACAACTCAAATCCGTGGAAGGATATCAAGTGATCAGCAGACATCGTGACCACTGAAGAGCTATTCAGGGATGTATATGCCAGCTTTTAAGGGAATTCTTTAGTGAGATGTTCACAAAGAGGGAGTATTAATGACTGCTCAGAGGTTGTGCATTCCTGCTTGCTGAAAGAAGTGGGAGGGTACAGTATATGTAATTTGGATGTCCACTACTATAAACCAGGTAAGACAGGTAGTGTTTGCAATTGTTCCTGTATTCACCACTCACGTGAATAGAAATATTGTCTTGAATTAGTATGATACTCTATCAGCATGTTTCCACATCTTCTACATTCTTGGTAGACAGATTACTCCACAATGAAATAATATAATTATTAAATGTGGCAATCACTTTGAAACTATCTGACTGAGAACAAAGCTTACAAGGATAACTGAAAGTTGGGTTTGTTTGTTTTGGTTTTTTTTAATCTCTCTTTATGGGATTACAATCCTGAAAAACTCAAGGTTTGTATCTCAACAGAGTAAGAACTACAAAGTGAAGACACTACATGATGTTCTATACACAAACTTCAAAATGGCAACTCTGTGAACTCTCAAGTCAAGATACAATGCAATTTGCAACTGCTGGAAAGAACGAACTCTTTCTGTATTCAGTCTGATGTCATTACTTATTCCATAAAGTGTATTTATTTTGCAAGCTAAGCGTGGAAGAAAATAATTAGGGAAATTCTAACTAGTACCTTTAGCAACCTGGGAAGCAGATAAATTCCCGGACTGTGTCCTGACTGGCACCTGATGAGTGTTACTGTTCTCTCTGGACCTTCTCTGGTAAAGTAGATTGAAAGTCAGCAAATGTTTTTATGTCAAAAAAGAAAGAAAAGTCTTTGTACTGGTCTTTATGACATGCACCATAAAAAAAAGATGGGAATTACAAGTGGCTTGTTCATTTCTATTTTTTTTCACTTACAGAATCAGAGAATCATTAAGGTTGAAAAAGACCATCAAGTCCAACCATCTACCCAACATCATCATGACCTGTCCTGAAGTGCCATGTCTACATGGTTTTTGAATACCTTCAGGGATGATGACTCTATCACCTCCCTGGCAGCCTTCAGAAATAGTAACTGTGGTAGAACAATACAGGCAGTGAAATCAACATCTGTGCTTCTTACCATTCACAGACGTGGCTTCTATTGGCTTCACAAAGTTGTATGTATGTGCAAATCTACCTAAGCCCACATTTAATTACTTTTCCTGCCTTACATAGTCCGGTGACTCCTGGGAGAAAAAAAAAACAAGATGTATTAATTTCTGCAGAAATACCAAAACTTATTTTGTTATCATGTAATTGACAATGCTGCTGTAGGAGAAACAGAGTAGTAAATACTTACTTGCTTAATTAAATGAATGCTGAAATTCTCAAAACAGATGTTGGGGAAGGTACATCAAATTTCTACTCACAGCCTTGCACAAAATACAGCATGATGGACTTTAAGAGGAACAGCATAGTTGTTTACTATTATTTCCATGGATAAATGTTTACTGAAGCTGACCTTTATGAGCTGATCTTATATTGAATTTTAAGCAGGACAATAGCTGGATCTGAATGAAGCTCTTGGCAGATTCATCATCACGGGCAATAAGGTCTTTGTACATGTAACTGCTGGGTGGGGCTAAACAACCACTGCATAGCATGAAGTACCACCTGCTGTATGCAGATGACTACTTAATTAGCAAGCTAGGTCATTTAGATTGATATGTATAAAGAACTTCTTGTGTAATGCTGGCAGCAGCCAAGTGCTAATTTCGTTATATCCTGTTTTAGCAAATAGTAGAAGCACACTTAAATGTCTTTGAGCTTTAGGATGCTGGAAACCAAATTACACAGGTAAAAAGTATGTTTGCACTACTGGTTATTAGAAAACCTTTGATATTTTCAGTTTGTGTTGACTGCTTCTGGATAGTGTGACTTGGTGAGGAATATGCTAAATATAACTGGACTTATGATTCATACACATTTGTGAGGGGAGGTTCTCAACCAGAGTAAAGCTGGAACATAAAAAGGAGAGTTTTCCAGGTTCTGCTAAGTCAGGTGAAGGGAGCTTCATTGGCAGTAGGCAAAATTAAGAGAGCCTAAATAATAGACTTGTTCTGGTTTTCTGCCCAGCTCCTTCAAAAAATAAGAAAGGATATTTCATAGTAGTTTTGTATTTGCAGCAGCACAAGTTGCTCCTTGAACAGTGTTAGTTAGACAAGAGTAACTTTTTTTCACAGAGTAAGTTGGTATAGAAGAGGAAGCTAGCCATGGTGCCAGAAGTACTGTCCAATTCATCTTGAAAAGTTCCCTCACAGCTGTCTTGCTAAGTTGCTTCACTTGAAAACTAAACCTCTGCAGCTGTTGTACAAAGTTAAACTATTTTAGTTTCACATGTCAGCAGCATTACTTGTTCAGTCTAGGGCCACCAGGAACTTGGGCATTTTCACCAATACAATCCTTCTAACATTCATTCTCTGCATATCTTGAAGAAGAAGTACACAATTTGGTTTAGAATTGGCTAGATCTACCCAACCCAGGTCTGGCTACTCATGTGAGCAACACAATTTACCTGAAATACTGAACAGCCTGTTGACAACCTTGAATTCTAACAGTCTGACTTTCTTACTGAGATCTGAAGCCACAGCAAGATGTGTAATTTCTCTGATTCAGTGTTGACATTTGTAACACACAAAAAAGTAGCACTCACCTTAATGCTAGGAGTACTAATTAGTATTCTATGCTTCAAACAAGTGAAATATACACAAATAGCTGCTCAGATTTATAAACAGCTGGATTAAAAAGAAAAACAACATATTTGTAAGAGAACCACATCCTCTCCCAGTTTCTCAACTCAGAAATCAAGCACTTTTTGGATCTTGATATGTTGGAAAACATCTGGTTGCCCAAGTCCTTAGGCAAATAATTAAATTCAGCTGACATTTTATTAATCTTTTTTCATTATCCTTACAGATTTTTCTCTACATATCAAACTATGAAAGCCTGCAATGCTGACATGCATTACAATCCACCATGTTAAAATCACACACACACAATACATATTCGAATCATAGAATCATTAGGTTTG
>VWZY01008717.1:0-10439 GCA_013399075.1 Chloroceryle aenea | reverse complement strand
GCCAAGAAGGCCAGTGGCATCCTGGCTTGTGTCAGGAATGGTGTGGCCAGCAGAAGGATGTGATTGTACCACTGTACCCAGCACTAGGGAGACCACACCTTGAATACTGTGTTCAGTTTTGGGCCCTTCACTACAAGAGAAGACTTTGAGGTGCTGGAGTGTGTGCAAAGAAGCGCAGTGAAGCTGGTGAAGGGTCTAGAGAGCAAGTTCTTAGGAGGAGCAGCTGAGGTAACTGGGATGGTTCAGTTTGCAGAAAAAGAGGCTGAGGGGAGACCTCCTTGCTCTCTACAACTACCTGAAAAGAGGTTGTAGGGAGGTGGGCGTCAGTCTGTTCTCCTAAGTAACAAGTGATGGGACAAGATGAAGCAGCCAGGAGACACATTGCATAATAGGAAAAATTGCTGCTCTGGAAGGGTTGTCAAGCGCTGGAACATGCTGTCCAGTGAAGTGGTGTATTCACCATCCTTGGAGTAATTTAAAAGACTTGTAGACGTGGCGCTGAGGGATGTGGTTCAGTGGTGGACTTGGTAGTGCTGGACTCAATTATCTTAAAGGTCTCTTCCAACCAAATATGATTCGATGATTCAATTAATAAAATTTAATTTGACCATCAAAAACTTCACAATGTGAAAGCCTGCTAACATATTGTGAACAGATTAAAAATCAGACAAACTGCAATACATTTATCAGAGCACAGAAAGTTTGTAATGCAGCAGCAAAGAGAACTGGCACTAGACATGGTCATATTTAACAATTCTGTTAATCCAGAAAATGGCAAACAGTGTGTCAATTCTATTAACAGAAAAATACTTAAACTGCAGAAGCTGTCAAGAGTGCCAGGGAAAGAAAATAGCACAGAGCTAGGCTAAATCATGTGTCTAGAAAATTGGTGGCAAATTTTCTCATTGAATAGGCCAGGACCAGGTTCTTGAGTTTCCTGCAGGACTAGAGACAACAGAAATATGTAATTCAGGGAAACATCAACTGAAAGACAACTAGGATGGGAGGAAAGAACATGACACACAGAGGAATTTTATAGGTGTAAGAGACACGAAGAAACACTGAGAAATCCTAAACACAATCTGTAGGAAAGAACTCGTACTTTTTCATTGAGCCCTGCAACAAATAAGAGGTAGTCTTCTCAGAAAATAAATCTTTACTTAAGTAACACATTAAAGCAAATTATGTAGAGTGACAAAACAAAAAACAAGGGGAACAAGATACATCTCCAGTCAGGCATAGGAGAGACCCAAGTATTATGCCACCATGAGATTCACTCTTAACTTTTAAACATTTCCCTAACAGGCAAATGTGGCATGCTCTTCTTCCCTGCAGCACGAGATGCAAGATTTAGCACAGACAGCAACACAGGAGGCAGGCAGTACTGACTGGGCCACCACAGAGCTAGAAGTGAAAGACAAAGTTTTCATGCAGCAAGTGTTCCAGCTGCTGTAATGACTTTTGATTACAGTATGACACATGAGAGCCAAGACTTACAGTAAAGATTTGCACAAGGTGGTCTGTAAAAACACAAGAGTTTCCACATCAGGAAAACACATCCAGAAAGCAGCTGGGAGATAGAGGGAAACAAGAACAAGTGGTTCTCCTCTTCACTAAAGAAAACAGCAATGTCTGATAGGAAGCAGGCAACCATATGGAGATTCCTCCCTATCACGCAGCTAAATTTATAGCTATGAGCACAAGAACACCCTAAAACTTGACAGGCTCTCTTCAAAATCACCAGAAAGGTTCTGTGGGAAATGCAGTAAATCAAAGCAAAAGAAAGTTTCATGCCTACTTCAGTCAGTGTCAATAAACACTAACAACCATCACAGATTTTTCATGAATCTTCAGTACTTTTACTTTTTTACTTTTTTTACTGGAATCAGCTCAATCTCTTAAACTTGGGGAAAACAAAAAAAAAGGAAGCAAGTATTTCTATTCAAACCTGTCCTAAAAGTAAGCATGAGTCTCAGGAAAACCACTCCACAACTGGATTTTTAAACCAACGCACTAAAAAGGAAAGCATCACTTGGGATAAGTATGAAGGAAAAAAAAAAAGTAGAAATCTGTCAAACCAGATAACAAGGGATTGATTTACTGTTGCAAACATGAAATTAAGTTCATCATTTTCACTATTATTTTGCTGTAAAATACCAATCAAATTACAATATTTCAGGACACTAAGGGAGAGTTCATTTATATTCCTAGAACTGAAAGCAGCCACCTACAATTGCAAAGAGAAAAAACAATCTCTTATTTTTATCTGTATAGAAACTCAAGCTACATTAAGGTCAGAATTTAAAGTACATTTTCAGTGNATAAAGACAAAAAAAAAAGACATTTTTCTTCTATCATGCCAAAACTCAGATCTCTCAAAGCCTCGTATTTTTTTATCAACCAAAATGCCACGCACTCCGACTGACACCACAGGAGTTGGACAGGTACCACAACACTTTGGTTCAGACAAAAGCCTTCTACTATCCCTCAGCTCTACTCTGAATAGGAAACAGTCATTCAGGCTTCCTCTAGAACAAGACATTCTGTATTAGATAACATCAAAAACATTTGGAAAGCTGCATTTGCACAAAGTATCAGCCGCCAGACAAAAACAGTCTGAAAGTTACAGTTGCAGAGGAACACTTACTACAGGAGGCTTATCTAATGACTGCCCAACAACTAAGGAAAAAGAAAAAAACACACAAAACACAACCCCACCAAAACAACAACCAGTCCACTCCCACAGTTCCACAAACGTGAAAACTGAGCTTTAACAAAAAAGATTTTTCTAAATTAAAATAACAGAGTCATTTACAGAGATGTTTCCTTATTCACTGAATTACAAGAACAAAGCAGGTGCCTCTTGCAGCATTTTATCAAAAGAAATAAAGATAAATCACTTTGTAATCTGAGAATTAAGAGAGGGAGTGTCAAAACCTATTATGTCTTACTACTCCTTACGATGGGCTTAGATGCCATGCTGCAATTACAAAATGCATGAAACGATATTTTTAAGGATAAGGGAAAAATCAACTGTACTAAGAGATCTGCATTGAAAGCAGTTTTTAAATGATCTGCCCATCAGCAAAAAAAACACAAAAAACAAAAGAGTGCTATAATATAAACACACTACCGAAGAAAATATAGATAATTAATCTGAAGAATGCAGAGACACTGGAGATATTTTCAATATTACATTTTCTGCACCTTGGAAGCACATAAGTGCTGCAGAGTGCACAGACATAACACCAAAACTCACAAGTTTCTTTACATTTTTAGACTAACTTACAAGCTCTGTAAGTTAGAGTCTGCTTGAATTCTACACAGTAAGGTTGGTTTTGCCCACTAGACTGCTATTTCAAGTTTTCAGATGTTTATGAGCAAAACTAGTCACTCTCATACTTCCATTTTCTGTAGTTAGTACCTTCTGTAGACACAATTTTTTTTTAAGACTCACTGCACACTGTGTTGGATTCTCAAGTTTTGTTTGGGAATGCATGCCAAGCATGCAACCAGTTTTATCACAAAAACAGCACAGCCAGTCTACAGATAATCATAACCAAGACTGGGTATGAGCATGAAACTATCCATATACCTTGGCAGTCTTAAAGGTGGTGTTACTGGGGAGCAGAGGGACCTTCAGCCCATTTAGTAGAACAGCATGTCCACATTCCTGGTACAGCTGTTATTTTAACAGGTTTTCTGAGCTCTCTATTGACTATTAAAACACACCAGCTTTTACAGGAAACAGTAAGCATTAACTACTTTCCTTCCAGACTCCTCTGCGTGTGTTAGAGCTGGCAGCTACCTTACTTCACTCTACACCTCTCAGCAGAGCAATGAAGTTCAGAAGCAATTCAGTACCTCTTACCTTCCCAAACTTCACAATTCTACATTAATTTTTCAGGAAGAAAGAGGTTGACACTACACCTGAAATACTGTGCACATAAAATACATTTTACAGGTAGAGTTCGAAGCTTTTTTTGGATTTACAGGCATCTTTTAGTACAGGTAACATACAGCAGCTTAGAGCCTACAGTACAGCCAATAGTGAGTCCATTTTACTTGTGTGCAGTTAGAATAAGCCTTTCAACTGCTGCAGGAGGAAGACAAAAAGATTCACAATCCTATTACTTACACACAACTTCTTTAGTTGTCTTCAGCCCCTAAGGTCTCCTTCATCTTGATATAGTTCACCAGATCATACAAAGTATCTCCTCTGTAGTTTCTCATTTCTCAGAGTTCCAGCAGCTTCTCTAGAGTTCCTGAATTAGCTGGAAGAAACTACAGTATGGACCCTTACGATTGCTACACACTGACAAGACCTCCAGATGTTTAACACTGTGAAAGACTGTGCATGCAGTATCATCTGCATTTCAATCAATTATCACCCCAAAGTACTGTATTCTGGCATTTAATTCCCAACAATCCACTCCTTCAGTTTTCTGGTCCCTTTCCTTGAATTTCTAATGCTTCCAGGAACAATATTAACTGAGCTTTGTGGAACAATGAGAATGACACCTCCCAGTAACTGGCTCCCATACTTAAGTGCTGGATAATCACCNGCTCATGGTTAACTTATTGTCTACCAGGAGTCCAAAGACCCTTCTCCTCAGAGACACTTTCCAGAGGGCCCACCCCATACCTATATTGATGCATTNGGGACCTCTAAAGATCATCAAGTCAACACATACCACCCCCTCCCCCAGAGTTGCAGACAGGTAGATTTCAAGTATTNTTGTTCCTCCCCAGGTTCAGGATGCTACATTTGCCCCTGTTGAACTTCAATAAGTTCCATCCTGCTCAACACTCCAGCCTGTCCAGGTCACACTGGGTGGCAGTAAAGCCCTCTGGTGTGTCTGCCACTCCTCCCATTCTTGCATCATCACCAAACTTGCTGACAATACACTCTGTCCCCTCACCTAGGTCACTGATGGATACATTAAATAAGACTAGATGCAGTACAGACCCCTGAGGAATTCTGCCAGCTAAGGGCCTCCAACTCGAACCTGCATAGATCATGACCCTCTGATCCCTGTCACTCAACCACCTTTCAATCCACATCACTGTCCTCTCATCTAGCCAACACTTTGGGAGTTTCCAAATGAGGATGTGTCAAGGGAGACATCAAAGGGAGACAGTGTCAAAAGCCTTGCTGAAATCAAGTTACATGACATTCACTGCTCTCCCCTTATCTAACCAGCCAGTTATGACATCACAGAAGGCTATCAGTCTTGTCAAGCATAATTTCCCCTTGGTGAATCCATGCTGACCCCTCCCAATAACTTTTTCTTCCACATGTTTTGAGATGACATCTAGAACGATTTGGTCCATCACCTTTCGACGGATAGAGGTGAGACTAGCTGTAGTTTTCTGGGTCATCTTTCTTGCCCTTTTTAAAGAGTGGAGTGACAATGGACTTCCTCTAGTCCTCAGGAACCTCTCCTGTTCTCCATGAGTTTCCAAATATTATGGAGAGTAGCATAGCAATAACATCTGCCAGCTCTCTCAGCACTCATGCGTGTATCTCCTTGAGGCCCATGGATTTATAGATGTTCAGTTTGGCTAAGTGGTCTCTAACTTGGTACAGCTCTACCAAGGGAAAGTCCTCCTCTCTCCAGACCTTTTCTCTTATCTCCAGGATTCATGAGAACTGTTTTTAGCAGGGAATACTCAAGCAAAGGCAGCATTCAGTAACTCTTTCTCTTTTCTGCCACTAGGGTGCCCACCTTGTTCATCAGAGGGCTCACATTTTCCTTAATCTTATTTTTTCTATTGATATACTGCTAAAATCTTCTTGTCTTCGATGTCCTTGCCAGATTCAATTCCAGGTGGGCCTTAGGTTTCTTCCTTGCATCCCTGCATTCTCCAACAACATCCCTATATTCTTCTCAAGTGGCCAGTCTTGTTTTCCACACTATGTAAATTTCCTTTGAGTTTATCCAGAAGACTTACTCATACATAATATCGTAACACACTACATACAAAACAACCTCAAAACCTATTAAAATCCTCCGTTTATAGTGTGGTTTTTGTTAATGTGAGATCATCACTTAAACTGGAGACTTTGCATCCTGACTATCCTCTGCTTCTAAATAAACTTCAGGTGGCAGTTTGGATTAACGTAAGAATATTACCAGTAGTAACCTCTACTACTACAAATTTGCTAATAACATTCAATGATTCTAAGAAATCTTCACTTACAAAGCCACTCTTCTATACAAAATCTCAAGCTGTTTTCTCAGCTCCTCACAGAATAAGCAGCACTTGGTATGCTGTCAAATCCTGCCTGGCAATTTCACATGCCTTATGACAAAACAACCTGGAAGAAGATACCTGCAGATCATAGCATCAAATCTTTCTCAATTCATGAGGTCAAATAAGTTTTCACCTTTTTAGTTTTCCAGAATTGAAGGAAGAACCGGAGTATGTATTTGAAGTCTTACTGAATCAATATACTTGCACAGATTGTACTGTCTTATTACACCTGTAATGTATCTAATTCATAATTAACAAACACAAATCTAAACAGTAAAAAAAAAAGTCATAGTTTACAGCAGAAGTAAACAACTTGCATCAGTACAGAGATCAAACTGTACCTAGTGATACTGTCATCTTATCACATCAGTACAAATGGTATCAAGACACGGGTATGGAATTCAGATCATATGATCTATCTTACATGTAGTCTGAAAAAAGTTTAGTCATAACATAGTAAGCTCTGAATTCTCTATGGCTTACTTTTGCAAAGTTTAGGTGTCTTTCTAGAGCATCCTGAATTCCTTCCCAGTCTTACCTCACTTCCCACAGATAGGTTTAGCTGTAAAAAAATAACAACAATAATTGGGTGCTGAAGCAAGCAGCCTTATCTACTTTTTCAAAGTAAAGCAAAAAAGTCAGAATAAACTTTGGAAACTGCAGTCACAGAACTGTCCCATTGTGACCTATATTTCACCTCTATTATTCTTGGTGAAGCTGCTCTCGCAGACCCAATTTCATCACTGCATCACAACAAGATTCTCACTATGGAATTTTTCCACTCACAGAGACAACATACACCACACCTCATCTCACATACTGATACACACGATACCTGTCCCTAAGACAAATGGTGTTTAGTGTACATCTCATCATTGCTGCCTATATTAAAAGCATATGCAAATATCTGCAATAAGTCAAACGTCTACTTTGTTGAAGTGAAACTAAGGTGGTGATATTCTGAGCATGGACAAGCCTTTGTGCCCAAACCAGATATTTCTTCAGAGCTAATCTAATTCTAACTATCACAAAAGAAAGTCCAACCAACAAAGGCTTCTAGTCAAGACTCTCAGTTTCAAATTCATTCCAGGTAAACACTGATTTCAAAACATGTACTATTAATACACACTTAAACTGATAAGTTATGCAAAAAATATATTACCAGTAAAATTGAACATTGTTTCTTACTAGAATTACTTATCTGGCAGCAATGGCAGAGGTTACTGACAATCACTCAAGAAGTCCTTACATGACTACATCCTAATGCATTTCTGACCTTGAAAATCTTGATTGATCTATTGCTGCAATACTTGATATAGGTATCCAAAGAGTATCACTTGTTTAACATCTCACAGCACTGCTCTCCAACCAGCCACCTCCAGGATGCCTCCATTTGGCCTCCAAGTAATTCTAATTGTGTTCTGGGCACAAACAGGTGTTTACTTCCAGAACCTGACACAAAGTTCCTGCTATATTATCAAGCATCTGGAGAGCAACTCTGTTGGTCTGCAGAGGTGCAGAATTTATTTAGAAGTAGGTTTAAAATTACAAACCTACAATATTGATATTCTCAAGCTGCTTTATCCCATCTGTCACAGTAATTCATGCTAATTTCTGCACTACTTATACATAAAGACTTCACCTCATGCTTTCAATTTTTTAGTGTAAATAGTCTATGAGAGCTAGCCAACAGTAATCATGTCCAGTCAAGAATACTTGCTTCTTTAGTATCAACAAGCTAACAGAAGTCAGACTTACTTACAATTTACACTAGAACCAACTGTTACTGAAGACTTCTGTAAACAATGTTTCTCCTCAAGAAATAATTAAAGAATTAATCAGTCATAATCTAGACTAGCAAGTAAAATTTACAATACTAAACCCCCCTGTGTCATCTAACAAACAAAACCAAAACACAAATCCATCTCTGCAACAGGTCAGAGAAACTGCTGCCTAAAACCATATTCCACAATACCTATTTTCAGAGGTGAGGGCTAACTGTGCTACCAAGAAACACCAGAGCTTTGCTTTTTAAAGAGGCTTACAGAGGCAGGCATTAAACTCCTGTTTATTTGAACCCAAAATGGGTCTACAGGTTGCCCAGGTTTTTTTGAACATCCCACTCTATAGCACTCTAAGGCAGAAAGTAGGAGAGGGAGAGCACAGCAATGGAGAGAAAGAACAATGACAAGGAAATAAGATGGTAAAAGATTAAGAGACCAAAGACAAAAGTAAGGAAAACAAAGAAGATAATTTATCCTACCAGAGACAGCACCTCTTGTCAGTCAAGACAAGAAACATTGCCTCCCAAAAAGAATCTGGCACCAGGAAGTGGCAGAAGTGATGGGGGAAGACCAAATCTGACCTGAGGTAAGAAAAAAAAAAAAAGGAGTTATGATTTTAAAAACTCTGTGTGATGTTTTATCTTAACTTTTGCAATATATTTTTTGTTTAAATCATTCATTTTTTAAACTAATGTCTTTCTTCAGCTGGATTTTGTCAGTGATGACAGTGGGATGATCCAAATCAAGTGTCAAGCAAGATCAATAGTATTTTGATAAAAATGTGGAAATGTGTGTGAATATTGAAATAAACAAATTAAAAATACTATAGGAAAGTGGTATGAAGTGACAGCTGCAAACAGCCTATGTCACAGAAATCTCCCAATGAGTGAAAAATTTGCAGTAATGGACTTGCATCTGTAAAACTACAATGGAGTACCAGACCACCAAGTCCAACCTTTAGGAGACTTTCCTGAGTGCCTTGTAGAAGGACATAAAATCTCTACTAAGTAACCCACATTCAAATGGGAGAAACATCATGGTCTCCTGTATCCATGTTCCATTTAATTGTAATAAAGTTTTATCCAGGTCTCCAACTGAAAATGGGGTGGCTTTTAGAGAAAGTCTCCTAGAAGGTCCAAATAATACAATCGCATTTAGAAAGAATTAACACTTGTGGAATTCACTGCAGGTGGCAACTGGGTAGTAGAAAGAGGAATTCTTGCACAAAGCCTAAAAAAATTATTCAAATATTTTAACATTCAAAAGATAAAAACTCCATCAAACAAATCCATCCTCCCCCTAACACTCATTCAAACTGCACTCTTAAAATGAACCAGAGCAGGGGGTGTCAGGGAAAGGAAGGAGGTTCCAGTGACTTCTAGACATACTTAAATTAATTCCAAACTAGAACCAATGATTTCAAGTGGCAGAAATCAATCCAGCACCTGCACACATGTCCGAAATAAAATTCTGAGACCTATGGACAAAAAGCAGATAAAGTGATAAAAATGACATTAAACCTCAAGAGACTTCTGTGAAGCTTCACAGTTTTCACTTAGTACAGACCCCACAACTCAGTAAAGGTCAGTAAGTCAAATAAACTTTTTGAACAGCTCTAAACTGAAACCTTAGGCTTACACACATATTGTAGAACAGTGAAACTAATATGCTTGTCTATGCTCCACACTGAATTCAAAATGGTCATAGTTCATTGCATCAAAATTAACTATAGTAATCTATAGAGACAAAAAATATGGATAACCATAAGGACTGTATGTGCAAAACCCAACAGAACTGAGACCAAAACAGATGTTCAAGTTCATCAAGGAAAGGTGTGGGAACCAAAGATTAAAATCTCAAGTCCACAGAAACCAGTTGCTCAATCTAAGATAGAAAAGGAAAAATTTTTCAGAATGTGATTTTCTAAAGTTAAATGGTTTTGGTGTTTTTTTTCAAACTTTACCACTCAGTTACTATAGTTGCAGTTGTGAATGCTCAGATCTCAAAATCCCAAATCAGGCCTTCAAAGTGTAAAGAACAATCATTTAACAGCCACCTGTGAATTCCTGCAGAAACAATTTGCTTAGCAGTTCCCATTAACTCTACAGTAGAGGATGGGACATCAATCCAACTTTAGAATCAGAGAATTGTTTAGTTTGGAAGGGACTTTTAAGATAATTGAGTCCAACGATTAATCCAGCACTACCACATCCACGATTAAACCTCAGCACCTCATCTACACATCTTTTATGTACCACCAGGCACCATACTCCACCACTTCACTGGACAGCATGTTCCAGCGCTTGACAACCCTTTTGCTGAAGAAAATTTTCTTATTATCAAATGTAAACCACCTCTGAAGCAACCTGACACTATTTCCTCTTGTCCCATCACTTG
>VWZY01008713.1:25941-41875 GCA_013399075.1 Chloroceryle aenea | reverse complement strand
CTGAGGTTGGAGCTGAGGAACAATTTGTTCCCTGGAGTGGTGTCCAGGGCTGTCCCAGGCTGCCCAGGGCAGGGGGGGAGTCCCTGTGACCCCCAGAGGAGTTTCAAAGCCATGGAGCTGTGGTGCTGAGGGCCAGGGGTCAGTGGCACCCTGGCACTGCTGGGTTAACAGCTGGACTTGAACAGAAACTCCTCTTCCAACCAAACTGATTGCATGCTTTTATGAGTAGGAACAAGTGTGTTCATAGCACAAGGCAGACCCCAACGTGAGCCACTATCTGCTCTACCCACACGGGCTCCTCTGCTGCAATGAGGGCATGCAGTGCTCCTACCTTTGGCAGAAGAGGTACTCCTGGGATTTCCGCAGCTCCTTGCTCGTTTGTATGTGGAACCCAGTGAAAGACTCCTCCATTTCTTCTTTGCAGCCAGAATGGATGAACTCCAGGAACTGGTCATAGATTCCCTTCCACCTCTTCTCCACTGGGAACTCCCGAAGGCCCAGCTGACTGAAAAACATAACATGACATTAGGGATTTTCTGCCTCCTTCCTCAATCATTTCAGGCTTCACCTTCAAACATGGAAGGTTGTCCAGAGTCAGATATTAACACACAAACTACAGGAGCAGAAAAAGTTGGCTGTGCCATCAATGAAAAGCAACTCAAGCTTATTGTCCTCAAAACCAGGTTTAGGTTGGAGCTGAGGAAAAATATATTGGGGGTTGCCCAGGGGTGGAGTGCCCATCCCTGAAGGGGTTTCAGAAACATGTGGCTTCCAATCCTGGAGCATTGCAAGGCTTTGTTGTGACCCAAGTGCAGGGCCCATCACTTTGGATCAGCTCTTTCAGGCAAGTGCTGCTTTGATCCCTATAGGGTTTGATCTAGTCCTCCAGGAGGACTCCAAATCCAAGCCATGGCCCAAGAAGTCAGCAGCTGTTGCTCACGCTTTGGTTATCCTGTCCTCCAGCTGCTCATTCGAGGTGTTCAGGATGCCGTGCGTCTGAAGGCCTTGGCCCAGTTTGTTAGTGAAGGTTCCCTCCAGAATGAAGCCGTTGGCAAAGGACAGCTTTCCCTGCAAGGGAGAAACAAAGGGTTATTCTGCCAAGATCTCATTAGTGAGAGGAAACAAGCTGGCCTGAGATCTCAAATTCTCTTTTGAGCAGAGCCAGCTCCTGAAACGGAGACAAAGAACATCTTCCAGAGTCATTAAGGTGGTAGTCACCGGAGAAAACATGTCCTGGCTATTGAATGACACATGCAGGATTCCAGAAGGGAAGGACCACCACAAGCACCCAGTAAGAAGTGTGCATCGTGCTTTACAAATACCCAATCTCTTCTCTAAGTTCTAAAATTTTCTGGCTTAAATTTGACCCTTGCTATTTCTAACCTAGGGTGAGCACACGAAACTTCCCTTTCTCCTCTGTTTTCCCTCTGCTTGTCAAAACCACAAGCAAGTTTGTCCTCCCAGGTAAGGGGAATCACATGATATTCACCAGAAATGCTTTCAAGGTGCTTGCTGCTACCAAGAAAAACCTTAAAGTCTCTGAGGAAAACACAGGAGACATGCAGTAGCTTGACTCAAACTTTGGAGTTTTAATTAAATCAAACCCAAAGCCAAACAATATTGTAATGAGTCTGCCTTTGAACGTGAGCCTGAAATCCTCATTGCTAATAGCAGGAGGCACTCCACCTTTAGATAAAAACCAGATTTCTCTAGCCTGATCACTCAAACTGCACATTCATTTTGGAGGAAGCACGAGCTAAGCACTATAATCAGCCTTTGCAAAATCCACCCCAGGTCTTCTGGTTAAAGGTGATGCTGGTGACAAGCTCTTCCTCCCATGACAAGTCAGTGAATGACAGAGCTCATCTGCAGTCATTGCCAAGTGTCTGTGTTGACAGCCACTTGGGCTGATAGAACCCTGTGCTTCCTGTCAGACTCATTGTAGATTTCAGTAGCAAGCTGGAGGACTTGTTTCCCCTGCAGCAGGGAACTTTATGAGCACTTGGACCAGATATTTCTGTTAAAGATCAGCCACAAAACGTGGAACGTGTCAGTGCAGTGTCCAGATTGCAAAGATCCCTCAGCTATGTTAACATCTCAGTTATGTTAGTGCTGGTGGTGCAATGTTTGGTTTACACATCATTTCCTGTGTTCCCAACCACTACAAAGGCTAAAATGGTTGTTCTGATAACACAAAAGCAGCCAAGTGCAGCCAAAAATCCCCCACAAACAACAAAAAACCCAAACCCTCTGTGTAAACAAAACAAGAAAAAGAGTGTGCACAAAGCCCCCAGCTACCTGAGAGTCTCTCAGCTGCAGCCTTCTCTTCTCTGAATGAGGCTAAACATAGGGGGAAAAAAGGAAAAAATCCAAAAACCAGGGAAATGTTATTTTCTAGGGGGCTGGGGGAAGTGGAGTAGGAGGGCATCAGACTTGGAAGATGGATCCATCAGCCCTTCTGAAAAGCAAGCAAGGCTGAGCTGAAGGAAGTGCTCACCTTTCCCACGAACGTTAGATCTTCTGTGAAGTTCCCTTCATAGACAGAGTCATCTTCCAAGAGCAGAATCCCAGAACCCTTCATTTGAAAGCAGAAGTAGTGAATTCATGACATGAACTCCCCTACCTACTCACATTCATCTAGAAACAGCCACTAGCTTGGAATAGGGGGGCACTGCCAATTCTGAGACCCTGATAGCCCAGCATAGCACTGCAGTGCTCAAGAGAAAAGCAAGGAGATGCTCTAGAGATGACCTGTTTGGCATCACCACCCAGAGGAGAAGCCATGGGTGGTCAGGAGGCTTTAAATGACGTGACAATTACGTTGATTTCCTTCCAACACGGAGCAAAAAGGCAGGTTCCTGTTCTTAGAACAGCCACCAAGAATTATTCTATGGGTCAAACTCGAGTCCCTCCCCATCCTATGACTTCTGGGTGATTGTAGCCAGTGACATCAGTCTTTGCAAGACAATTCAGAGAAAAGAGGAAGGCAGCTGCTGTGTCCCTTGCTGTGCAATCAACGGGGCTTTAACAAGCTGCTCCAAAGCATACCTAAAATAACTCATTCCACCACCTCCCAACTCCCACAGCTGCTTACAGCAGCTCACAGTTCAGAGAAGGACCACCACGATGCAGAACACACACAGAAGAGTTTAAACCAATGGGGGAAGAGTCTTCTTACGAGGGCTTAGCCCATGGTTTGGGCCCCCAAGGTTTAGCCGTACCCACAGCGGCCAGAAAACGCGGTCGCTTTTAGAGCTGTAACACATTTTCCACTGGAATGGTTTTCTGGATGGAAAGCTCCCTTTCTGGCAAAAATAAAAGGTTTCCAAGGGAAGTTTGTTGGCCCTACCAATTTTCCACTAGGAAACCTGAAGTGACTGCTCCCCACCCGGAAGCCTTGTGAAGTTAAAGGAGCCTTTGGCAGCTGGCAGACCAAAAGACAGCTTTATTTTGGTTCCCCACAGATGGAGTTTTTATGGAAAGCCTTTCTGACAAAGTTTCCACACCAAACATTTTGTCCTGATTTGGTGAGTGGGGAAGGGGATGTTTGTTTTTTTAAGCATGGATTTTTCATGAGAAGCAAGGCTTTTATTTCTGAGCCAGTTCCAGTGATGCCAATGCCTTTTGCTATCCCCACCAAGATCCAACCTTCCAATCAACTGGGCAGCCAGCTTGTCATAAGTTAAGCTCACCCTGGAAAGGCTCAATGAGCTCCAAGATCTAGTATCATATATAGTCCCTCACTGCTAAGAAGGGCAATGGGGAAGGATGTGGGGAACAAGTCTTAAGAGAAGCAGCTGAAGGACCTGGGGTTGTTCAGCCTGGAGAAAAGGAGGCTCAGGGGAGACCTGTTGGCTCTCGACCTGCTGGTTCCCACCTGCACCTCAAGAAGAGGATAGAAACAAGACTTAAGCTAAGCCTTGTTCTTCAAAAAACATTAGTATGGTAAAATAGCAATTCTTACATTTTCTTACTTTGTTTTCCCTCAAAGATTATGAGGCTAAATCTTAATTTTGCCCATGATGGGGAATTCCACGTGCCAGTGATCTAGCAAGTCCCCTGAAAGTGGGTACTCACCACCATTTTATCAGCATGAAATGTCCTTTGGTAGCAGACACCCGACTGGGTTACTACAATGCCTTGTCCATGTTTGTGGTCGTCGAGCCACATCCCTATGTATCTTTCTCCTCTGGAATGCAACAGAAAACAAATGATGGGGTGTCTCTGATTTCTTAGATCTTAGTCCATCTGATGTATCACTTTTCACCAGTTTTACCTGATATAATTCCCCCTGCAGCACAAGTACCAAATCTACTGCACAAACTCAATCCATATAATGCCTCCCCAGGAGTTCAAGCCTTATAGCAGAAGAGGTTGAACACATCCCCAAGTCCCCCATCACAATATGAGGCTTTACCCCTGACAACAGAGGCATAAAACTGTCAGGCAGCTAAAGCCAGCTCTGATCTATACCACCTTTACCTTTCTTTGTCTTCCCACACTCCATATCCATTCTTCTTGTCGTTTTCCCACTGTCCTGTGTATTTAAATGGGTGCTCAGCTGAGATGTTCTCCAGTATCCCAAACCCTTGGCGCACATTGTCCTTGAAGTAACCTTTGTAGACCACGTCATTCCCATACCTGCATGGGAGACAATTCAAGACTGTGCCTATTGGATAGCTACTACTGGAGTAGGAACTCAGGAAAGCAGGTAGATTGGGCTCATCTGCCTGTTAAATAGTCCACATATTTGAATGACAACTCTGGAGCCAGTGGTAGTTAACCCTTGGGAACGTGCATCACCCAAGATAGTCACTCCATAGATAGGTTTCAACATTATCTAAGGGCACAACACTCAGGCTTACAGTTGTCCTGGGAGAGGCCACTCAGCCCTTGAACCTCTCACCAGCCAGGTTGCAGGGACGACTGTTTAAGTCAGAGCAAGAGTAGATAAATATCAAGCAGATAACCAGATCTGCCTTCATCTTTCTGTGCTCATCAACCACCCTTTCTCATCCCCCCACTGAGAATAGCTCTGTCCATGCTGGCCAGCAGATCCTCACTGCTGCAACAGCAAAAGCACTTACACCAAGCAGAGACAGCATCTAAAATTATCAACATGCTCTCACATTTTACTCCAGAGACACCAGCACATTCCTCAGTTGGCTCCAAGCTCCCAAGAGATTTCTGCACGTCCTGTACTCTTGAGTTTGACTCATAAATAGCACAACAAGCAGACCATAGGAAGGAAGCTAGTTTATCCCATAGTAAGCAGCTGGAAGGCTGGGCTCTGTGTTTGCCTCTGCCACAATTGGCTCAGTGAAAGCAGGGGTATGTGCAGCATCAACGGGCAGCCTGGTCTTCATGTGGGCCAAGCTACTTGGCTACAAGCCACCTGTGACCTAAGCAAAGATGAGGATGATGTTGCACTCATTGCTACATAAACAAAGCACGCTGGACCCGTCCACTTAACCCTGCAGCCTGCAAATGAAACTAGTTTGTACCCACAGCTTGCTGAGCAGGCTTCTGCTGCCATTCCTGGCTTTCCAAATGGAAGGTAGAAGGTGGTGTCCCAGCTTTACCCACCATGGGTAAAGCCATAGAATCACAGAATGGTTTGGGTTGGAAGGGACCTTCAAGATCACCTCATTCCAATGCTCCTGCCATGGGCAGGGACACCTCCCTCTAGATCAGGTTGATAAAATCCCTGTCCAACCTGGTCTTGAACACATCCAGTGACAGAGCATCCACAACTTCCCTGGGCAACCTCCTCCAGTGTCTCACCACCCTCAGAGGGAACAACTTCCTAATTTCTCATCTCAATCTCCCCTCTTCCAGTTTGAAGCCATTACTCACCTTCCTGCCACTAAAAGCTCTTGTAAAAAGTCCCTCCCCAGCTTTCTTGTAGGCCCCCTTCAGAGAGAGGAAGGCCACAATAAAGTCTCCTGAGAGCTGTCTTTTTTTCCAGGCTGAACCACCCCAATGACTCCATTTCTTAAGTGAAGCTCTGGGGTTAAGCCAGGAAGTTGAGTGAGCAAGAAAAACCACCTGTAAGAACCAACTCCCTTCAGTTACAACTTCTAGACCAACAATCCCATCCATCATTAAGGAACTACTCTAAAAGATTTAGTCCTTACAGCATGGCCAGCAGAGACAACACAAGCTGTGTGCCCACCAAGCCCATCCAGCACTGATGGCACACCATGCACTCTCTGCTCTGCGACTCCCAGGCAGGGTGCAAAATTATATCCTCACCTACAGGGGACAGAGGATGCTCTGGCAGAAGGTCTTGCTACTCTACTGCTCAGGAGACTCAGAGCTTGTGCAGAATCCATGCTGTCTCCTCCAAAGCAAAAGCTTCTGGCACCTGAATTAATCACCCTGAGGCTTACACTAAGCTTTTAACAGTGGGAAGATTTAATATATGGAGTCCTCTTTTCCACCCCAGAGTTCATCTTTGGGTTTTACTTACTCACAGATTCCATAGCCTCTCATCTTGCCCTCGTACCAGTGGCACTTATAGCAGTCATAGCGGTCCGCAGATCGGCGCGGGATGAGGCAGATTCCAAACCTACCAGGTACATAAGGCAATGGTCAGCGTGGCAAAAGGTGGCTTGGTTCTACTGGATGATGTTTAAAAATTAAGAACCTTCCAGACTCCTGAGCTGCTTTATGTGGTTGGAGTCAGCTCTGACACAACTTCCAAGAGTCAGACTCACTCCATCTCCTTGGCAGCTGCTGTCAAGAGTTTCTCCTTGCTTCTTCCACAGAGATACTTTCAAGGTTGCTGTTCACCCCCCTTCCCCAGTCTAGGAGCTGAGTCACACTATCAAAATAATTGCTTTCTTCCAAATGAAATGGTTTCTTAATCCTGACACAAAGTATTCAAGATATTTGCCCCCCCACCTTCAAGCTTTACTTATCTCATATAGAAATGAGAACTCAAAGTCTTCAAAAAGTTTTAGAAAAACCATGTTTACATGTCACAGGATGTTTTCTTCCCCTGAAAGCTCCTTATTTGAGAGAGGTTTTTAAAGGCAGCAAAAAAAAATAACTTTTTCAAGGTGCTTCACATAAATAAATACACCTAGATTTAGAAACCTAGGGTCAGACTCATCCAGCTGAATGGAAATGCCTGCATCTGCACTGGACATCTGCCCGTGCTTCTTTTATTGTAGTCACTGTCAATCCACTTGCCTTGGGTTACAATGTACTCAACTTTAAGCCAGGTGTCTAAAACAGCCCAAACTGGGCAGTAAATCAAATCCCCAGTGTGCCTGTACCTCTGGGAAGAACTGTTTCTTAGCTTATCTTGAAAACAAGAAACACCCTGTCCTTTAAAGCTTACCCATGCTCCAAGCCCTCTTTGAAATCTCCAACGTGGTTGCGTCCATCACGCCACTTCAGAGTCCCCCTGCAATGTGAAGCAAGCATTATGCAGGGGAGATCACCAGCAACACTCACAGAAGGTATCAGGGTGCAACAGCTAACACCAAAACAGACAGCAGAGGCACAAAAGCTCTCCAGGCACCTCTGGGACTTTGGTTTTACACCGTAAGAATTTAAAACTCTCGTGCTTCATGCCCTGGAATAAGCAGGAAGAATTCTCTTCAGAATTCTCTAAGCTCCAAAGCATCTCCCAAGGAACAACTGACAGGACAAGAGGAAACAGCCTCAAGCTGCCCCAGTTGAGGTTGGAGCTGAGGAACAATTTGTTCCCTGGAGGGGTGTCCAGGGCTGTCCCAGGCTGCCCAGGGCAGGGGGGGCATCCCTGTGATCCCTGGAGGGGTTTCCAAGCTGTGGAGATGTGGTGCTGAGGGACGTGGCTTAGTGGTGTCCTGGCAGTACCAGGTTAACGATTGGAATTGATCTTAAAGGTCTTTTCCAAACTCCATGATGCTGTGGAGTTGCTGGGTCATCCACTTTGGACCTTGCACATGGTCCTTTCATAACTGCAGCTCAAAGGTGATTAAGCCAGCTGAGGATCCATGGCACATCCCCAGAGACAACATAATGACACCACAGTCCAGAACTTCCTTGTGCCAGGTGCTGTGGAAACAAAAGTGACAAGCACTGGCCTACGGGGTTCCTATCTCTCCATCTGTTCTGTGTGGAGGTTGTAGAAACAATTACAGGAGGTACCAACGCAGCCACAAGGCCGGAACAGCCAATGCCATGGCCAGATTACTGCACAGCCATTCCCAGTTCCAAATGCATTTCCCTCCCTCCCAGTCCCCCACTCCACCCACACCCACTCACTGTTTTCATTCTTGCATCAACTCAGGCAGAGCGAGCTCCCTACAGGTTCCCCAGCCAGAGACAAGAGATGATGGTGAAGTACCAAAACCATGATGAGTTTGTTTGACTTTCAAAGTTGTTGCTCTAAATACCTACATGAGACAGGCTCTTTTCCTGGTATTTAGAGGGAAGGGAGCAGATGAATTTCAAGTAGATTTAAAATATATCTCCTTTTGCTTTGCTGGTGTGAATGGAGCAGAGGAGAGCAAGCCAGAGAGAACAGAATGCCTGCTCCAGCCATGGCGATGCTTTAAGCTACTTCCTAGCAGAGCATCTCCTCCTGCCACACCAGCTCATCAGTACTGGGACAGAAGAGTGAAGAAAACAGATGCTCTTGCTGAAGATCCACGATTGAAACTGCAGCAGCTTTCTACTCATGTTCTTTATCACATCAGCCTCATTCTCAGATGGACAAGCCATCAAGGCCAGCTTTGCTGCTCCGTGACCTTGTGTTAGTAGCAAGTCCCACAGAAGTGGGAAGGACAGACAAGTAATTGAACAATTATTATTAGGGGCAGCCTCTACAATTTACTGCATAAGCCAGTGTCACCTGCATGGCATCTGCAATGCAATAGATCACTTATGCTTTGATTAAGCCCTGAAATCAAGCAAATGTGTCCCAACTGCCACCCCCTGAACCTGTCCTCGATACCAGATTTCCTTCTGGAAACAAGTGAGGCAGGGACCAGAGAGGCTGGCACACCTTGGGACATCAGCAGCCTGGAGTCTGTCATCCAGACTCTCAGCACAGGGTGGGTCACCTCCTGTCCACAGCCACTCTGTGGCATCAATACCCCAACCTGTGCACCCACGGGATCCAGGCAGAGCTACACGAAGACAGCAGGGCCATCTTTACACGTTCTTGCTTAGAAAAGAGACAAAAAAAAATGCTCCTTACTTGCCATGTGGCTTTCCCCAGTGCCACTCTCCCTCGTAGGATGCACTCTTGAACTTGCCCTCCAGCCTGAAGACGTAGGTGAAGAAACGGCAGGATGGGGGCTCGGTGCCTTCCCCAGTCTTGCCCCACAGTGGGAAATCTCGCTTCCCGTTCAGTGCCTGGCGGACAGCCTGGTTCAGCTTCCACTGCCAAACAGCCTGGGGGCACAGGAACAGGAGGTGATGGACTAACCAGTGAAGAAAGTGCAATAGCTCCCAACAAGAGACACTTCAGGAGAAGCAGCAAGAAGCTGTTAGGTTCCCATCAATTCCGTGCCATTCCCCTAGCCAGGCTGGTGAGTTAGGACCTACTCCAGCAACAACAGGAGGGGTTCTCTTGTCCTGTGAGTTGGATACTGCACCAATCCACAAGACTTCCATGTCACTTAAGCCTGACAATCACCACTACTAACTGGCCTTGTCACAGGACCATGCTGCCTCATGGCACACACCCCTGCCTGGGGTAGACCACATCCAGCACCCAGCTACTCTTCATCTAAGCCACCTCTAGCTGTCTATTAGAGCATTGGCTCCATGGTGGCACGGGGAATAAACCAAACAAAAAGCTTCCCACTGCTTATTATTCTGCTTTAAATAATTTAAAAGTGGGGGGAAAACCCCAAAACCAAAACACAGAGGAAAGACCTCAGCTACATTTAAGCAGGTGCAGACCCCACTAATCCATCTCCCAACCAGGAAGCTAAAATCCTGATGTGCAATGTGATTTCAGCTTCCACTCAGCAGTCAATGTTTTGTCTCCACTTCAGAGCTGCCACCCACCCTGGGACATTCTCCTCTTTCAAAACTCGGTGCACAGAATCTCAGGTGGAGCAGACACCCCCTTCCCACTGCTAACCTTCATCTGGGGGTCTTTGGCAGAGAGGAAGAACGTTTCCTCCGGGGTTATGATGCAGAGGCTGTACCTGGGATGGAAAAGATGTTATGGACACTCTGAAAAACACACTTCTCAGGCAAAGAGCAGTTCCCACTCTTCCCACTCCTCTTCAGAAGCTAACAGTGCTTGAGCAGGCAATTTTTCCTTCTCAAGAGGTACTCAGTCAACTCATCTTTGTACTCTGGGTCTGGAGCCCAAAGCATTTTATGATGGGTTGATTTTGAAATGTCAGTGGTGAGCAACACAAGACCAAGCTGCTGTGATCCCAGCTCAGAGGTGCTGCAGTTACCCAACACCCAGAACTGATCCCACTGGGTGGAAAGGAGATGGGACAAAGTTTTGAAACATTTCCTCCATTTCACAATCAAGTTAACTTTTTTTTTTTGTTAACCTCTAAGTGGAAAGTTTTTCACTCACAGTCCTGGAGCTGATTTCTCCCTGCAGTCTTCATCTACCCACACCAGCTTCAGATCGAAACTCTGGAAGCTGTTTCCCTGCAGGAAAAGGGAAAAGATGTTCCTGTTATTGGTGTAAATATCATGTGATATCCCCACTTGGTCAATGCATTGAACAGAGCAAGACTGGCAGCACTGTAAAGTCCCTCTTTTATTGTCCTATCCCACACTAGGGTGATAGTTGTGGAGGCTGAAGAAAAGCAGGAGGAGGAAGGAAGTTGTTAATTTAACACTTAGAAGTGATGTTCCATAACATCATGACTACAACTAACAGCAACAGACCTTCTCAGGTGGCACTTAGCTCTGAGATTTGCTTCCCTATCACATGGTAACGCTCCCAAGACATCCCTGGCACCCAGTATGCTCTATTTTTCTTTAGGATCTATCAAGGATTTGGACTCCAGATGACACAGCCAAGAGTGGCCCCCAAGTGACACATTTTAAGGAGTCACTATTCTGATCAATAGCACACCAAACAGAAGAAACTAAAATGGTTCAAATGCTAAAAGAAGATGGCATTTAATATTGTCTCCCCTGTCTGAAGTCCAGATACCCACCCTACAGAGCTGCTGTAAGGATGTGGTTGGCCAAGGATAGGCACTCACATTATGGGGCTTACCACGAGTTAATCACTGATGTATCCACCAGGTTTGGGGGAAAAGGGGGAGGGAGGGAGGTACAGACTCCCACCACCACAGCACTCATCAGCAGACCCTGGTAGCAGCCCAAGAGAACCAAAACACACACAGGTTGGAAGAGACCTTTAAGAGCATCAAGTCCAACCACTAACCCAGCACTGCCAGGGCACCACTGACCCCTGGCCCTCAGCACCACAGCTCCATGGCTTGGAAACCCCTCCAGGGGGCATGGGGACTCCCCCACGGCCCTGGGAAGCCTGGGCCACATCCTCAGGTCCAACCTAAACCGCCCATAGGGCAACCTGAGGCCGTTTCCTCTTGTCCTGGTGCTTGTTCCTTAGGAGAAGAGACCAACCCCACCTGGCTCCAACCTCCTGTCAGGGAATTGTCAAGAAGTGGCCTCACCAGTGCCCAGTACAGGGCCACAGTCCCTTCCCCAGTCCTGCTGGCCACACAATGCTCATACAAGCCAGGATGACCTTTGCCTTCTTGGCTACCTGGGCACACACCAGCTTATCTTTCTCCAGCTGTCAACAACAGCCCCAGGGCCTTTCCTCCAGGCAGCTTTCCCAGTTCTTTCCTAGTCCAGTTATAACTCCCCAAGCCTCAATAACAGTCCCAGCAGCAGATGAGCCATAGTGGGTGGGAACCGTTGACTGAACAGAGATGTCTACAGCACAGGTATCTCTGGGTGATCTAGTTACCCTAGCCAATGAAGTCAAGGACAAGATTCAACTCATCCTCACTTTGGCATCTAAAATGGGTCAGCTGAACCACACCTAGACAGTGCCTGTTTCTCTCCCCTGACTGTAAAGGGAGCCTGGGGGCACTTGCTCACAGCGAGATCACTGCAGTGCTAAGAAATCTACAATGTAAAGCTGGATGAGATAATCACCACCCTATTTCCTCAGGCCTAGACCCTGCAAGCTGCCCAGCATTATCACAAACAGGCTCATGTCTGGAAGAACCCGTGGCATTTATCAGCTCATAAGGCAGTCATGTGTCTGGACACCCGAGGGGCTGGCAGATGACTAGAGAGCAAGAAAGGTGCACATGAAGACAGTGCTGCTGGATTAAAGGAGCTGTCAGTCAGAGCAAATCAAGCTCTGACTTAGTTAACATGCTGCAGAACAGCTTTGAGCACATTCATCAAGCTATCCATGGCTGCAGACACCCCCTGTCTGCCCCACACCCAGACCCCTGAAAGAGCCCCTAAAACACCTGCAACTTCTGCTCCCATGCTACCAGCAGAGTCAACCACAACAGATCAGAGGGCCAATGGTATGAGGTTCAACAAGGCCAATTCTAGAAAGATCTAGAGTACAAATCTTACAATAAGTGGCTGAGAGACTTGGGGTTGTTCAGCCTGGAGGAAAGGAGGCTTGGGGGAGACCACCTCACTCTCAACAACTCCCTGAAAGAAGGCTGGAACCAGGTGAGTGTCAGTCTCTTGTCCTGAGAAACAAACAACAGGACAAGAGGAACCAACCTCCAGCTGCCCCAGGGGAGGTTGAGGTTGGAGCTGAGGAACAATTTGTTCCCTGGAGGGGTGCCCAGGGCAGTGTTAGAGTCCCCACGATCCCTGGAGGAGTTTCCAAGCTGTGGAGGTGTGGCTCTGAGGGACACAGGTTAGTGATACCCTGACAGTTCTGGGTTAATGGTTGGACTTGATCATCTTAAAGGTCTCTTCCAAGCAAAACAATTCTATGATGATATTTAGACCTAATGTATTTGACCCACCGGGTCCCCTTTGAATCAGCAAGGGCAGAAATCAACAAATTAATAGCCAGTCATGGGCTGTAGTTATTAGAAAGGTGCCTACGCTGGTTGGGTTGTAAATATTCACTGAGGAAAAAGGGATGTGGATTGTCCTCTATTCCTTTGTCATTAGGCTTTCCTTTATTCTCCAGCAAAAACCACAATTGCACGGATCTAAGACAAGGTTTTGTCAACAGCCAAGATCTGCTGCCTCTTCAACACCAAAGGAAGCTGAATTTGACTGTCATTTGGGGGTGCTGCTGTTCCAGTCCCCCTGAAAGACTCCAGACCCACCTGAATTAGCACAAGAACATCATCGAAGAGCAAAATCCGGTCTGATCGATTCGTGCTGGCAGAGATGGGGAGATTTTTGCTATCTTCCAGCAGCCTCCTTTCAGGTACACAGAGTATGTCCTGCAGAGGGAACCACAGAAGTGGAAGGTCAGAAACATCAGGATTTGGGAGGGGACACAACTCCAGCCAACAGTTCCTGCTGCAGAGGCCATCTGACTCATGGCACAAGCTGACAGTGACAGCAGAACTGGACACAGCACAGATTCTAAAGCACCCCGTGACAATAAGGTTTCTCCCAGACTTCCACAAGTCCCTTCACTGTTGACTTCAAGCCAAGCCTCAAATGCTTAATCCATACTGAGTTTCCTCCATGGGTAAGCAGAAGTGTAAGACCTCCAAAAGAGCTCCCTACACCACTTCCTATATCCACGACTCACTGTGAATTTGCAGCCCAAGGATTTCCATAAGGACTTGGTAAAACAAGCTTCATCCAGGACTTGGCTGATGAAAGACTCCAGCTTTACGTATTCCTTGATGGCACTGGTGACCACATCCTTTTCAGAGCCCTGTTAAAAGGAGGAAAGGCTTGAGTCATGCTTCAGGCATGGCTGTGCAGGACATCTCTCTGGGCTACAGCTGCAGCAAAGCATCAGCAGCTCTGAATCTACAGGAGTAATGAGAGTGAAACCTCCAATCCTACCTCTTTGAGAGCCTCCTTCAGCTTGGTAAGGAGCAGTATATACTGCTCGACGTGATCTCGGATAGGTTTGTGAAGAACTGTGTACAAAGCCAGTGCCATGGAGGTCTCCGAGGTGAAGTCTGTGAGGAATTGTTTCAGCACGGTCTTGTGGTGCTTCCAGGCTTCACTGCAAGGTGGGGAATGGAGACAAAGGGTCAGTGATTGGCTTCTCTGCAAATTGCCACTTCCTATGGTGCCTCAGGGCCAGAGGGGGTATGGAAAGGGTTGGCAGGGCAGGAGATAATGGTAGTGTGAACACGTTTGGAGACCAAACAAAAGGAAATAAAGCAACAAGGAGAGCACGAGCTCCATCCATCCTGTCTCTGGACCAATGGTCTTTGCAACTGGGAATGACACCTGGAGTTACACAGAATGCAACAGGACTTTCCCCAGAGCTTGCTCACCCAGGGGAGTGACTGGGATGAGGTGGCTGTGAAGCTGCTCAGGGCTAGTGCTTGATGTTTCCAGGAGACACCAATGACACCTGGGATGAGCAGTGGAAATGTCCTGCCAGATTCCCACAGAATCCTCTCTCAGGTCTCCACCCCCCATTTGAACCCCAAACTCCAGATTTACAGACGCCCCCTCTCCTCCAAAAGGAGTTGAAAGACATGGGGAGAGATTTGTTGAGGCCAGGTTCCAACAGCTGCTGCTGTCATCTCAGCCTGTGGGAGCAGACACCAGTGTGGCCAGTTCAGAGCTGGATGGTGAAATGCAGGTGCTGCTTACTCCAGTTTAGTGTCTTGACCCAAACAATATCACTGTGTTCCTACCAACCCCTTCAGCAGGTGTTTTTCAGCCCACTGACCTCTTGCTCTTCGTGGCATGTTCGAAGCCGTGAACTACAGCGTAGTTGGCAAAAGTGACAAAGTACCTGTGGGCAAGGAAAAAGAAACCAACAAACACGAGCTGAGTTAGATAACCATGTTAGCTCAAGCTTTCAGCATCCCAGCATGGTGAGGGTTGGGAAGGGAGCTCTGGGGATGCTCTGGTGCCACCCCCCTGCTCCACCCAGCAGGGGCACCCAGAGCAGGGGGCCCAGCAGCACAGGGTCCAGGGGGGGTGGGAATCTCTCCAGAGCAGGAGACTCCACAGCCTCTCTGGGCAGCCTGGCACAGGCTCCCACCCCCTCACACCAAAGAACTGGCTCCTTCAACTTTTGTTGAGTTTTGCACCAATATCTTTACGAGAAATTTAAACCCTCCCAGCAGAACTTGCACAACTCTCCTGGAAAGCAAAGCTAAAATAATAATAATAAAAAAGCTGAGCTTCAGATGCCACCAGCTTCAGCTGGATGAATTTCTGCCAGTTGAAGTATCTGTATTAGTGCTGGTAAACTCAAGTCAAGGCATCCCACGCCGAGGTGTCTTCATCTCACACTAGAGGGAGATCGAGTCATGTTTTGTCAGCAAATACCAAGCTTTCTTCCAAAGGGTGTTTTCAGATAAGCCCTGTATAATGTCCACGCTAATTATCACTGATTACATCTTTCAGGGACCTGTATTTACTGCTGATTTTCAGGCAGGGGTTTTGCTTCCTCTTCTCTCACTCCAATAAGCATGAGAGGCTGTAGGATCAGGATTGTGCAAAGTGAGTCAGCAGATGTGGGCAGGAAACAGCTCTTTTCCTTTGCTGGGGGTTTTGGTTGGTTGGTTTGTTGGGGGTTTTGTTTGTCTGTTTGTTTTGTGTGGTTTTGTTTGTTGTTTTATTTATTTTGTGGGGTTTTGGTTGGTTGGGTTTTTTTATGTTACCAAAAAAAAAGGTTTTAATTTCAAAATAGGAAAATGAGATCTTAAGACAAACTTCTGCTTTGTGTCATCTGAAACTTCAGCCCAAGGGTGTTTTTTTTATATGCCTTTGTAAGGCATTTAATTCATTGAATCTGTAAATGAGAGACCTTCTCATGGCCTGTCAGTACTTA
>VWZY01008713.1:5915-25205 GCA_013399075.1 Chloroceryle aenea | reverse complement strand
TGGTCTGAGCAACCTGTTCTAGCTGATGTCTCTGCTCCCTGCAGGGCGTGGGGTTGGCCAAGATGACCTTGCAAGGTTCATTCCAAGGTTCATGCCCATCTCCCATTCCTATGTGGATGCCAAAGTGCACAGATGGTACAAGCCCAGCTTGGCAAAGACTTGGCCAGGGTGATGAATGATTGAACACTGATCTTTCTGTCTTCTGAGATATCCATAAACCATTTTTCATGGTAGGACATCACCACACAGGTTACAGACACTGCAGTGCTCTTGGTAAACCTCTTATTTTGCATAGCAGACAGATGGGGAGCAGATGTACTTCATTACAGAAACAGCAATGAGGTTTTCACACCACACTACATCCATCTCTCTTTTTTTTATCATATCCTTTTGCCAAAAAGCAGAAAAATATGCCCTGAAAGATGTGATAGGAGCTATGTGTAGTGAGCATCATCTCTTCTTGTCCCTACTTTAAAGCTGCTCATGCCATCTTTCTGCTCCTGATGACAGCTCAAGCTTCACACTCATAAATTACACAAACTCTAACCTCCCCCCACCCCGTCCTCTTCCCATTTTTAAGATGTATTAAAAAAAATAAAGGAAAAGAATTAAAACCTGCCTCTTACAAGCATAGCCACAGGGACCTGCTGTATTCTGCAGTGCTTGTCTGAGCACCACATGCAATCACTTCCCCGACCTAACAAGTGAAGAGGTGTCAGTGATTTAAACACACAAACTGACAGCACCAAACCTACAAGTTAGTCGATAAATTTGCTCTCTCACACTACTCCAAAATGCTTATGCACTTACTGGATGTAGAGGCTGAGAAAGAGGTCTCCTTTCCAGATAATGTAAATGTCCTGGATGCAGAATGACTCAGAGGTGCTGCTGCATTTTTGTTTCAGTATCCGGTAATTTTCTTCTGTGAGGTTCCAGAGAGCTTGAAAACGCTCATTCAGGAGCAGGAAGAGCTTAAAGTTCTCCTTTCCCTTCTGGTCACTAGGCTCTGAGGAAATAGATGGGGAGGAAAAAGGCTTATCAAAAGCTTTGACTCCAAGAAATCTCATGGAAAACATTGGGCTGAGTATTAGAGGCAATTTTTCACTGTAAAGCACATATACTGGAGGAAAACAATGCCAGGGAGGAAGGAGAGGATGATTAGGGTGGTGTCCCTGTATGGAATTGCATGGGCTATCCATGCTAAAAGGCTTTGTCCTTCTCATTCTTGTGGGGCATGTGGCCAGGGCAGCCTGCCAGGCTCAGACCCAGCTCAGACACAAGCACCAGAGGCAGATTTTCTGCTCCTGGCCCAAAGGGCTGTTCCCAGTCTCCTTGGAGGCTGGACCAAAAAGGTGGTGACATAAGAAGGGAATCAGCCTATGTGCCTAATCCAGTCCCACCACTTTTGGCCAGACAGGCTGGTGAATATTTATATTGATTTGTTATTTCAGGGGAGCTCCTCTGATTTACTGCCAGCTCACAACATGCACCCACAAGTTTTACCTTCAAAGATGGGCATGACCACAGACAGAGAGCAGGGAGGCAGGACAGGCACCATTTAGGGGTCACATCTGCTTGGGATTTCCAAGCACTACACTGGAAACAAGCCCTGGAGTGGCAGTACAGCCTGCTGGGGGTTAGAACCTGGATTAACCTCCAGAAACAACAGGAACCACAGACCAAAGCTCGAATGAAAGGACACAGGCATCCTCAAGAGCTCACTATCTTAAGGGAAACATCTCTACATACCACTTACTCCAGCAAACCAGCTTCCAGTAAGTCCTCAGCCATGGAGTTTAAATCATAAATCCCTTCAGAGGTGTGCTGACGACTGAAGGCTAGAACTACAGACAATAAAAACATCTTCTCCAACCTACCTGCCTGGAGCAGAGGCTTGAGGATGAGGGCATCTATCCGTGACAGACATGCTGAGAAGTTTTCCTCCACTTGGAGCAGAGATGCAGATGTTTCAGCTGTGCACATGGCCTGGACACAACAAAGAAGGCACACATCAATTCCCTCCCAAGAAGAGGCATCTACCAAAGCTTCAGCTTTTACCATCAGCTTCTCCTGCTTTTGACAGCTGACACAGGTCTAAGCACTGTCCCCAAAAAGCATCTGAAAAATATTAGGAAGGGAAAAAGAAACCCAATAGCTCAAATGAGCTGGTGTCACAGAAGACCACAGAGGCTACTGCCCATTTTCCTGCTGACCCAAACTGAAGAGCTCCTCAGGTGGGCCACGTGACTGGAAAAGCCCTAAATTTCTTGCTAGCTGTTAATCCTGATTAACGCCAGATTCCTTCTCCCAGAGGAAAATCCTTGGAGTGCAAAGGATGAAGCAGAGCATCTCTTCCCATCTCTCTCACCAGTTTTCTGCCCAGAGGCCTCAGTCTGCATCTTTTAGCATGAAGAGCTATCGTGCGGAGCTGCAGAGCTGCCCCAGCCATGCCCAAACACACAACCCTCCAGAGGAACAGAGGTCTGCTGTTGCTCCTTTCCGAGCAGGACACTGCACTGCTGGTTGTATGTCACAACTGCTGTGACAAGGAGGAAAGCTTGCCTAAAGTGGAAGTGGGCAGCACTTGAAAGAAAGAAAGAAAAAAAAGGCAGCAAACCCACGTGAGCAAACTCCAGTAGGTTCCTCCTTCCCAGTCTTGCCTCCCAAAAGAAATCTCTTGGAGGAAGCAAGCAGAGCCAGCTAGGAACATAGCTTAAGAGACTGAGCTGGAAAAAGGCCAGGTGGTGAGGATGCCACCAGCAGAATCAGATACTATGGGCTGCTCTTACTAATGGTGGGAAAAGCACATAACTCTTGAGACTCTTTTAGCTTTGGGGAGCAAAACAGCAAACTCAAGGCACCAGATGTGGTCCATCCACACTGATCCTTCACCTGGTTGTGGAGAGCACTCAGAGGCTACGTTCACAACAGCAGGAGAACGAGGCACTATGCTGCAAAGACAGCAAACGCTAAACTGGTGGCAGAGACTTCAGCACAATCCTCCTTGATAATTCGTGGGAAGAACCAGCTCAAGCATCTCTGGATGGACTGTAAAAAGGCCACCCGAGTGGGGTGACTTAATTTAGGTGGGAACATCTCACTTTTAAGCTTTGTGTGTGCGTGGATTGTTTGCTAGATGAGAATTTGAGCTCCCTAAAGTCACCAGCCTCTACTTAGAAGTCACCCTGGAGCTTGGGATGAAGTGGTGTCACAGAACAAAGGACACTTTGTCTTTTGAATGGCCTGGTTTTAAGTGGTTGGTTGGATCCAGACACAACCAACAGCACTGATGAATGACAATGTTTTCTCCTTAGTAACCATGGCCTCCTACATTTTACTTGTCTGAAAAATGGGAAGTCCTAAAAACCTCCATATCATCATTAATTTACAAGTTCTCCTCCATCAAGGCCTGCATTAAGGCCTCCATGAGGTTATTTTTTGCAGGAACACTGGTGATTGGTCCCAGAGGAAAATTCTAGGCATGCAAACAGGTCAAAAAGCTGGAATCCAAACTCCTCCCAGTCCCTCCCAGTGAAGGCAACTGAGCCAGGAAAAAGGCAAAACAAACCAGCAGGCAAACAGCTCTTACCCCAGAGCACCAGGGGGACAGGAGACATCTAAGAGTTTCTTTTTCTGCCCCTATTCAACCCCCAGTTTCGTAGACACAAAGGAAATGTTTTGGCCCATGCAGAACAAAAGGAATGAGCACTAGCTACCAAACTCAAGTTCTTCCCCAAACTCACATCAGACCAACCAGAGAAGCCACCCTTTCATTACACACAGCCTAACAGAGACTGAATGTCTCAGACCAAGAGTGCAGATACCCACAGAGCTGCTCCATGGGACTATGATAGTCCATGAGCAGAGGCAGAAAGCTGAGGAGCCTCCAAGAGCACGTGTACAACACCACTGCTCCAACTGGAGTGTTATTTGGTTGCCTCTGTAACAGTCACCTGGAAGAACTTTGTGTGTCCAAGCTGGACCTATTGATCTGGATGCAGCATCCCCCCCTCCAACCATCAGCTGCTCCCCCACTCTGCCTCCTGCCCATCTGCTATCCTGCTTTCACTGGGGGTCTACTGCTCACAAAGACCTGAGCTCAGACCCTATGGGGATGGCACCAAAGCATTCCCATCCTGCAGCACGTGGGTTGAGAAACCCTGTGCTGACATCCAAGATAACTCTGGGGAAAACAAATAGCCAGAACAACCAACAGAAGCATTTGAACATCCTTTCCCATTATAACCCCATACAGAATTAACACAGTGGTCTGGACTGAGTTTGGTGGTGGCTTTTTTCTTTCTAGCAACCATGTTCTCACCCTGCCTAAGAAAATGTGTGGGCTACATCCTGCCTGACCACGACAGTAAAGGATCATTTGCTGAATGAGTGAGCAGCACCAGTAAGCTTTCAAAACAGCTTTCAACCAACCTCAGCTGCCACATCCAATCACATCACCCAATAAGGTAAGCGTGAGTTTCAGTCTCCACTTCCAGGCTTTCCCCACCAGCTCTGGGAGAAGAGTTTTTGCACATCTATTCTAGCTCAGTCAGGCAAAGAAGATTGGAAGTTCATCACCTAGGGAACAAAACCAACGCTGGCTCAGCCATGGAAGGCAATGGAAACAATCAGGACCATCCAAGGGCACACAGAGGTCAAGTTGTATGTTCAGATATGTGAAAAACTGATGGCAGACGTGAGGGGAGCACTGAGCAGAAGCCTGGGGCTGTCACATGCTGTCTTCCCCCAGCCTGGACATGGCTTTCAGGAGACTCAGTGGTTTTGCAATTCTGTGTTTGCTCCACCAAGGGCAGGGCAAGCTTGAGCAGAACCACTCTGCAGCTTCTTCCTAAGGTTTTAGGCTGCTCTTCATGCATGGCTCTGCTGCTAGGGAGTCAGGACCTTTGAAGATGGTCCATGGCCAGAACTGAAGGAGGTGCACCTCCAAAGAAGGGTCCACTAGGCTGCACATCATGCATCTGACTTTGTGTGCAAGAATCAGAAAGTTCACAGCCTTGGAGGACAGAGGCAAAACAAAACAGCCACCAGCCTACTTCAGGCTCCCACATGGAATGAGATCTCCCTTGGAGAACATTTTCCAAGGCATGAGACACTGTTTATTCTCCTTAAATGAAGGTGTGAGAAAGCCATACATCACAGGACTGTAATTAGAGGAGGGACACAAGAGTATTCATGTAGAAACAGGAAAAAGACCTGGAGAAACAACTTCTGTAGGAGCCACAGCTCCTCCTGTTCTTGGTCTGTCCACTGAGCATGCCAAGTTGGTATCAGCTGCTCTATCACCCTTTCTTCTGCCCTTATTAAGTGGCTGTTGAGCATCCAGCAGATGAGAGTAGCCTGGTTCATCTGGAGGAACATCCATCCTCAAGAGGGTTTGTCCAAAGCTGCTAAATGCACATTGCACCAGGAAAATACACATCCTGAGGTGCCACAATAGGTTGTTCTACCCTGTTTCAGGGAATTGCCAGAAGGGTGAGTGGAGCAAATTGGAAAACAAGCAAAGAGACATTCTGGAGGAATGCTGAGCTTTGCATAGATCCCCTTTCTCCTTTGGAGTCTGTAGTTCTAAGGCAGCTGTTGCACCAGGACAAAGTCTGGAAATCCCCATTGACTTCAGAGGTGACACAAAGTTGCTCATGGAATCACACATCAAGTCAATCTTCTCAGCTCCTGTACATTAAGGAACAAGCTGGACATCCACAGACAGACTATTCATTTTCCATCTTCCTCTTGTGAATCCCCCTCTGTGCTGGAGTCATCAGCCAACAAAAGCACTTCTCAGGTGGAAGAAACTTGTCACAAACTGTGCCAGATTTAAGGACTGCTCGGGGCATTTTAACACTAAACCATGTGGAATGTAAATGCCACCATCATGGTTGCCATAGCCCCTCTTTAAACTCTTCTTTTGGTCACCCTAAAGGGCACTGTGCCTTTGCAGCCCTTCCAATCTCATGTATCCTTGCAGTTCATCACCTTTCTACTGCTGACTGCCTCAGGAATGAGGCCAGTCCATCGCTTTGTCATGTACACCTGAAACTCTTCCTCAGACATTGCTTTTGACTCTCTAGGTCACTTTCTCTCCTACCAATAAATGGTGTTGCTTTGAGCTAAAGCACCTAAAAAACTTCTTAAGAAGGCAGCACAAAGCATGGGCACACTGGCCCCTCTACTCCACAGCAGGATAGAGCCTAAACCATAGGAAATTTAGAACTGTTTGCTTGCCAGGCTGTCTTCTAGACACCCAGAATGCATCCCGTGCCACTCACTCACCCTTTGCATGAGCACTGGGACTTTCCACATGCAGTGTTTAGCTCTAGAGGATGCACACTGCAGGGCAAAATAATCTACAGCTCTGCACAAAACCTGCCAGGAGGGAGTTTCCTCCTCAGAAATTAGCAGATAAAAGTATTAGAAGTTTATTGTTAGACTGAGCCAATGCAGGCCAGCACTTTACATCACAGTGTGTGACATAATGGGTGCTGGGACCTTAAACCAGAACACACACAGCCCTAACTGTGTTTCCTCCTCTTGGTCAGCTCAACATCTGCATAATTATGATTGATGTCATCAAAAATAGGGGTCTTCTGAGGATTTAAAAATGGATTAGCATTAAGAGTTGGTATTAAGGGGAGAGGAAAGATTTCTTTGAGCTTGGACCACAGACCTCAGCTTTTTTTACTGGATTACTTTTTAACCTGGATCAATTCCCCAGCACAGTTTAATGTAGCATCACATAAACATACCCATGAGGGGGTGAGGTCTCATTCTAGTCATACTCCATAAACTTAGGAGCTCCTTAGGCCACAGAGGCAAACTCTGCTGGCCAGCACTGAGACAACACTCCTCTTTCCATCCCACCCTTTGCTGCTTTTCTCGAGGGGCCACAGAGCCTCCTGCATCCTAACTGTGTTTCCCCCCCATCACGTGTGATGCTCCAGCTGAGTCTGCATTCAGGCTGGCACAAAGACCACTCTGTCACGTGGAAAAAAACAATCCTGGACTTTGTTTAACCAACACTGATGCTGCTGGAGCAAATTCTCCCATTCAGACTCTGCTCTCGTCAAGCCTCAGACGGTTGTGACTCGGGATGAATTAATGTTTCACTTACTGGAGACAGCTCATGAGCAGACAGAAATGCACAGTGTGTGAGTTGAGAGGTAACTGGGATCAAACAGGGGAGAAAGACACTAAAAATGTGAATCCAAAGACATAAAAAGGAGGAAGAAAAGAACAGGGGTAGCAGTGACATGGATTAGTCTTGCTCAGGACACAGGGAACACGCCAATGCCACCCCACGAAGGAACAAGGCAGGGTTTGGTTTGACATTTTCTCACCAGAGGAAACTGCTGAGCAGGACAGCAATGGAAGTAGGTAGACACAGCTTAAAAACACAAGGACACGAGCAGACCCATCAAGGCTCTCACCCCAAACACAAGACCCTCAAGCTTTTGGTCAGTCCAGGTTCAAGCAGACACAAGACCACCCAGCAAACATTCAGAGCACAGCACAAGCAACAGGACCAGCTCAGGATGAACAGCAGGACATTTGACCTCCCCACACCTACCTAAGCCATGGAACTCACTGCCACAGCAGCCTGTTGCTATGAGAATACTCTAAACACCTTCAAAGACAGCTGGGTAAGTCCACGGAGGAAAAATCAATTGAAAGCTAATTAAAGAAAGCCATCAACTCCAGCTCAGGAAGTCCCTGAGGAGGCAAGAAGCAGAGAGAGGAAGAATTACTACAACCTTTCCCAGTTTCGTGGTGGTGTTCTCCAGGCAAGTTCTTCTGCACCATGAGAGGTGAGACAGCCTGGCTTGATATTGCTGATTTTATGCTCCTGTCACAAAACTGTTGGTCACCTGCACGGCAGGACCCCCAGCACTGAAAGAAGAGACAATGCAAGCTCGTCAAAATATCAACTGTGTCTCAATCTCAGCAGATTTAGGACAGCAGCATGTGGTCAGGAGTTTATGAAGGGTCAAACGAGCATTCAGTACTCTTCAGAAAGTGCTGAAGTGACTTAATTCATCTCACAGCCCAAGGAGAACTTATTCCCCCTCAGGCTTTTCTCTTTATTTTAAAGAAAGAAAAACGGGAAGGGTTTTTTTGTTTGTTTTGAGGGTTGTTTTGGTTTCCCCCCAAAATGGGGAACACAAAATCTCACACAAACCTTATCTGATCCCAGCTTTTTATCTTTCTTCCCCAAAACCAAATTGGAAACTCACATCCCTCCCCTAGGAAGTTCACTCCCAGAGCCAAACAAACATAAACCTCTAGCTGACTTCAAAAGGACAAAACCCATCTGCCCTTTATGGGTGTCTGAAGGCTGAAGTACCCACCTCAAACACCCTTTGTAACCAAAAAGAGGCACGTGAGACACTCAATTTAACCCAATCTTAATGAGATGAGTGGACCTTTGGGGAGATCCCAGTCACCACGATGAAGGAGATCATTCAGCTTTGCAAATATGATAAGGGCCAGAGGTGAGATGATGTTTACTTAGTGGTTTAATCCCCTGTGGCATTGTAGCTCCCATTATCGTTATCAATTACAAGCAGCTTATGTGTGCAGAAGCATCACCCAGTAACCCAGAATGCAACACAGGATGATTTGGGGTTACTGGATGAAACTCCAAGCCAAACCTGAAATGACTACAGCTTGTCTGGAGGCAGCAAAGGAGATCCTGAGAAGAAGGAACTCAGTAATTGGGCTGTAAATATGGGAAAGACAGAAGATGACAGCTAGGGACTATTTTTTGTCACAGCTCTGGGAGCAGGAGCTCCTCTCCCATGGCCTCATACTACAAATATGCCTACTCTGCTTTTCCAAAGCAAATGGGACTAGAGTGTGGCCTCAAAAAGCAAGGAAAATGACAGAGCACTACACATCTGGGGGTTCAAAGCTGCATTAACATCTACACCAAAGCAGTTCTGAGTCAGAGGGCTGAGTACCAGTCTGTATTCCAGCCTGGAAACCAACCCAGAGGCATAAACAGTGTCAGAGGAGTGTCCCTTGTGACAGTGGGAGAGCTGGTAGCAGAAGTGCTTCACAGAGAAGCTGGAGTTCAGTGTACACTAATATCCCACTGGACCATCTTCTCCACCCATCACCTCCAGAACTTGAGGAGGACCAGAGGGGATTTTACTTCTCTGCTTTCTGCTCGGGTCCTTTAAACTCTCCATGTTCTCCAGGAACATTAAGAACAATCCTGACTGAAGAACTGCCAAATTTCTCTTTCCCTCTCCTTTATTGCCCGAGGCCTTTTCCAAAGACTTGAGTGCAGTAGGAAGCTTCTAGTGTTTCATCCAACCCTTCGGGTGCTCTTGGAGGACAAATTACAAGCCACTGAAGGCACAACAGACCTGCAAAGAGTCACCAGGGCTTCCTAAGCTCTGATCCTCATTCTGAGACGCCACAGTTCCCTGAGTGCCAAAACCCAGGTCTTTTGATGACCTGAAGAGCTGGTCAGAGCTCTGACAAAACTGTTTCACAAGAAAATTCCTGTTTGTTGAGCCCAAAGCAGTTTGCATGAGCTCTTTCCAATTCAACAGGAATGTAAACAGTACAGAACCAGGTTAGGCCAGTAGCCTAGCTGGTCTGGCAGTAAGAATAAGAGCTGTTATTTAGAGAACATAACCTTGGCCACTTTCTGAAGTCCACTCCTCTTGCATTGCCCCAACAACCAACTGTTGCATGAGAGATCTCAAAGGGTGCAGCACTTCTCCTCATACCTGTCCATGGACCTGTTGTCCCTGAATTTATCTTATCCCTCTTGAACTTGATGATGATGTTTGCCTCCAAAATGCATTACTAAATTGAAGGTGGGGTCTTGAAGGGCAGCTCTGCACAGTTCCCGTGCAGATCCTCAGAAGTCTTGTCTTGCAGCTCATTACAAGTTGAAGGCATTGCAGTAGCAGCAATGAATCTACCAAGTTCAGGGAGCAGCTGCAAGGTCTAGGAAGCTTCCAGACAACAGGAAATTTCCACAGACAAAAGAAACACAGCTTTGGGTCGGGTCCAAATTAAACTAAGCTAAAGTTGAAAAACAATCCCTCCTGTGAACTGCGGCTCCTCCTTTTCTGACTCTTAAACCTAACAAACAACTGCGTGTTTCTAAAGTCTTAAGTGTGTCACTGTTCCCCTACCATTGGACCTTCGACCCAGACTTTTCACTGAACACCTCAGACACCTGCAAGCTTCTGACCACTTCCCACCCTTGCAGAAACCCAGCAGAGCTTATCAGCCTCTCTCACCCTAATTAGCTGGCTATTGGTTTCTTTACTCAGCCAAGCAAGCTGTGCAACCCCAACATGAATGCACGGTTTACAGCCTTACTTCATCAGGCTTGGATTTGCCAGGTGAGGCTTGAAAATCCCTCCCTCCCCACAGGAGCAAGTCCCAACACACAACAGGACCGGAGAGCTGCCTCCAGGAGAGGGACCGTGCGTGCACATGCTTCTCCAGCATCCCTTTCCAGAAGGAAACCACGGGGAGAGGAAGCAGAGGATTTAATACAGAGGATTTAATACCTCGAGACCATACTGGAATGAAATAGCTTAAAGACAACGTACCTTCTCTAGTCAAGGCCAATGTGTTGTCTAGGTGAAGCACAGGGGTGCACGTGAGTGCAGTTTATGCTCCAGGAAAATGCTCCTCCAAGCTTTTGGGCATTTGCACAGGTAAAATTCCTACCTGGAGAAAACACTCCCAAACTTTCAGGAGCTGTGCTCATCGCACAGTCCCTTCAGCCTACTCAGGCTAATCTTACAATGGTTAAGAATAAAGCTGAGCCTCAGGATTAATGAGAAAGCAAGCAAGCCACCAACTGAGCAAAGCTGGTCATGAAACGTACCTTGCATAAGGCAGCCAATTAAAAATAAATCAATTAAAATAAATAAACCAAATCCCCCGTGGTAAATGCTGCAGCAGCAGGTCCTCTGAGCTTCCTGAGTCCTGAAATACTCGGTTCTCCCAGAGCTGCTGCTCTCCCCTCCCACCTCTCCCTCCCACATCCAGCCGCCTCCTTTGCTGAAATACAGCTCTGGGCCTGTTCTTCAGATGAGACACCCACAGAGCCCAGGGAGACAGTTACGAAACCTGGGCAAAGAGCTGGGTTTGGGGGTTGTTGGTGGTTTTGTTTGGTTTAGGTTTTTTTTAAATCAATTGGGTTTGTTTTGTTTTTTTTTTTACACTAAAGTTTTGTGATCTGTGCTCCTGCAGCTGGTGTGTTAGGAGAGTCAAAAAGGCAGCAAAACAAGGGACGAGGAGAGGGTGGTTTTCTTTGCACAGTGGCATTTCTCAGCTCTGATCCCTTTTCACCCAAAGCAGATTCCTGTTGTCGTTNCCAGTTGTCGTTTTCCAAACTCTGCTCCTGAGCTCTTTCTTTTTGTCCCTCTGGCCTCTCCCCTCCAAGCTTCTGCACTTGCTGGAGGTGGCAGACGGAAACCCTGGGAAACGGGACTCTTCCTGCTATTCAGAGCCTGCTGCTGAGAGTGTGACAGCCTGCACGTGACCCATGCAGAGCCTGTCCTCTGCTACCCCCCAGCCAGCAGGACCTATTTCCTCTCCTTCTAAAGAGAAAAAACACAAACCACCCCAAAAAACCAACCCTAAACAAACCAACCCTAAACCAAACTCCAAATCCATTGATCAGGAGGACCAAATGCTCCCCAGCGTGTCTAGGGGAGCTCAGCCACCACCCCACTTCCTAATGCATGAACACACTCGTCCAGTTGATCCCCAGTTACAGCAAATCCTCACAAGGGTTTTGTCAAAGCAGCAGATGCCATCACACTCTCATTCTCCACCACAGAAAAAAGGAGATCTGCTGCCCAAGCAGAGCCCCCTGCCCTCCCCTTCTCCTTCAGAGCGTGATGAGGGCACTAAGGAAGCCCCATTCTTTCCCAGGTGCTCTGACATGTTACAACTCAGCAGCTCTCCTCCTCCCCTGGTTATATATTTCCAAGGATTTTTACAACCTGCTGTAACTTTCTGAGGGATCAGGACAGGCTGAGGATGCTCAGGGTGTAACAGAGATCTCTCAATCACCTTTTGATCAAAGAGGTTCCTCTATCTTGTGGACTTCCTTCCCACTTTCCCTGAGCTCCTGGTGTCTTTTCAGAGAGGGATGTGCCCATAACTCGCTGCCTGCCTCGGCTCAGAGGTTTACACCACACTGAGAGGCAGAGCAGCCACCCTCAGACACAGCAGGGGAACAATACCAGGAGGGGATGCAGCTGGGGAATGGAAAAGATGAGGGAGCAATGAGCTCACTGCTGACCTCCTACCTGCTCTGCAAGGTGAGAAGTCAAAGGTTTTTTAAGACANGCCTCCTTTGCTGAAATACAGCTCTGGGCCTGTTCTTCAGATGAGACACCCACAGAGCCCAGGGAGACAGTTACGAAACCTGGGCAAAGAGCTGGGTTTGGGGGTTGTTGGTGGTTTTGTTTGGTTTAGTTTTTTTTTAAATCAATTGGGTTTGTTTTGTTTTTTTTTTTACACTAAAGTTTTGTGATCTGTGCTCCTGCAGCTGGTGTGTTAGGAGAGTCAAAAAGGCAGCAAAACAAGGGACGAGGAGAGGGTGGTTTTCTTTGCACAGTGGCATTTCTCAGCTCTGATCCCTTTTCACCCAAAGCAGATTCCTGTTGTCGTTTGCCAAATTTTGTTCCTGAGCTTTTTCTTTTTGTCCCTCCGGCCTCTCCCCTCCAAGCTTCTGCACTTNGCTTCTGCACTTGCTGGAGGTGGCAGACGGAAACCCTGGGAAACGGGACTCTTCCTGCTATTCAGAGCCTGCTGCTGAGAGTGTGACAGCCTGCACGTGACCCATGCAGAGCCTGTCCTCTGCTACCCCCCAGCCAGCAGGACCTATTTCCTCTCCTTCTAAAGAGAAAAAACACAAACCACCCCAAAAAACCAACCCTAAACAAACCAACCCTAAACCAAACTCCAAATCCATTGATCAGGAGGACCAAATGCTCCCCAGCGTGTCTAGGGGAGCTCAGCCACCACCCCACTTCCTAATGCATGAACACACTCGTCCAGTTGATCCCCAGTTACAGCAAATCCTCACAAGGGTTTTGTCAAAGCAGCAGATGCCATCACACTCTCATTCTCCACCACAGAAAAAAGGAGATCTGCTGCCCAAGCAGAGCCCCCTGCCCTCCCCTTCTCCTTCAGAGCGTGATGAGGGCACTAAGGAAGCCCCCTTCTTTCCCAGGTGCTCTGACATGTTACAACTCAGCAGCTCTCCTCCTCCCCTGGTTATATATTTCCAAGGATTTTTACAACCTGCTGTAACTTTCTGAGGGATCAGGACAGGCCCCACATGCTCAGGGTGTAACAGGAGGCAAGAGATCTCTCAATCACCTTTTGATCGAAGAGGTTCCTCTATCTTGTTGACTTCCTTCCCACTTTCCCTGAGCTCCTGGTGTCTTTTCAGAGAGGGATGTGCCCATAACTCGCTGCCTGCCTCGGCTCAGAGGTTTACACCACACTGAGAGGCAGAGCAGCCACCCTCAGACACAGCAGAGGAACAATACCAGGAGAGGATGCAGCTGGGGAATGGAAAAGATGAGGGAGCAATGAGCTCACTGCTGACCTCCTACCTGCTCTGCAAGGTGAGAAGTCAAAGGTTTTTTAAGACAACTGTTAAAAAACCAAACACAACCACCCAAAACAATAACAAGAAAAATCAGGGACATAGTGATGGATACAGCTTTTCATTCTGGAAAAAAAAAGGGGGGGATTTGTTTTCCAGAAACCTGGAATTTTGTCAGAACTAAACTTCTTCTAACAGCTCTTATTTAACAAACACAGTGGTTTTCTTTATGGAAGTCTTTGGAAATCTTCCCTATCAGTTCTAGGTCTCACTCCCATTATCTGACCAGATCATTATTAATGATCTTGTCACTGGCTCTCTGAAGCCACAGACCTTGAACACAAGGGCACGTGATACAGTTTCTAGCCAGGAGCTCTGGGGACACTACTGGCATCCATTCATCTGCAGGCAGCAGTAGCAAGTGGATCAGGCTTTATATTTTGCTCTCCTGCCTAACATCAGTTATAAATCTTTGGGTTTTATGCTTGCCTGTGTCCCTCTGAGGAACATGGTTTAAAAATGGATGAACACCATCACTAGAAACACCTACTCAAGGGGTTGGGGGAGGCAGTTGCACAGGGACACCAACAGACATTCTGTGTCAGAGGTCTGCCCTTAAATAGATACCACAGCAAATGGGCATATGGCCACCTAGGGCAATTCAAAGCATTTACCCCTCTGGAAATACTAAAGTAGGTTGAACTCTAAAAGGAGGAGTTTGGGTCACTCCTCCTGTGGAGGGTTTTTAGCCACAAGAACAGAAGCCTCCAACAAATCTCACCCTAATTTGTGCCTCACGAGATAATATCTCCTTTTATAGAGTAGTTTGGGCTGGAAGGGATCTTTAAAGGTCACCTAGTCGTCCCCCCCCAGCCATGGAGAGGGAAATCTGTTGCTCCATCAGGTTTCTCAAAGCCCCATCAAACCCAGCTTTGAACACTTCCCGTGATGAGGCATCTAGAACTTCTCTGAGCAACCCATTCTGGTGTCTCTCTACTCTCATAATTCCCTCTAAACACAGCTTCCCTGAAGCAAGTTTACTTTTCCATCAGGGAGGTTTGGTTTTGCTTTACCCAAAGCCTATTTATAGTCCAGTTTCCTCTGCTGAAACTGGGTCCCGGGCAAATTCTTGAGTTCAGTGGTGCTGAGTCAGCTCTGTTGGCCAGCACATCTCTCACCAGGGCAATACCACCCCACGTTACAAGAACAAACCCTTTGGGAAACAGTCACTTCATGACTCAGCCACAAGAATAGCCCTGAGTGTACCAGCTCCAATGCAGAGTTACTGAAGCATGGCCCAGAGCAGCCTCCCCCTTCCACACCATCCCTCACCTCCTGCCTACCCCTAGGGAGAGGCTGTCTGAAGATGTGAGGAGAATCACAGAATGGTATCACAGCATGGTAGGGATTGGAAGGGTCCTCTGGGATCATCTCAGCCGTGCATGATTCTCTAGCAGGGGCACCCAGAGCAGGTTACCCAGGATCAAGGTGTCCAGGGGGGTTGGGAATCTCTCTAGAGAAGGAGACTCCACAGCCTCTCTGGGCAGCCTGGAGGCTGAGGTTTCCTCAAAGGAAACAAGTTTTTCCTTACCTAGATGATTCCTCCTAGCATAAATCCCAGTCTCTCTCAGCTTTCTTCTCCTTCCAAAAAGCTGTTTTTAAGAATCAGCAACTTCATTTGCTCAGCAGCTTCATTTACCCCTCGAGACACCCCAAGAGCTTCAAGATGCACATCGGTGTCAAGTAAAAGAGTTGGGAGATTGAAGGGGCAACTCAAAGCTCATGTGGCAGCAGGCCCTTCATCCCAGCTAGGAGCAACTCGCCAGAGGACCAGCTGAGGCTTTGGGAAGGAGAAGGGCACTCAGAGCAGCTAGGACCTCGCTGGATCCGTTAGGCTTTAGCCAGCTAAGGAACTGGCACTGCACCCACCCCAGACAGGACCAACAAGCTGAAGGGCTCAGATTCACTCACCCAGGGGACTCTGGAGATGTTTGATCCAAGCACGTACTCTAACTCATGTGACCTGCAAGCCCAGAAGCAGGGTATTTGTACATGCCACTGGGAAACTATGCATGGAAACAGGAGCTAAGTGTGCAATTATTCATATCTCATGCAAAAGAAGTTTCACAATCTTCTTGATAATCAAACTTGTCCCGGTTCTTTTCACTGAGGCAACACGAGCTGTTTTCCCTAAAAGGCAAGGGAAGCACGCAAGGCAGGAGCGATGGGAAAACAAGGAGAGAGAAACTGGGATCTGCCATGGGTACAGGAATGTTTTCTATATCTGAGCCACCATTCAGCAGCAGAATGATAGAATCGTTTTGGTGGGGAGAGACCTGGAAGAGCATCGAGTTCAACCATTAACCCAGCACTGCCAGGGCACCACTGACCCATGTCCCTCAGCACCACAGCTTGGAAACCCCTCCAGGGATCATGGGGACTCCCCCCCTGCCTTGAGCAGCCTGGGACAGGCCTGGACAACCCTCCAGGGGAACAAATTGTTCCTAATATCCAAACTAATCCTCCCCTGGCAGAAGGAAACCAGTACAGAAATCAAACACCTCTAGAAATTCTCCAGACTCATGTCAGGATGAAGAATTCAGGTATCAGGCACTGCAAAGAATCATCTGTATTCCTGTACACCAGAGAGGGACACGACAATCAGACAAGACCAGGGACAGGATGCAGCACAAGTCTGGCCAGAAGCAGGACAGGCACAGAACAAACATAAGGAGAGAAGGCATGTCAACACAAACCCAACAGCTTCCCTTACCACACTCATTGCCTTGTGGAGGAAAGGTCCATACAACTTCAGGAGACTGACTCTTCCTACAGCCTCCAGGCTCAGCATCTTCCAGATGGAGAGCTCAGATGCAACCTGAACATCACCATATTGGTCCCAAAGAGGCTCTCAGCTTGAAGAGCCAGCAGTTAATCCCTGGAAGAGTGCACAGTCTAGACACTTCAGCCTTAGCTGAGCAACCAGATGACCTAAATACCATTGTCCCAGCTGCTAGCATGACCTTTGGCAAGTCCACTGCACCAGTGCTCTCCTGTGTTAGACAGCAATTAGTCCTGCCACTGGCTTTGAGGTCATGTCCAGTCTAAAGCAGACCCAGTTCTTGGCACCAGCATTGCCAAAGGTCCCTCAGCAGCAGGGACTCACTATAACTTTCAGTTGTAGAAGTGCAAGGTCATTCAAGGCATTGACAAGACCCTGCACAGAGTAACTGTTGGCTGATGACCTTCACCCAGTAGCACTTAGCTCTCCTTAGAGCAAGGAAGAGCTAGAAGAGGGCAAAACCAAACAGGAGCACACTGGCCACCAGCATAAGGGACAAAACATTGGTCCTGATCCAAGGACCAAAAAGTACTCAAGAGTAACGTGTCTCTTTGTGCCTGTTAGTCAAGCTGTACCAGTTCCTTAGCTTGTTGGACAAACTCCAGCTGCAACAAGGTGGTGCTGAAACTGCACATCATGAGCTGCACCAACTGGTCCCAGCCTCCCCAGCAGAGATGAGGCTGCCAAGGTGAGAGAACTAGATGGTCATGGTGGGAATGGTCACCATTTCAAGGTGTGCGTCCCTCCGTGTGACCTGTGGTACTTCCTTCTATCCTGAAGGCAGAGGAGCAAGTCAGGATGCCATAGTTGCCATCCTAAGGTTTTAGGGTGCTACATTCCTCTCAGAACTTTGGAAAGGCCAGATGGTTTTCAGACACTTTGGGAAGATCCCAAGCACCTCTGCAATAGCACCAAATTCCACAACCTATCCGAAGCCACAAGCTCGCTAGGAACAGCGTGCCACGTGACATTACATGACTGATGTTCTTACTGCTTGGTAAAGCAGTTCTAAGTCTTACTCCACAGAACAANCTAAGGTTTTAGGGTGCTACATTCTAATGCAGTTCTAATTCTTACTCCACAGAACAGAACAGAAACAGGAGTCCTTAGAGCAGCTGCCTTCAACAGTGACATCTGGCCAGTTCGAGTAACCCATTAGGATACTACTTGAGGATTAATTCCCTGGAACACACACATGGAAACAAGAATGCCTTCTGCTAAATTAGCCCACGATGTCCACTTAGAAGAACAGAACAACTCCTGATCCCCAACCCTGTATTGCTCTGTGGGGGTCTGTCTAACCAAAGGTCTTGCTGAACAGGAAAATTGCCTCTGGAAGGAGGCAATTCCATAAGTGCTGGAAGCCAGAAACTAGGAAAAGACAAAACAAACCCCACTTTCCAGTGTTAGCACCTTTCAGCTCAGAATAGCTTATTCCTCTAGGCAAAGTTACCTGAAACCAAGACACCATTCAGCAGTGACTTGCACTGGTAAGTTGCCAGCAAAATGTGTAATAAGAAAAAGACAAAACAAAACAAAGTGCTGCTCTTTCACTGTGGCAGAATGATTACAACCCTTCCAGCTCTGAAAATCACATGAAGCTTGGTCTGAGTTGGAGCAGAGAAGTGATACAGTGAGATAAGCAGGTAGTTAATTGCATGAGACTTTTAGGCTGCAGAACCCCTTGGCTGTAGAGCCAGCTGGGGAGCAGCTCAGAGGTCTACAGTGCTTGAGTGCAGGAGGAGTGACTGTCACCAGGGCTCTTGCAAGTGCTCTGAGCAGGGTGGCACAACCCCAGTTTCAGTGCTGGGGCCTTCTTCCCCCTCCTTGGCAGATGCAACCAGTCAATGGATCGGAGCAATCTGATGGCCAGAGGCACTGGGCATGGGGAGATATGAAAGAGGAGCAAAGGTGCTGATCTACAGATAGGCAAGAGACTCACTGAAGGAGGATAGAGAATAGAAATCAAGCAGATTGTCTTTAGTAACACACAAGACATTTCTTGTGGCCAAGACCAGTGTTCCCCCTCCATCACCCGGATGGGTTCTCTGGGTGCCTCCAGAGAAAGCCACTTTGGTGGTTCCCTTTCCCTTTGAGTGACCTCCCCACAACACCACATTGTCCACATCCAACCTCTCCCTTCAGCAGCTAAACAGGGACAGCCAGGCCTTGTCCCAGGGGGCTGGAAGCCACCTTCAACCACGAGGCACGTCTGCTACGTAGCGAGTCCAACCGCCCGGAGACACGGTTCCGAAGAAACAAAGGCACCTTGTTCCCCAGGCTTGGGGTGAATCACACCATGACATCCTGCTCTGTGGCACACGCCCTGTCAGCACCGGGAGGGATTTGGGGAGTATTTGCCTCAGTGTAAGTAGGAAATGAGCAACGTGCCTGTTTTCTGGGGGATTTTGCTGAATTCACCACCTCCCCAAACTCTTCTGGCTCTTAAATGGGGACTCATCCTTTCCTAACCCTACAAAACAACCACACAATAATCACTGGAGAGAGGCAGCATCACGTGCTGAACATCACCCCCTTCCCAAAGCTGTAACCCCCTGATTCTTCACCACGGCACAGACACAACCCTTTTCCAACAGGACCACAACCTCCCACTTCAACAGCATCTCCCATCAACCAAAAACTCTTACCACGGGTTGAGCTGTCAGCCAGGATACGAAGCCATGGGAAGGGGAAGAGGAGCTGGTGATGAAAGCTGCCTGCTCTAACTTTTCAGCTGCTTTATTTACTCACTTTAAAGAGGGGGGAAGGAAAGAAAAAAAAAAAAGAAAAGGAAAAAAAAAATTCGAGGAAGTAATGCTCCTCTCCC
>VWZY01008712.1:36008-50276 GCA_013399075.1 Chloroceryle aenea | reverse complement strand
TATAATTGCTAATTAATAATAACGTTTAGCTCTCAGATAGCTCGTTCCATCTTCAAAGACCTCTGTCGACATTAATGAATTAATCCTCATCAACCCCCCTGTGAAGGAGGTGACAATTATTATCTCTGCCTCACAGATGTTAAATTGATTTGCAAAGAGGTCAAGTGACTTGGGGGAGGCCAGAGGGAGCCCGCCAGCCGCACGCCGGGAATGCGGCCACTCCACGAGGGAGCACAGACAAGCGCATCGGTGGGTTAACCCCACCCGCCAGGCTGGGGAGCCCCATGGAAAAGCGAGGGCTGGTCACCTTGGGATGGAGATGGAGATATCCAGGGGCAGCAATGGATGTGGGAGGAGCAGAGATGCTCCCGGGGGCAGAGCAAAACCGGGATGCAAAGCCAGCAATGAGGACAGCGAGTGAGAGCCTGTGGGAGACTTTCAGTCCTCCACAACAGCCCTGATACAAAAGGAGAAGTTGCTCTGATGGATGGACAGAGATTAGCAACAAAAGAGAGACAGGGAAGGAAAGCAGCAGTCAAAGGAGCTGAGAGTGCGGGCGAAGTGAGGGAGGATTTCCATTTCATGCTGCTGGTTTCCTCCTCTCCACCGGTCTGGGGAGGCTCTCCCAGCTCCCCACATGCTTTGTAGAAGGTATTACCTAAACCTGCTCTTGCTTCTAGAAGGAAGAGCTGCTCTCAAAGGAAAAGGTGTGGACACACCAGAAAAACCCATGCCACGAGCAACTCCCGTGGTTCTTGCTGGGAAGCATCCTGCAGAGCGTGAAACTCCAGCTCCATACCTGGCCAACATCTACACACCCTCAGTGCCACCGAGTTACTGAACAGCCCCGGGCAAAGCGCCCTGCTCCTCCTCATCCCCAGCACCGGTGGCTTTGGTGGTGCAGGGGACAGGCTCGGGACCCTGGCTCTGGCAGCGGTGCCAAAGCTCCGGAGTGGAGGGTGATCAGGAATGAGCATCTCCACCAATAAAAACCAGACAGCCAGGCACATGCAATACATTCCCTGCGCCCTGAAAGCCACCTTGAGGCCTTCAGAGAAGAGTGATGATGACTGCAGGGCCTGATCCTTCCCTCCCAGCCCTTGCCACAGCTCGGCGGGGTGCACCCTGGCGCGAGGCGGAACGAGCGGCCGCGACGAGTTCTCCTTATTCTCCCATGAGCGCGAGGGGCTTACGGCATCAAAGGAAAATTAATTGGGCCGACTTCGGCGCTTGAAACAAAGCAGCCCNAGGTAATTAACTCCCAAACAAAGGCAGGGATTTGCAGATTAACCCGAGGCCGGGGAAAGGAGTGGGAAAACTCATTTACACCAAACAAAAGGGGAGGGGGTGATTAGTTGCTCCAGTGACAACAGAAAGAGCCAGATAGGGCCAGGGACGCTGATAAAGAAGCAGGAAAGCGCTAATATCCCCGAGTTGCCTGCCTTTTTTTTTTATTTTTTATTTTTTCCTCCTTCTTTCTTTCTTTCTTTCATTCTAAGCACTAAAATTCCACCATTTTCTATCATGCAAATTTGTGCGCCTAAATGAGATTAAACTCTGGCAGGCAGTCGGTGCCTCCTTCCCCGAGTCCATTCCCCGCGCCGAGATAAGGCCAACTTTCCTTAATGCATCTTACAAGGAGTGGGGAGTGTTTTGCAGGCGTGCGTTGGAGAAGGTTTATTATCAATACAAATAAGAGCTTTCCAGACACCCTACGCCTCCTCCTTCTCCTCTTCCTCCCTCCCCTCTCTTTTTTAAACCAAGAACCCGCAGAACAGCTTAAATAGCTCAAGTGTCCTCTGGTGACTGGGGAGAAGGGGGAGGCTGAGATGCTGCTGCAGGGGCAAGAAGTGGGACATGCTAAGGAAAGCAGAGTGGGATACAGGAGAGCAGAAGGGAAATCATCGCTCCTCAGAGGTCAATGAGACCCAGATCCTCTTTCTCACTCTGGGGTTCTGCCTCCCTCCAGGTTCAGAGCTTGGCTATTGCAAGTGGGGCTTCCCTGGATTTGGTCTCGTTGGGATGTTCAGCCAGAAATCAGGCAGGCTCCTGCAGACACAGGCAGAGCTGCTTCCCTGTGCTTTGTCTGGCCTTCGGACAATTCCTCCTTAGAAAAATTGAGGGCTAAGTGAGTGGGACAAACAGGGACCACCTTCCTGACACTGCAGACGAGACAGACGCTCCCTGAACTGCTCATTTTAGGTCTGGGAACTTCTTGCCAGGTGCTAAGAACCTCCTTGTACCTTCTGCAGCTTTGTTGTTGGCTGACAGCAACTTGGCATTACCAGCAACCGAGCCTGACCCCGTTTCAAGCAGCCCCTGAAATAGCAGGTCTGAACTTTGATGCATTCAATGCCAAGGGTCTGTTGTCTCCTTCCCGGGCTCATTTGTCCCACATTAGTGCAGAGGCAGCGGGAAGGAGAGAGGCACCGACCTGCTATTCCTGGATCAGCAGCAATCGCCTTTTGTAGCAGGATTTGGAGGCTGATGAGTGTTTCTGACAGCTCTGACCGACAAGGAAAGGTGGAGGAAAGGAGCTTGTGTCGCTTCAGAAGGAAGGTGGCTAAGGGGCAACACGGTAACAACCTTCCCAAAAAGCAAGAGGTTGTTACAAAGGGGACACGGATCAATTGTTCCCCGCGTCCGCTGGGGATAGGCTGAGGAAAAACTCCACTTCATTTGTGACAAAGAAGGTTTAAGTTAGATATTAGCTATACATTTTCTAATTATAAAGGTAGCGAAGCAGTAGAATGGAGCGTCTGGGGAGACTGAAGAACCTGCTTTGTTAAAGATTTTCAAGAATAGCTTTCACACGTGTTTGCCAGCAATGTCTCTGCCTTGTTGCAGGGGGACGGGCTAAATGAGTTCTTGAGGTGCCTTCTACCCACCTATTTTGGGATCTCAGCCATCAGTGCAGGCAGCCTAGAAATAAATGTGCTGTGCTTGCCTCGCTGCAGCGTGGACATCCTTGGGTCCTGCTGGCTTCGAGAGGATTCTTTTCTTTGGGGGACAATCCCCAACCCTCACACCCTAAAGGAAGCTCCTTCTCTCACCCCTGCCCCTCTTCTGTTTTGTGCTCTCTCCCCCTACAGCACCACATTCTCCAGCAGCCCTTGGCAGAAACCAGGGATGCTCCATCTCCATTCACAGCAATATCCCCTAAACTTGAGGAGGAGGAGGAATGCACAGCGTGGGCTGAGAGAGTCTGGACCCTGGCCCACATGCACCCATCACACCTGCCTGAGGGAGCATCAGGCTGCTGAAATCCTGGCTGGAAGGAGAACAGCTCCTTGCCCTCCTGAGGTCAGTCCCTTTGGAGAGTGCAGCCTGCCCCAGGGCACGATTTAATTGCATCCTGAGAGGCTGGAGTGCTCCTGCCTCCAGCTCTGTGCCCCCAGGCCCCTTCCTGGTGCAGCAAGAGGGAAGTCAGGACCCTCTTAGAGCAACCTGCACATCTCCCTCTTTCTGGCTACACCTAGACTAACCCTGTCCTAAAGAGAAGACCCCTCTTTTTCCCACCTCCCCTCACCTCTTCTCCTTTCCTATCAGGCTTCGGGAAGGGACAAGAGGTCCCACAGCCATGGGCTGAACTTGGCACATCCCTCAAATCTGGTGCTAGGACACTCTGCTGCCCTGGGAAGGAGAGGGAACCACTGCTTCCCGCAGCCAAACGTCTTTTAGGACAGGATTATACCAGCTTGTGTATTTATCAGGCTCATTTTCCAAGGCAAGAGAGTTAATCCTGGCACCCCAGCCAAAATTTAATCAGGGTCATTAAGGCAGGCTTTCCTTTAATTGGACACGAGATCCATTGCACGTCCCGCTCCAGCACGTTGCACATTACACCCCTGCCACCTTCCACCCGAGCAAGTGCTGGGTGAGCTAACAAAGTGCTCTTGGAACCCGAGAGCCGATGTTTCTGTCGGCAGCGGTGAGATGTCCGGTGTGTGATAGGACTGAGCCCAGCACCGAATCCTCCTGTACTTAACTGCACCTCTGCAAGGAGTTAAGATACGACCTTTTCCTCCAGAACCCCCAAATCTCTTCCTAATGATCCATCAAGATGCAAAAGGGATGGACCTGGATGTCTGGTGATACGGGAAATTTAGGTCAGGAAACAGGAATCAGAAGAGAACGGATAGAAATTGTCCTGCCTGGCCACGGTGCCTGATAGCAACTTCAGAACTCGCGGGTGATCGACTTTGGCTTAAGAAACTCAGGCAGGTAATAACAGATTGCAAGATAAACAGCAAGGGCTGAGGCTGGCAATGCATCTGCTTGCTCTCCACGGTTAATGGAGATGGAGAAAGTCCGGCTCTGTTTAGTTTGCTTGATTGCTCGAAGAGGAAAGAAAACGGAAAGAGAGGGAAGGGGGGGAAATGAAGGGCTTGGGTTTGGGGGTTTTTCCCCCCCTTCTATTCATTAGGCTGTCAATACTGCTCAGGGCTGGCATATCGACGGTGGATTAGCTCAACCCGACTCCGTGTACAAGACCAATGCCTTTTTAACCCAGCTTGTTTCCAAATCGATACAGCCATCAGCATTCGAAAATTAGCCCCAGACGAGATTCCAATACTCAGGCTGGTGTGTCATGCTAAGAGGGCTCCCAGCCAAACAGCACACGAAGGAAAAAGGGTGGCTAGTGAGGGATTAGGAATTTTCCGTTCATCTTCCCAGGGGCTGACTCTCTAAGAGCGCACCGGGCCGCATATGTGCCACCACACCAGCTCCAACCTTGCCCAGCACCTGTCCTCCAGCGTGGGCACAGGAGCTGTCTTGTGTGACAGTCCATCTGCTTGGCCACCGCGGGTGGCCTCGCTCACACGTCCGTCCTTAAGAGCCCACAAAGCGCACGTCCGTGGGCTGCGTGGCCTCGGCGAGGCATGCTCGCACGGGAGCGAGCGCACGCTTGGCCACTGTTGAGAGCCCTCTGCCACCCCACGCCAGCCTTCTTCCTCGTCCTCCTCCTCCTCCCAGAAGTATGAAGCTTCAAGATATAAACACATATTGTTGCCAGGCATACACACACCCCCACAAAGTACACAAATCTGCCAGCTCTTGCTCTTTTCCCCCAACACAAGTTTTACTTCCAGTGCTGCCACCAGCATAGAAAACAAAAAAAACCAACCCATGAAAATACAACAGAAACAACAAGCAGCAACATGAGTTTGCCTGTGACAACTTCTGCCTGTATCAGAGCCCTGTGACCACTCCAGGAAAGTTGGATGAAGCACTGCTCAGCTTCACCAGGACTCTCTGAGCTCATCGATCAGCCCGTGTTTGCACCAAGTTGTCTCACACACTCAACGTACGAGCAACAGGAGAAGACACCAGGGCAAAAGGCAGGAACAGAAACCAAAGCACCAAGCCCAGCCCCTCAGTGAAGCCCCTTCCTCTTACCTTGCACGATGAGATGGACGCGCGATGTCTTGGGGTGATTGTCTGTCTGCACGGAGCAGGTGTAGGGGCCCTCATCGTACACGTCCACATCTTGGATCTGGATGCTGTACTGGGTCTTGGTGTTGGCCAAGAGCACCACCCGGGGATCCAAGCACCACTTGTCATTGCCAGCATAGAGGATGCTGCTGCGGTTCAGCCAGGCCACTCGGGTGACTCGGTTGTCCACGGAGCACCTAGGGAGAGGCAGAGAGGTGACCCCTAAGTGTGCTGCTCTCGGGCACTCTGCCCTCCCTTCCCCAGCCCCTTCTGCTCCTCCCAGCACTGGTTTTGCGCTCTGCTGTCAGAAACCAAGTGTCTGAAGAGGACAATGTCAGCACTTCTCCTGTGGTGCTCAGAGCACCAATATCCAGCTAAACTGGTGGCTCCAGAGATTTGCTGATATAACCCACTCGGCTTCAACACGTTTAGAGGTTCGGGATGATGGATCCCCAGGAGGTGACATGCCCAAGGTGAGGTGCATAGCCCACAGCTCAGGACTCCTCTGCTGAGTTGCTAGGCAAGTACCCAAAGCTCCTACACCATCCTCCCTCTCTGGTGTGAAAAACATCTGATAAATTAAACACTTTTACTGCTGTTCCATAATGATATTACGATAATAATAAATTACATGTGAGCAGGTTTTTATTATCCACATAAAAAAGCTCAATAGATTCAGCCTGGGCTGAACACCAAGAACTCGGCTCCTGCTCTCGGCTGCATTACAACTGGAGCGAAACCCGAGAGTTCAGTCGCTCAAGTTGAACAGAACTTCAGATTTCTTCCCAGAAGGTTGTTTTAGAGCACTGTACTCTGAATCTCGACTGCTGGTAGCTCTGATAAAATACAGGTGGATATTTGGTGCTTGGCTGGGGGCTGCCCATCGCGATGCCATGAAATAAGCTCTCGTGGCGGTGGCGAGTGGCATTTCTGCACCGACACCGGGGTGCCCACCGCGGCTGCCAGAGCCGTATTGCGGAGAAGGGCTGGGAGATGAGAAGCCAGACATGGCTTGAATTTCACAGACCGGTCCCTTCTGCAGCCAGATTATCCCCAAGGACCTGTAAGCAGCCTGAACTAAAAATACCTATTTTCTCTCTCCTTCTCCATGCCAGGTTTGGTTTTGTTGGTTTTGGTTTTGGGTTTTTTTTTTTTGTGTGTGAAATGCATCAGCTTGGAGATCCCTGGATAATAATGGAGCCAGACAGTGTGCGATCCAAGCATTCCCTCTATCATCTGGGCATTTAAGTGCTTTTGAAAAGCAGCGGGGCTCAGGTAACGCATGAGGCACCAGTGAAATAAGTGCTTTCGCCCTTCATAGCACCCGGTCACAATCTCTTCTTATCACCCAGACACGCTCCTCTGTCCCTGGGATCGGCAAGCTGAAAGTTCTTCGTTTATATTCTTCTCCACCTCTTAAAGCTCCAGAGCCTATATAGAGATATCTCTCTCTATATATATAAGATAAAGCACAGCAACATCTCCTGGAGAAGACACACTTTGACCTCTGGATACAATAGACTGTTCAGGGGATGGTGGGTCACGCTCCTACCCAGCCCACCGTGCCAAAGACCCTTCCTCCTCGCACTGGTCGGGGTTCCCGCGGCCGAGGCTCACTGTAGCAGCCCGATGCTCTTCCAGCCCCTCCATCTGCTCCCCCTTCCCTCCTCCAGCAGCTCCTCTCTCCAGAAGCTCGGCAGAAGCAGGGATGGGAAGCCCTCCTCCCCAGCACGCAGGCAGCCGAGCGGAAAGCCTTTGGCTTTGGCCAGGAAGCCGGGCTCCAAGCACAGGTGGAGAGTGAAGCCACCGCCGAGCCTCCAGCCTCCCCCTCTTTCCACCCTGCTCCTGGCAAGGTGCAAAGCCCTGAGATGCTTCCTCCACCTCGCAGGAGGCTCTCACCCCGTGATGTGCCAAGGAAGGGAGGGGACAGAGAGGTCACTAGGGTGCCGGCAAACAGTGTTTGCCTCCAAAAAGAAGATGTAAAAATAATTAAGTGCAGATGAGGTCATTTTCTGTCTCAAGATCCTTAATCCCTCTTATGTTCCTGCTCGGAAGGCAAGGCCTTCTCCTCCAGGAAGGTGAAAAGCTGATGCCTCTCAGCACAAGAAGATGCTGCTGCTTGCTCTCTCTTTCTTTCCCTATAAACTCAGAGTTCCAAGCCTTGGGGTTTCTCCTCCTGGAGGTGAAAGTGTTGCTAACACACCACAGATGAACCATCCTGGGGGTAGGCAGAGATGGTTTCCAGAGATGTAGCTCCTCACACCACACCAGACCCTCTGCTCCCTGCTGCCACTGAGGGCACCTCAAAACAACTACAAGAGATGCAGTTTGGGTGTTTTAAGACAGTTGCATGCCCTGAAAGCTGCTGGAAACACCAAGAAAGCCCTGGGTAGGGATGAACACCTACTCCCAAAGAGCCCACGACCAAACCACAGCTGCCACAGTCACATATCAGGAATAAACAAGCAACACGGTGCCAAAGCCGAGCATCCTGACCACGCTCCGTGCAGCCCCCGGTACCTCCCTGCCTTTCCGACGCAGACACAGATGGCACACGCCAGCAGTGACATGCCCTCCTGAATTCCTCTCTGAGTTTGCACACAGAAAATGACGGGAGAGGAGGTGGCCCAGTGGTGGGAGGAAGGAGGTTTTTAATTACTGAAGTGTAGTAATTGGCACACAACACTTTTTTTTTTTGTTGCCTCTTATGCAGATCGCTGGTGTTCCAGAGGGCTGGGCTGGAGAGCACAGATTGCCTCGGCCCAGCAGGACACACAAGAAATGAATAATGTTAATTAGAACTGAAAAGAGCTCAGCGAAATTACCAACCCGATTGTTGCTTTCGCTGCAATTATCAAGGTACAAGCTCCATCACGGGGAGGCAGGGATGGGGCTACGTCTGGCTCACCCCACCAAAACTGGTGGCCCAACCTGAGGCTGTGACCAAGCTGATCTCCCCTCCTGGGCTGGATTCTCCTTCCACCACCCCCTCGTTTTCACTGTGTGCCTACCTGTTGTAGTTCAACCTCCGCTGGCACCTGAACACCCCAGAGCCAACTGCCCGAGTCACCTACCAGCCCAGACTCACAACTGGGGTGGCTGAGCCTCCACCAGCAGCTAAAGGCTCACCCTGGCAGATAGGAGTAGAGCCTACCCCTTGCTTTCTGTATTATGCCATCTGTACTATCATTAGTACTGTTGTTTTCTTGTTTCCTTTCTTCTCTGGTAGCGGGGGAGGAAGGTAACAGTGGGTGAGAGGCTGCGTGGTCTGTAGCTGTGGGGAGAAGCTCAACCACAGCGGCTGTGGAACTGGGCTGGTAGTAACATGGGCAATACACGTTCCTCTTGGACTCTCTGTATGGTACCCCAGAGGCTGTAAAGGCTTGTTGACTGCACTGTGGAGGAATTGCTTTCCCAGATCCAGACCACGTGTTGGAGTTTCACAGCACTGACCCACCACCAAGCATCCCTAGATGTCTTTATCCTCCTGGTCCTACGCTGCAACTCCCAGACACCTCAGCAGTGTTTTCTCTCTCTGCTATGGTCTAGGCCAAGCTGGAAATCAGGAACTACCTTGGGATTTAGTTCAAAACTGGGTGCAAAAGCCTCCCACTGAGTCTGGGCAAGGGGACAAGCTGCTCCAGCCCTGCTTTGTCACCAGTATCTCACGTCCCAGGCAGTGCCTTCCAGACTCTGCACCATCAGCCATGCTATAAATGATCAACTAAACCAGACCGCTGCCGGAGGCAGGAGCTCCACATCTCAGATTTATTTCTGTGATTATCACATTTTATTGTTATTTATTAGGATTAATTAAAGGCCAGGCTGTGAACAACTCAATCCCATTCAGGCACAGTCCCACCGCTCTCATAGGCTCCTCTGGCGTTTATGCTCTGCTGGCAGTGGAACTTTGGCCATCAATTCCTGAGCGAAGGGAGAGACGGGGACAGACGGNNNAGACGGGTACAGACGGGGTCCGTCTCCTGGATACGTGCTGCCCACGATACCATGAGGCTGGGACCTGCACAGCACAGACAGCCCCGAGGTGGGGTTATCACAGAGGTGGCAGAGAAGCTTTTTTACCAATAAATATGAATCCAAACCTCTCGTTGCCACAACCCAGCCTGGTTTCCCTTTCAATGCTCTTTGCTGTATTGGCTTCAGTCACGCACTAGCAATTCCTACCAGTCCAGCCCCTTCCTTCTGCAGGATTTACAGCATCTGCTCGCTTCCCGTGCGCACAGCCCACCTCGCTCGCTCGCATGCCCGCTCCCCAGCACCGGCCTCTCGCCGCCACGCCGAGCACCAGCCCGGCTGAAAAGGTGGGGTTTTGTTGGGTGTTTTGTGCACGTGACCCAGGCAGTGCAGAGAGACCAGAGAACACGCGTGTTCGTCGACACACGTGGCAAATCGTCGGCTTCAGCGTCAGCTGGAGAGCATCAGAGAATTACAGACTGGTTTGGGTGGGAAGGGACCTCTCAAGGTCGCCTGTCCAACTCTCCTGCAGGGACGTCTGTAGCTAGAGGAGGTTGCTCAGGGTGCTGGCCAACCTCACCTAGAATTGTTCCCGGGATGGGGCATCAACCTGGTCCAGGGTCTCACCACCCTCAGGGTCAAATATTTCTTCCTCTCTCTGGTCTAAATCGCTCTTAGCTTAAAGCCATCACTCCTTGTCCCATCCCAGCAGGCTCCACTCAAAACTCTGTCCCCATCTTTCTGACAGGCCCTGTTAAGCATTGAAAGGACCCTTGAGAGATCACACTGATGTGACAGCACCAAAGACGCAGCCCGAGGACTCCTTCATGACATGGGACATCTGCCAGGACCAAAAACCTGCTTCCCTGCACGGGGAGCCCACCACCTGCCAGGCAGGAGCTGACCCAATGATTAACTCAGCAGCAGGGTCTGGCAGAAAAGGGGGGGCCCTGCTGGGACTGGTGCCCACCTCCAGTCCTTCCCCCCACACCCTGCAGAAGCCGGAGCATCTCCAAAGGCTGCGGGGCAAAGAGGTGCTCTCAGATCAGCCACCACCCCGGTGCCTCTTCAAAAATCACACTGAGCTGGTCAAAAGCAGCACTCAGAAGTGGAAAAGAAAAAGGCTTTGTGTTTCCCCATCTCTTTCCTGCCCAGAGTTTCATCCCAGTTGTTGCAGAGGGAGCCGGAGCTCTGGACTGGGAGGTCCTGTCTTTCCCACTGGCTCACTCTGCAACCCCCAGAGAGCTCCTTGCCCTTCATTTCTGCCCTCTGTGAGGCTGGGAAGACATTTGGCACCTCTCTGACAGGAAGGGCGAGTTAACGCATGTTTGTAAAGCACCTCATCTCCTCAACTGAAAGTTTGTACATGCAAATGATTCACGCTAATTACATTAATAATAATATACCCGGCTCGAAAAGATCCGCCTTGGTTCAGTGCCCGGGATTCGCAGAGCCGCAAACAACTCCCAGTATGCTGCCTTAGATGAGCTTACTGGCAAATGCCAAGGAAACAGGAGGAAACTGGACTGGGGAGGAAGGGAGAGATGCAAAAAGAGCCAGAGCTCTGCTGCCCGAGCGTGTGGAGCGACCACCAGCACCTCTGCAGACACCCAGCACCGCACTGGTCCCAGGGGTCCCCTGCACCAGCACCCCAGGCTGGTGCAAAGCAGGCAGGTCACGATGCAGCAGATGGGGATGGTTTGTCTGGAATAGTCTTTCTCTCTCTGCAATGCAGCAGCGCACGAGCACCTTTCCAAGTCCCCTGCTCCCGTGCTCGCCTCATCCAGCCTTTCTATTTATCCTCCTATTGTCTCTGCTAACAACAGGGCTCTGCACATCTACAGCATCTTCCATCTCAGCGTCTCGGAGCGTGCCACAAAACATCAATGAGGGCAGCTGGGCCCAGAGCGCCCGTCGAAGGAGCCTGAGCTCCTAACCCCCCACAATCCCCCCCCGCCTGACCCTGTGAAGCGGCACCAGAGCGTGTTCCTGGCCCATCTGCTTGGGTGCCCTCCAAAAGTGTTAATGGTGCTGGGGAACGGGGGTGACGCCAGCACCAAACCGCCTGTAGGCAGCTGTGCAGGGACACGGCAGGTTTACCAATGAAATGTCACCCTGCTGAGGAGCTCCCGCTGTGCTGGGACCCTGCGCTGAGCTCGAGTGGTGTTTTGTTCCTCCTGGGTTTCTCCTTTTTCCCCATTTTCTCATCCCAAGTAATTGCTTGGGGGGGGCCTGGATGCCAGCAGGCAAGCAACCCTAGGCAAAAGCCACCCCTTCCCTGGCTTTCTTCCAGGGTTGCCTAGGAAAGGGTCCTCCCGTCTGCAGGGAGGGTTCCACGCCAGACCAGGTCCAGGCTCTGGCAGCTGCCCGCATGCAGTCTGGAGAGGCATCAGAAGGAGGCGTGGGACACTCCACAAGAAGAAACTAACTCTGTAATGATCTCATCCTCTCCCCCCAAGCACTACAGAGCACTTTAAACCCTGTCAAACAAGGTCTCCTTATCTGAGGAGCTGTGGAGAAGAAGTCTCCTCTCTCTGCCTCCAAAAACCTGGTGAGATCTCTCCTTGCTGTGCACTTTGCTCTAGAAAAATGCCCCTTTGCCCCCTGCAAGCTCCAGGTTGAGCCACTCGAGACACCCCAACCCCTCATCCTTCTCAGCTCCGCTGGCAGCTCCCGCTCTCCTCCTCCAGCCCAGCGGGGAAGTTCCTCCAGGCTGCACTCCCAGCAGTTAGCGCCGATCCCCGGCGCTGAACTCGCTCAATTACGAGCTGTGCCCCCGGAATAAATCCTGGCTCTGCTTTGCGCAGTTGACACTAATGGCCCAGGAATAAAGCGATGCCATCCACCCCAACGGGCTGCAAAGGAGCGCGTTTAACTAAGCACACGGGCAAGGGACTGCTGAGTTTAACTGCACTGAAAATGTATTCGAAAGGAAGCGATGCACTTAACTTATTACAAGTGGGAAATTATCACTGAAGTGGCTTTCCCTTAGAAGTCGAGGCACAAAACAGGAGCGGTGAGGGGTGAGCGCGCTCTGCCAGGACTGCGGGGAGAGGAGCGGGCTGGAGCCGGCTGCAGGAGGATGCTGAGGGCCAGGAGGCAGCAGGATGGGAGAAGCAGGGGGCAAGCTGGAGCGAGGTGTGCTGCAGAGAGAGGGCTGGAAGGTACTGATGGGGGGGACACCGGGAGATCAGCCCAGGGAGAAGCACGAAATCAGGTTTTCAGCTGGCAGAGCTCTCCGGTAACCCGTACACTAACACGAGGCTGCGACGGGGAGACCGGGGGAGCCTGCAAAGGTAGCAGCTGACCAACGGGGTCTACCTGTAGCAAATCTATTCTGCTACAGGTTATCTACATGTCTGTAGTCTGAGAACAACTGCAGGTCACCACATCACCTTCCTACACCAGTTCTGCCTCACTCTCCTCATCTGCAATGTCAACGCGATGTCCAAGCTCACGATGCTTCTGCCAGCAGATGGGTAGAGATGGACAGAAGGAGAACGATGAGAAAACCCTTGAAACCAAAACAGAGAGGTGGTCCAGCCTGCATGGGAGGAGCAGGGCATCCCAAACCTTTGAGAATGAACACCCAAGCCTTGCAGCACCACTCTGGGCCGCAGGGTGATGGGGAGAGGACCTTTCCCTTCAGCAGAAGAAAAGGCTTCAAGTGGCCAAGACAAGAAGGCAACATGTGTCTGTTGTTTTCACATCTATCTCCTCATGGAAACCAGCTCCCTAGCAAGAACCTACACAGCTTCTAACAGATGCTCAAACCCCACCACGGAGCCAGATCTTTCCCCATCATGTAACCAGAAAGTAGGTTGCCACATGAACAAAGTTCAAGCACCCATCTTATGACCTCCCAACACAGTGGGATGGGGAGAAGGTCCCTGAGAGAAGGTTCTGGAGGGCTGCTGGTGGAGCAAGGGAAGCAGAGAACCAGAGGAGGGAAGAGGAGGGATGTCAAGGAAGGATACACGATGGAGTGAAAAGCAATGGGACCTTCTCCAGACATGCCTCTCGCACCAGTACCCTCTCCCCATTTAAAAAATGGCACTAATGGGACCAAAAACAAGAGAGGGAGGGAAGGAAAGGACCCTTCCCAGTACAACCCCCCCTTTCCTCCCCTCTCCCCTTGAGGACATCATCCTTAAAATATATTTCATTTCACAGCTGCATTATGGTACCACAAAATCCTGCGAATCCAATTTAAGAACAGATTACCTCCTCACTTACTTCATTTGAAGCAATTACATGTTAATTTTCATTGAGACCAGCCTAATGCATACCAATCTGATGCTGCAATCTCATTTGAATACTTGAGGGAACGCTAGTTGGGCTCCGGGCTCTGGAGGCTCATATTTAAAGGGCCACTTCACATTTCCTTTCCCTTTCCCCCCGGTTATTGACGCTTTCGTCGCACTTGTGGTGCTGCCTCCCTCCCTTCCCGACGTTCCCAACAGCTGCTGCCACTCGTGAGACCAACTGAAAAGGCCAGATAAGTTTTGCAGCAAACCCTGCCAAAAGATGCTGCGCCCATCACCGGCCTGGGCCCCGAGGCAGGACCTGCCCCAGGTCAAAAGTCAGTACCAGCGATGTTCCCCTGCCTCAAATAAATAACCTTCCAGCATCAAAGTCATCGGGCAACACGCGCTGCTACTGCACATGTCTCCTCAACGCGACGAGTCCTCCTTCGAGGCCAGGAACAGCCTCCACCACGTTTCTAGCTGATGGTTATCTTCTGCTTCCTCACGCTCACTTAAATCTTCCTATCTAACCAGGCCCACCGTATCGATCGGTGTCTCGGACACCAAGCATTGAGGAATTAATAATGCCACCAGCGTGCGGATTCAGCAC
>VWZY01008712.1:15438-27440 GCA_013399075.1 Chloroceryle aenea | reverse complement strand
AGGGCACATGGTTTGGCTCATGCATTGACCCATGGGCACCTGTAACTGCTGGAGGGGTATCTACCAGGGGGTTTGGGAGCCTAAGCATCCCTGCCTCGTACCCCAGAACATGCCTGTGGGGTGCAGGTGGACATCCCGAACTGGTGCAGGCGGGCAGCGTGGTGCCTTCAACACCATCCCCCCAGGCCGCTCCTCACGAACACATCCTGACTGGCAAAACAGGGCTGCCCANCTCTCTGGACAGCCTGGCACAGGCCCTAACACCCTCATGCCAAAGAACTTTTTGCTCTTAGTCACACGAAACCNAGGGCTGCCCAAAAGCCAGGCGCTAGTTTCTCCTTGTTTAGCTTTTCATTCCATAGCAAACCAGAGAGGATAATGCCTGCCTAGCTCCCAGGCACCCGGAAAGATTGTTAGTTATACAGCTCTCGTTGCAAAGCATCAAGTCTTCCAGCAAGATTTAGAGACAGCCGAACGCCCCCGAGGCTTAGACCTCTGCAGGACAGGGCAATGACGCTCCGAGGGCCGGGTGCTGCAACAGAGGAGACGCAGCTTCCCCGGTCTGATTCCTATCGCGGCTCCGAGATAAGCAGCAGCCGCCGTCTGGGAGCGGGTTCAGCTTTCAGGCTTCTGTTCACGAGCTGGGATTTTGCTTTGGGCCCATCCTCAGCCAACAGTGAAGTGGAACAAAATCACTAGAAGGAAGCATTTGGTGTCTCTGTTTCTCTGGACAAGGTCTGGTTCCCCCTCGCTCGCACTCGGGTGCCTCAGGAAAACAAACCCGCGCTCCTTCTGTGTGTCAGCTCACGCGCGCAAATGGGACCTGGCAAAAACATCGCCGCCGCTCACCGGCAATTCCTGCTGGAGGAAGGAGGCTCGGATCTAAGGATGCCCGAGCTACGTAGCATTTACATCCCCCTTGAAGACTCAGAAGAGGAAATAAGGGGACTGGGCCTTCAGCCGGACCCGCTTTCATCCAGGGATGGAGCACGCGAGGCTTTGTTCTGCGCAGTAACACACGAGGATGTTTCTGGGCGCTGCCAAACCTTACAATACGTCCGAGTATTTCATAACCCCTCTTATTTTCCTTTTAAGTCCCAGCTCTCAGTCATATGCGGTCATACAAGAACCTCAGCTTTCATTAAGGTAAAAGAAACCTCCCTCTTCTAAAAAAACCCCAAAAACTCACACCAAAAAAACCCCAAACCAAATCAAACAACAACAACAACAAAAAGACCCAACAAAGCAACAGTGAAATGCTTCAGAAACCACCTGCACTCTTCAGACACATGGTTTTGAAAGCGAAGCTCTGGGTTTTGAATCCGTGAGCTCCGCTGCGTTTACTCCACACAGCAGCCCCTAAGAACAACTCTCAGGCTCCTTCCTGTCTTTAATCTGTCTCAGCAGGCACAATAAACAACTACAAATGGAATAACAATATCGAAAAAGGGGTTGGGGAGGAGGGGAGACAAGATGCTGTAATGCAGAGGTCTAAGATACCGGTGAAGGCTTTTAAGAGCCATACATGCTAATTATGGTGTTAAAAACCTGTCAGGCGGAGGGCTGGATATTAAATGGAATTGGCTTGAGATGACAGGGCTGAACCGGATTTGAAAACATTATTTATTAAAATGCTCTGGATACAAATTAATGTTCTTAGTTCAAAATGTATTATTGTCTCTCTGGCTTTGATCTGCGGAGCACTTTGAGGGCTGAATGGGAAAGGTTGTCAAATTTCCCTCCGAGCGACTCTGCCGCTCTCACCAAAACCCCACTCGGTCACTTCCTACAGCAGCTCCTCTCCTCCCAGCCCCGGGAGGACCTACAGCGGCACCAGGGATGAGATGGGGGTGGCTGCCCAGCCTTTGTCCGGGGTTTGCTGCTGGCTTGATTGCAGCAACAGCATCTGCTCTGTGTGAGCAGCCCTGCGGCCAGGTTTGGGACCGAGCTCCTCTGCGCAGCGAGGTGCAAGGGCAGCTCTGGGGTGAACTGCTTGGGAGAAAGAGCAGGACCTGCAGGGCCAACTGCTGACATGCTTGGGGATAGAAAGCTTGTTGGGACCAATACAAACCTTGCTGAAGGTTATCTGACCCAGCTTTTCAAAGAAGCTTTGGATCTAAGAGCCAGGACTCAGCTTTGCCCAGAGAAAAGCATCTTTGGGAAGGACTCATCCCTCCCCTCCCACTGATTGAGTACCTGCTCAATCCACACACACTAGTCAGGTCAAAAATAACAGATCTGTTCTAGGAATCCTGAGCCTGAGGGGTGGTGTTCATCTCCAAATCGAAGGGGTCAAACTAGCAGCACAACAGGCTTGTCCTCAGAACAGCCCCGTGCTCCTGTCCAGACTGGGAGGCTCCAGCTCCCAGGCATCCACCATGGTCCCTTAACCAAGGAGCAGAGCTCAGATGGGAACCCCCTCTGGTAGAAACCCTCCCATGTGGTTCTGGGCAAGCCCAGGCTGCTCTGCAGCTTCACACCACGCCTGGGTGCGGGTGAACAGCTCTGCCCTGCCCATGCAGCTCATTTGTCACATGCAAATGCACCAGCAGCCACCGTTGGCCACGTGCCTTGGCTCTCTATGGAGTTCACTCCACTTGGCTCCCAGGTCACCTCTTTCCTTTCCACTTTATCTCTTTTTATTTTTAATTTTTTTCCCCCTTTTTTTTTTTACACCATGTCTGTACAATTCCACTCTCGATAACACGCGAGTTAATTAAGCCGTGATCTCCTGGAGACAGGTTGCTACAAGGAGATAAGCAGCAGCTTCTGTTCGCCATAAACAGCTGTGCTCCTGACCAGCTTCTGGGGATTTGCTGCTTTTGTACAGAAAACAAAACAATCATTGCCAATTAAACCTGGACATCATCTTTTCCCCACCGTCGGTGAGTCTCTTGACGTCACCTTCCCCAGGATCCTTCCAGAGGAGGTGAGGGTGCAGCCGTGTACAGTGAGGCTTGGGGGAAATGAATACCTGGAGTTGTAGAACACCAGATAAGGGCGTTAATTCAACGTGCTGCTTAAAGCACGAAAGCGTTTGCGTTTCCACTGGAGTTGTGTCAATACTGGGGGTTTGGTGGATAAACAAACGGCAGGAAAAAAGAGAATCAAAAAAAGGAAATCACGGAGATAAAGCAATAAATCCTGTGGGGTCAAGCAGAATGTTTCATTTGACCCAAACAAAACTTCTTGGTGGGTTTTTTTGCATTCTGCTGCCAGAGAGGGAGGTGTCGCGATGCCCTCTGCCCAGACCTGCCCCTGCCAGCCATCCCCCGGTTCACCAGGGTGACACAGCCAGTGGGTTTGAGAGGGCAGAGCTGGAATTTAAAAGGTCTCAAAACACTGGAGCAAGGGCCTGGCGTGAAAAGGAGGAAATTCAACAAGTACAAGCGTGAAGCAGGGGGGAGTCAAAGGGAATTAAAGCCAGACCAATTCGCTCAGCTTCCTACCTGCCACCCCTCAGCCACTGCAGAACCACTGATCTGAACCACTTCTTACCAACAGGGTGACACCGAAACACCAGTTTGGACCCAGACCAGTCCATCGGATCGGGATAATAACCTTGAGCTGACTCTGCACCCAAGGCTGGAGGACACTCGGATCCAGCAGTAACGAGGCTCTCACAGATGCCCGGAGCTGGACTCACTGCACCCACCAGCAATGCAGAGCCAGGTGCTGGACCAGACAAATCACCAAACTGTCAGAATCTGAGCCTTCCCCACTTCTGGATTCTCAGTAACCTCCTCCTGGGCCGCTCTGCTGCCGACACAATTACCTGAATATCATCAGTGGCATGCCAGGAGCTGCTCATTAAACACAGGCACTCTGCCTTGAGGGGTGGGGGGTTCCTTTTTTATACCCCTTGACTGTGGCTTTAATGCTTTTAAATCCCTTCAACCCAATTACAGCTCTGTATCCTGATTAGGGACTCTGAGCTATTGTGCACCGGAGCCATTATCTGGTGGCCCATAGAAAAATTAGTACCTGGAGAGGCTATGCTGGGAAATAAATCTTTCCCTGACATTTTGGGACCAATTCTTGGCCAATTAGAGCACACTTCACTGTGTAGGTAATGTGTATCCAAACTGCTCTCCCTGCTGAAAAGGCCAAGCAGAGAACAAGTGTAATCCATGCAGAAGAGGAAGAAAAAATAACCTGCTGCAGACTCATACCTCACCGGCGCTCTGGATGCAAAGCCAAACAAGGGACCTGGCTGGTGACAAATGTGTCACAGTGGTGATGGCTCTGAGACACACCAGAGGGGACAGGAAAGATCTCAGGTGGATCTGAGGGGTTCTGTGTCCAACCTGGGGTTGGATGGACCAGAAACCTGCTCCATCAGCCTCCCACCAGTCAAGAAATGGGAACTTGAAACAAGTCCCCGTGGTACCCATGGGCAAGGTGGGTGGACAAGGGGGACACTGGAGGCGGCCGGAGGGGAAAAAAGGCAGCAATTTCTGCTGGCTCAACAAAAGAAATGCAGCTTCCCTGCAGTAAAAGCATGAGGAAGCTCCTTCTGAGCTTTTTCTCTTTCACTGGCACTTGTCCAGCTGACTTTGCACCTCTGTCACTTCTTCTACCCATTGTCTGAAGCTGTTCTAACAGAGGCTCCCTAATCTCTAAAAGTTGTAAACAACCTCCCACTCAGGTGTCCCAGCCCCATAACTGGTGCCGTGGCCAACCCTCCCATCACGAGATGCTCCCACAGATGCACTATGCACTGGAACTGCCAGGTTGCCCGGATTTCCCTCCTCCCATCACTCTCCTCTGCAGCGTTTCCAGGGCAACGGGGAAAACAAGCATTAAAACAGAACTGAACCCAAGAAGGAGAAGATGATCCCAAATCTACCACCTCTCAGCTGAGCAGAGGGATCTGCCAGTCCAAAGATCTGCTGAGGGAGCTCAGACAAATGTCAGAGGGAAGATGAGCACCATGCTCAGAAATGGACAATGTTTTGAGCACGGATCTGCTCTGCTGTGGTCAGAAACCTCGACCACACGGTGCCTCCTGGCTCTGAGAAGGTCTCATACTACCTGGTTCCCAGAGCAGCCAGGAGGAGGACTCACTCTGCACCAGCTGCTTGGCATCTCTGCAAGGTGGGAAAATCCTGGCTTGATCTTACAGATTAATTTTGAAATAAGCAGGAGTCCTACCCACCCTTCCAAAGGAAAAGGACGGAATGAAGAGATAAAGCCGATGGCAGCACGTCTAAAACACACCCGCCTCCCGCACCCAAGCTGAGCTCAGCAGAGACCCAAACCCCCGAAGTTCCCACCTGCTGCCAACTCTGAAACAGAAAAGTGGAGCTACAAATACCAACGGGCTGCATAGAACGTATTTGCACTTGGGTCCCCAGCAAGACCCAGGAGATCAGCCCTGCTGGCCACCAGCACAGCAGTCCAGCTGTGCAGGTACTAAAGGCACAGCTGGCGTCAGCCAGTCGCTTGGCAATTTAAACTGGTGCCTCCTGTTGCCTTTGAGCAGCTTCCTCACTCCCCTGTCCTGGGGAGGTGGCAGGAGAAGGGCTGGAGGGTCTGCAGGGTCTGCAGGTTCAGCCCTCAAGTCAAAAGCGATGTGGGGAAGGCTCGAGAGGGGCTGGATCACACGGCATCGCCGCTCTGGGGTCGAGTTAATGGTGCATGGGCATCTTGATGCAACCTTTTGTCTACGATAATACTAATGGTGAGTGGTGAAATTCCTCCCTGGTGAGATGATGATGATGATAGTTAATGGAATTAATGCAAGGTTTTAATTTGCCTCTCGCCGGTCGGTCCTAGCAGCTCCCCAGCCTCCAGCAGAAGCACCAAAAATATGGTGTTTGATCTCCCCTCCCCTGATACTCATGTACTTTTCATAGCATTCACCATCTGGAGAGGAGAAAACCCATCAGACCTCCCAGCTCTGCTGGAGCGCTGATCATCAGGTAAGCTGGTGCTGTAGCCACAATGCAAGCCCCAGCTCTCCCAGCTCACCCTCACCTCCAGGGGAGGTGAAACTGGTGGACCTCAATATGTGGACCAGCAGCTTCTGGGAAAGGGCTGGGAGCAGGAGAAGTCAGCAGCACGAGGCTTACAGGGCCACAGCAGTTGCTGGCGTCTCCTCCTTGCGCAGGAGCACCCAGGGATGCCATCAGAGCTTGTGTAAATAAGAGAGAACAAAGTGGACATGGTCCAAAATTTGGGATGCAAGGCTAAAAGCAGATGGGTTTGGGGGCTGCTGGGAGTACTGGGGGTGGTTGGGATGGAATTTGGGAGGATTTTATTTTTTTTTCCAGTGTGGAAAAAAAAGAACACCAAAAATCTGCAAAACCAAGTAGCAAACTGTCCAGGAAAAGTCTGATCCAAAAAGACTGGGAGAGCAGAGATGGGAGAAAAGGAAAACTATTACAAAAGGCAGTGATGTGTTGCTGGAATGAGATTAGCCCAGTAACAGGTTCAGTCCCGCACCAGCTAAATCCCCAGGAAATCAGATTAATGCAGGTGGTCTTTATGTAGCTGACTGAGAAGATCAATACTGCTGTTTCAGTTGGGGGAAGGAAACAACTTGTCCTGTTTGACAAAAACCTATCATTGATTACAAACAGCGACCTACATCCCTACCTGGCTCAGGACCACTGGAATCAGGCTGGTTGGGTGGGACTGGGATCAAACGTCAGGGGTGGCTCATTCCTGTAACCTAGTAGGGGCTAGCTGAGGGGGTTTCTTTCTTGTGGGGAGGAAATTTGGGGGTTCTCCCCTCATCAGAGCTGTAAAGCTCCATGAACCAGCGCAGGGGGTTTGCTGGGAAATGCCCCCAGGCCATATTTCTAATCCATCCACAAGTTTCCCTATGCCAGCAATACTGAAAAGCTCCATCCCATCCTTAAGTCACATCCTCACTCCCACTAAACCCGCTCCCACATTTGCCGCAGGTTCGGCAGCAGACATCAATAAATTCCCCCCTCCCAAAGCCTCTCAGCTCTCCAAGAGTTTGGAGAATTAAAAAGGGAAAAAGAAGGCGGGGGAGGGAGGGAAGAGAGCACAGGAGAGCCTGGGATTATTTTCTCTGGGAGCCATTATCCAAAAGCCTATAGCACAATTAGCACCTGGAGAGGCTGGGAGATAAATCTTCCTGTGACATTTCGGGACTGATTCCCTAGCAATTAGAGCACCCTCGTTCACACCCTCAATGGGCTCACCACCATAAAGGCCAACTCCAGAGGATGGGAAAAATCCATTCAGAGGCAAGCTGTTGTTTTGGGAGGGGGCAAAGCAGGGCCAGGGGGTGGCCAGGTGCCAGCCTGGCCCGTGCTCCTCCTCACACTCCTGCATCGCACCGGGCGATGGGAATAGTGTTCACTGGTTCCTGAGCTGGGCTCAAAAGCCCAACCAGAAGCTCTGGCCCAAGCTCAAGCCTTGCCCCGAGTTTGGAAAAGCACCCAAGAGCTCTGCTTCCCCCTTCTCTCTCCATCTCATCAGCAGGGATGGAGGATGCTCTGCAGAAAAGTACTATTTTTATTATCCGGTCCGGATTTTGTACCAGTGCATTTCCACGGGCGCCGATTCGCCCGCCTTTTTGTTCTGGTTTTTAATCCAAAGCTCTTCTGTTTAAAACAGTCTTTTGCTGCAACCTTTCCTTTACATTTACTTTATATCAGCTGCAAATCTGAAAGCTCAAAAGCAAACAGAAGACTACTTGGATTTTGTCGAGGCAAAAGAGTCAAATCCAGTCAGAATATTTTCCTGGATTTTAAATCCAGTGACATTTGGAAACGTTTTGTTTGTGACATGAACCCAAATGATTTTGTTGTTGTTGTTGCCATCGGTGCAAGCACCACTTCCAACCTCAGCTCCTGGTGTTTCTAAACCCTTTGCTCTTTGCAAGAGCAGATTTCCTTCATCCCTCCTCTTCCTCCTCCCTGCTTTGCATCAGTGCATCCAATTGCTCTCTGGGGGCAGCACCTCTGCCTACAAATACGCTGTGCTTCCTCATGGATCACAGCCCTGAGAGTGAGCTATAAAGATCCCCAACTTGATGACAATGATCCCGTTTTCCTAAGCTTTGACATCCTCTCACCAAACCCACGGCGCTGGAGACGGAGGGGTTAAGGCAGGCAGGGCTCAGCCCCACCTGTGGAATCCCCCTCAGTGCTCAAAAAGCTAAAAATAATCCTAAATTGCTTCCCCAGGTAGCGTTTGCCTGTCCCTTGGGGGAATCAATCACAGCATCAAAGGGAAGGAGGCATCTCCAAAGGGCTCCGGCAGAGGCAGAAATGCAGGCGCTCCGATAAATAGGTGAATTAACTGCAGCAAATCGCAGCGTCAGCAACCCCCCGCGACCTGGATTATTTTATTTTCTTCTTTTATTTTATTTTTAACTTTTGCTTTGTTTTGCTTTTAGGTTTTTGGGAGGTTTTTTTTCAGATTTGCTCAGGAATGAGTGGCAGAAATCTCAAATGTAATTTAATTAGCATCTCCTCTCTGCCTGGAAGTGGCTTTTCTTCAATCCTGACGGTTGCATCCTTTGCTGGCTTCCTTTGGCTAACATCGACTACTTCCCTCTGCGTTTCTAATGGACCTGAAAGACTTGTTACATACTTTATTTGTGCTCCAGCACCAGCAAAGAGAGACTAAAAGCTGCTGGGGGAATAGACTGAGATGGCGAAGGGCTGCAGCAGGCCCAGCGAGGAGGGGGGAAAAGCAACAGCGCAAGCTCTGCTTTTTATTTCTCTCCGTTCCAGGGAGCTGCTGTTTCATTTCATTTTTTAATTGTATTTATTCCTTGGCAATCATGGCAGTGACAGTGACAGGAGATGGAAGGCAGCTAATAAGTACCAGCATTTAAAAGCAACCCAAGCCACGTGTGAATGCAGAGAGCTGTAAATCAGCGACCGCACGGGACCGGAGCCTCAGCCGCCAGCGCCGCATCGCAAAGCTCTCCCTCTGCAGCATCCATGGTGGGGAAGGCAGTTCAAATGCAAATAGTTTTCATATACCTCCTGCTTTTACGAGCCCCTGCGTGCCAAGGGCAGAGGTGAAGCCCCCAGATCAGCAGCTGGACTTGGATATGAAGTAAAAGGAATAACCTGCCTGCTCGGGTACCCTGAGCACCCAGCCAAACCCCTCCTTCCCAAGAGGGGCAGGAGCAGCCTCGAATACCTCCCTCCTGCACGACACAAGTGGGTTATTCTAAATATACCCTAATTGCACAGTGCAGGAGAGAGAAACCTCCCTGCAAGAGCAGCACGGCTCTTGCCTGCAATCAGGGACACCGAGGTGATTCTCGTGCTGAGCTCGGAACAAGGGGTGCGTAGGGGTGTGCGGCTTCGTGCCACTCGTTTGCTGACGTTGCCTAAGGAATGATTTTCGAAGCAATATTTGGGGGTTGTTTAGATACTCCTGCCTCTCTTTTGAACAGGTTTGGGGAGCTTTGGGTTGTGCTGGCGAGGAGGACTTGCAGGTGTCTGATGAAAACCCTGCATTTCTATGGGAGAAAATGGAGCGTTTACAGTTGTCGGCTTTCAGAGACATTTCCTAAAAGAAAGGAAAAAGAAAAACCAATCCCTGTGCCCTTGGCTCTAACTGGCTGCTAAGTAGCAGCCACTGCCACCCATGATACTTTAGTCTGGGGTTAGTATAGTCACCTAGAAGCGTAGAGTCACCCAGAAGTAGATAGTCACATAAGTCACATAGCCAGTAACCTTGATGCTGGGAAAGGATTTGCACTGGGGAGCAGGATAATGTCCAGACTGGGGACTAAACCTCATCACGCTCAACACGGCACAGTGGAAGAAAGGGAAAGCAAGTGGAGATAGAGCTCAGGGTCTCTCTCTTTCCAGGCAGAGTCTCCTCCACTGGCCACCATTGCCTCTCCAGCCAGCATCTAAAATTCTCAGAGGTCTTAACCTCATGGGACAGAGCTGAGCTGATGGAGACTTGTAATATTCACAAAGTGCAGCCTCGCAGACACGATGAGCAAAGGGGACACACAACTCCACCTCTCCCTCACCTTCCTCGACCAACGTGGAAACGTGGTACTCTCACTTGCTTCCTCCTCCCTCTGCTCTCCAACCTGTGCACCACCCCAGGAAGCCTTCACCCTGCTCTACTCCTGGTGACAACCTTCCCATCGCCTGTCGTTCAAGCGCACACACGCACTCAGCACTGCACTTTCTAAATATACTCTCCCACCTAGCAATTACCGAGCGTGGAGAGGAGGACTGGAGTTGTATTGACTTACAAAGCCCACACAGTCGGAATGCAGCCCAAACAAATCAATGGCATATTTAGCCAAATAAACTGCTCTAGCAAGCTGATGACTCTGAGCCCTCCCTGCATTCACTGGTCCGGAGGTTTATTTTACTGGAATGCCCTTTGGTTTGCAGGTAGGGAAGCTTTCAAAGCATGAGGCAAACTAACCCTGGTGCTACAGACCCGACTTCCACATCTACAGGAGGTTCAGCGGGATGATGTCCAAGAATTCCAGTCCAACTGAAATTACCAACATGATTCTGCCCACTTACGGTCATGAGAGAGTGGCCCCAGACGTTGGCAATGGCCCCCAGTCATTCCCTCTCGCCCACTGAAATCTGATAGTGAGACAGGATTGGTAACAGTGGTCTGGGGCTCATGGCCCTTGCAGAAAAGGAGATGGGTAACCAAGGCTGATGAGGAAAAGGAGATACCAGGGAAAACAGTAGCAAAAGGGGGAGTGGAAGCACAAGCAGATGTAGCTCAGCTCGTCCAGAAAATCCATCTCCTTTTGAAACAGCAAACCCAGTCACTTTTGCAACCCATGGCTCCCAGTTTCAATTTGCAGCTTAAGAGCCAGAGCAGATGTTGAACCATTTGCACCCTGAGATCAGTCAGCCCTTAGGCCCTCCCACCACCATGGGCTTGTAGACCCTGGTCTGGACGGGGCCAGGTTGCAACCGTCACTGTACAAGCACCAAACAGGTCCCTGTGCAGACTGGATCTGCTTTTCCTGTACCTTTGTGTCTGGGGAGCAAAAATATTTCCCACACAGAAGAAACAAGTCAAATAACCTAAGTACTTGAGGTCATCTTCTCCAAACCCTTTAAAAATATATATTATTAAACGGGCAAATGTCAACAGAAAACATAATTTGGAAAGAAAGACCTGAAATGTTTGTTGTGCAAAGTGGTTTTGAAAATGGACGTTTTCCAGGCTTTTTAATTTTTCCTTTTCTTTCTTTCTTTCTTGGCTGAAACTCTTCACCAGATTTGGCAGGGCTTCACAGATGGCGCTGGCCGACCCACAAACTGAATTCTCAGAGAATAAGCTATTTGTCCAAAAGAAGAAAACATGCCCAGATTCGCTAGGCTCCAACCCTCTCCCACGCTGCTCTCCCTGCCTCTGCAGCCGTCGGCTCGCCCACCTCGCTGCAGAAGCTCCAGGAAGAGACTGCACGGAGGGAAGCAGCTCTAGAGCAAGCGAGGAGCTCTTCCTCCATCAGCAGATGGATGGAGATGGGCACAGAAGAGCATCTCCTGCAAAGAGCATCATCTGCTGCAAAGAGCATCATCTCCTGCAAAGAGCATCTTCTGCCATGAGCGGTGGGAGATGCAACAGCACCTAACGCCTCTCTGCACTTTGCTCCTCCCTGTGCTTCACGAGGAAGGGTATTTGTACCCAACAGGGCTGTTCCCTCGCTGGGCAAGGCCCCCCCAGCCCCTGCTGCCCCCAAACACGATGTGAAGCTTGGCCTGGGCGCACGGAAAAGGTCGAGATTTGCAAGCAAACAAATGTGCTGTTTAAGGTTTGCTCTATCGCTGGGCAAATCCCCTTTGCTTCTGAGAAGCAGAGCCAGTTGTGGAGACCAATCCCAAGAGCCCCTANCTTTGCTTCCTGACAGGTTCACACCTTTGTTGTCCCTTCAGAGGATGCATCAAACACTTGTGATGTGCCAAGTGACCTGGAAGCGGCCCCAGCTTGTGCTGCGAGTCGATGCCCGGTGCATGAGAAGCAGATGCTGCCTCCTTTTCCCAGGAAGCACGACGGAG
>VWZY01008711.1:0-13610 GCA_013399075.1 Chloroceryle aenea | reverse complement strand
CCCCCAGTCTCAGCAGTGGGGCCACCGCGCTGCCAGGTGGCCCTCCAGCCAGGACAAACCTTTCCAAGCGGGGAGGCAGCTCTGGAGAGCCCGTAATGCCCACGCAGCTGCCTGGGGCCGTGCTCCCTTTGCGTGAGCTCCGAGGAGGTTGAGCTCTGGCCTCCCACCCAGGAGAGCTGGCCCGGGAAGGACAAGAAGTAAGGGAGATGTCCAAGCTCTGGGTGTGTGCAAATCACCAGGAGATTTTGTTGCTGTTGTGGGAAGAGGGATGGGGAAGTGACCACGTGCACCCAGGGCCGTGAGGGTGGCAGGGAAGCAGCAGAGCACGGCGGGGGTCAGGGGACCGGGTAGCTGAGGGCAGGGCTTTGGCATCACCTCTGGGGCTGGTGGTGGGGCTGTCACCTCTCCTGCGGGAGCCGTGCTCTGCTGGACGGTGTCCCCTGAGCAGCAGGGGCACCTGGTGTCTTCATCTCTGCAGGGACAGAGCACCCCAGCCCTGGGTACCGACTCTGCCCATGGGGGGTTCCCAGTGCTGGGAGCAGCTGCTGGGACACAACTTGAAATATATGGAATGTTTTAACTGGTTTAAGCTATTCACATTTCAAAAGATAAATTGGAAAAAAAAAAGCTGAAGTCAGGGTGAAGCTTTTAACTTTACACCAGTTCCCTCTCCCCCAGTCTATAAATTACCCTGATTTTAAGCCTTTTTCAGAAGACTGCAGTTCCCAGTCGTGTCTGTTTTCTGTTGGCTGGGTCGTGTTTGTATGAAATACTGCAGTGCTTTTAAAAAAACCCCCTTTTCCTCCACATCTGCACTGCCAGCAGTTTCCCAGAGCATGAAAATAGTTGTGGTTAAGAGGACAAAGATTTACCTTGAGACAAGAGAAAATGCTGAATATAATTTATTAAAGAAACACTTTTTCTAGTACTTGTAAACATTTATTTCCTTCATCAGTGGACGAACAGGGCTGGAGACAGACCCCATCTGTTGTCTCAATGCACTTTTCTTGTGTTCAGATGTGGGAAGTACACCCCGTACATGCTTTGTTGAACCTGGTATAGGTGTGACTTTCTTCTTAGGCAAAAGACAACCTGGTGGGAAAGGAACAATGTTAATGGCAAAAAAAAAGAGTCTGCCCTTCAGTAGATGCCCCCAAACCACGTTGCCAGGTGGGGGTGTGGAGGGGGTTTGAGGAAGGTGCTTGACTAAAGCTGCTCAGACAGACACCAGCACAACTTCCAGCTCTAAATCTGGGGTTTTTCCACTTCTAAATCTTGCTGACTGTAGTTTTTACCCCTGAAAGTAAGGACAGCAAGGTGTGTTCTCTGTGGATTTAGTTGTCTTTTAGCTGGTGCAAAGCAATCAGCTACTTCTGGAACGGTGCTGTTAAGCTGCTGTCCTCCAAATCGACACCAGAGATCAGAAGAGGATCTCTTCTGCTCTTTCCAAGGCTACATGGCTGGAGTGTGGCCCTGCAAGGCTGCCCCGGTCTGGATGCTCCCACCGGGCCTCCTGGGGATGTGTCTGTCCCCCCTGCAGCTCCCTGCACGGTCGGGCACTGCTGGAGTCAGGTTAGAGGTAGAACAGCAAAAGGACCACTTACCAGGAAGCATAACAAGAGGAGGAGAACGAAGCCGAGCAGGGTGAAAATGCAGATGAGGATGATTGCCCAGAACTGAAGCTCTGCAAAGGTAAAATAAAGGCATGTCAATGTTTTGGACTCGTGTACATGGGACACAAAGGGAAGGTCTGAGGATCTACAAACTTTAAAGGCCACCTCAGTGAGTGTCAGAGTCCTCAGATGGTTTTGGGGATGCTCAGAGAGACAAAAGTGCTCTCTCAGCTGCTGGCTGGGGCTGGGGACAGGGCTGAAGGTGTCAGCAAAAGCCAACGTGTTGTGAGTGTGTTCTAGTGCCTGGCAAAGCAACAGTTCAGGGTATTTTTTTTCTCCTGTTCTGGGGTTGTGGCCACACTCACAGCACCATATATGGATTATTATTTTTTAAACACTACAGTTATCAAAATTGATTGGTGCTGGAGCTCCAAAACTGCTTCCCAATTTGACTTGCTTTTGCCCATCTTTCACTTCCAGTTTCCTCCATCTGGCTGTGGGGTGCCTGCTGCTTGCTGCCAGCCTACCCAGAGACATGTGTGGCTGGGCTCTCACGTGGGTCTCCTTTCCCTTCCAAGGTAAGTGATGCTCATTTGCTGTAGTTCAAACACTCGGTGCCTGTAGGGTCAATCCTTCCCCAAAAGCACTTACCAGCTTTTTCAGGCTCCTGTTCATCTGTCTTGACTGGAGAGTAACCTGGAAATAAAGGGTGGGACAGGTGAGGAACAGAGCACTCTGGAGGTGATTAAAACAAAACTAATGAGCGTTCCCAGGGTCACTGGGGGGCTCTCACCTTCCACAACCAGACTCTGCTCCTCCAGCTCGTAGCTGGGGCCCAGCTTGGTGAACCCCTGCGTCAGGCCTTTCAGCTCCTCGTACACCTCTTGCTTTTGTAAAGTCCTGGTGAAGTCCCGTGTGAATTTGCAGAGGGAGGTGACATCTGTGTAAGTTTTCCCCTGGACAGGCCTGGAGGGTGACAGTAGGAAGTGGGGGAGAAGAGGAAAAAGAAATAGAGCTGAGTAGGAGGGAGGGGGATTCAGCACCAGGCTCAGGTCTGGAGATGTCTGAGCAAGGTTTTATTGGGATGGGTTTTTGCAGCTCGTGCCAGGTGAGACAGGAGCTCGTGCAGCCTTGTGAATCTACCCACTGATTTAATGCCAGGAGGGACATTTCGGAGAGGGAAATGGGTTCAGCTTTTTTTGTTCCTCTAAGGAGGTGTCAAGGAAGACACACAAGTAGATTATTTTTGTTCTTGTGCTGGTCAGTTTTGATGATTGTTTTGCAACTGTCTTTCTGTTGAGTTTTAGCTTATTTGAAATAAGCTAAATGAGAGAATGAATGTATTTGTTTTACTCTGGAATTGTTGATGAATGAAAATAGCTTCGCTGGCGTGGAAACAAAACCAGTTGTCATTTGGAGAAAAACTTTCTGTGGGAAAGGCAAAACTGTCTGAGAGTGAATGGAAGTGTCTCCTACGTGTCATCCAGAGCACAGAGCTTGGCAATGAGGTGTAAACACCAGGCTGGGGCTCTCGATGTCTTTTCTGCTGACTGAAAAGACCTGAGGCAGGACATACCCAAAGCTCTCCACGGTACAGCCAGCAAAGTAGCTCCTCAGGCTGCTCCTTCTGAATACATCCAGCTGATGGGGAGAAACAGAACAGTTGAGGGAGATGGAGTAAAAGTAATGCATCCTTAATTTGGACAGGAAAATCAAGCTCTTGGTGTTAGTTTTACCTCTCTCTCAATTTTCTCTTTATTCACTTGGTACATTTGTGACCTGGAGTCCTGCAGTTCTGGGGAGTAGGGGAGGTTGGAGATTCTGAAATTTAATCTGAAGTTTTCTTTCCCAGAGTTGAGGGGTGCATGGTAAATTGCTGACTCAGTGTCTAGTTCCAAGTCTGGAAATAGGGAGAAGTCAGTATAAATTCTAGCAGAGAGAAACAGAGGCTTTTCTACCAAGCAGCATTGACCTGACTTGAAGTCTCAATAGATTAACAGAACCTGAGTTGCACTGGGTCTGATGGCAAATTCCCAGTCTACTTTTTGTCCCTGCCCTTCAGCAATGTACAAGGGCACTCATTTCTTTGGGAAGTTGTATGTTTGAGAAAAAGCTAATAGCTTGTTGATCTCTAAACACGTGAAGTTATGGTGGGTAAGGTTAAATAATAAACCCATGAAGTGGTAAAACCTTAACCCACCGAGCACCAAAGGGCTGCACTGAGCCAGACTGAGTGTGGCAAAGGACTGGCTCAACTCTGAGCTGACTCCAGTGACTAAACTTGATACCAGGATTGTTTCCACACACAGACCACAGCTGGGGAATGCTGAGACTGCCATGGCAAAGCAGGTTGATCTGGGTGGAAACTGGGCAGCTGTGATTGGAGCTCTACGTACTGTCCACCGAGTATCCCTGCAGCTGGTAACTGCTTCCCAGCCACAGTCCAGTTGTGTTTGAAGTCCCATCCTGAAAAGCTCTTTCGACCACTGCCCGGTTGATGCTGGGCTCTGGCTGGAAGAAGCAGTTGCAGTCGACCACTATGGATCCAGGCCTGTGGACAGAGAAACAGGTTCTTAAAGAAATAGGCTGATGATCACAGAATTTCTTCATGTGAGAGGGTTCCTGCTATTGAGTGTTGAGTTTAAGCTAATGTGGTTCTATAGAGAGATGTGGAACAGGCTGGTTTGGGCTTTTTTGTTTTTAAGAAGCTTTTACCCTGTGTGAGGGTCCTTTGTCCAACCCTCTCTCCCTCTAGGGTAGGACACTACAGCTATTCCTGAATGCTGCCTTTAAAACCTCCTGGAGTCCAAGTTGAGAAGAGTGCAAAGTCGCAGGGTCACCATCTGTCCTCATCAAGAGGTTGTTTAAGAGTAATCAGTAATTACTGGGGTCTTTGGAGACCTAAGAGTAAGTTACAGAAATCCTGACTGTGAAAAATGTCAGTCCAGGTCAGGAAAAGTTCAACCTGACCCATTCTGGGAAGCCTAGAAATGGCTTCTTGGGCCATAAACCCAACTGTTTCTGACACGCGAGTGAAAGGGAGGAATTCTGCAGAGGACAGTGGCACTTGGGGAGTGGTGCCAGGGTGTGGAGACTTTTCAGACCAGATCAGATTGTAGCACAGACCTCAGCCTCGTGACGCTGCAGTTGAGGAACTGGTCTCGCAGGTTGCTCTGTCGGTACAGTTGATTCATCTGCAACAGAAATGCCATGGTAAATATTAATGAGTTCTGAGCCTCGTGGTAGAAGCTTTAGGGCAGCAGGTGGGCCTCTAACTTTGGAGAAACACCAGGCTTTTTTTTTTCTGGTTGGATTTCATGGGATTTTTTTACTTTTAATATGCCTGGTGGTGATAAAGGCTGAGTCTCAGCTTGGCAAGACTTTCTGTCCTGTCTGAGCAAGCTGGTGGAGCTGTGCAGCACAAGCTGCTGACTGACAGCTGTCATCCTGATCTACATTTCATGGACAGCAGAGACTTGGAACTCAGAAAAAAGTATGGAATGTTACAGCTTTGTTAAAAACCCCACCACCCACTGCACTGGGGCTTTGTTGGGTTGGTGGGGTGGTGGATTGGTGCTGAAGGGAATCTCATTGTTTGGAATTTAGAAATTTTTGTTCCAAACCAGTTTCTGTTTTGTTTGTTAATTTTTTTAAGACACAAATCTATGGCAGCTGCTGCAAAAATTGACCAGTGCAGACATGATGGTATTTGAGCTGCAGCTCCTTACCTTGCTACTGATGCTTTCCACTGCTGCTTTGTACTCTGGAGACTGAGAGTCTGGGTTAATGAGATTTTCATTGACTATTCTAAAGCTCAGCCTGTAGCCTGATTTGGCTGGAGGTTCAGTCAAGACAGGCTTTCTGATGATAGCTGTGTCTGTGCTGGGGAAACCTAAATAAAAAAGGTAGAGGGCATTTATTTTTCTATCAGATCTACTGCTCCCACAAAAGCACTATAGGTACATCCTTGTTTAGATTATAAAAAGTAACTATGAAAGTCTCCAGGAATTTGTATGCTATAAGGGATGGAAATGCTTCTAGAATGTCAATATCATGCTGGATTGGCTTTGTCATGGTGTCAAAACCTACAGAAATACCAACAAACCAAAAGGGAAGTGCATTAGTGCAAGTCCCAGTGCAGTGGAAGAAAGAGTGATCACCAAGTGAACTCCAACATCACTGATACAGGTTGTGGATTCTTACCATTGACATACAGGCTGTTCTTCTCCAGGCTGTAGTGCCCCAGTGTGGTGACACCATCTGTCATGGTGCTCAGCTCACGATAAACCTTTTCTCTGTCAAACTTGGCCAGGCTGGCATTGTTTTTGTAGCTGCAGACGATGTCTACGCCTGTGTGGTCCCTGTCTCTGCCAGACCTAAGGAAAAATGCCAGGCATGTTCTTTAGGACACTGTTTAGGAATGCCCCGTGGGTTTTGTGTGGCTAGGAACGATGGGCACTGAAAGCTGACAGCGTAATTGGGCTCCTACATCCTTCAGCAGGTTCTCAGGAATTGTGGCAATGACATTGGGATGAGGTTCTGAGCAACCTGGTCTAGCAGGAGGTGTCCCTGCCCATGGCAGGGGGGTTGGAATGAGAGGACTTTTAAGGTCCCTTCCAACTCAAGCCATTCTAGGATTCTATGATATAGATATGAAGATGATTTTACTGGTAAGAAAATGATGAGTGGGCAGGGAGGCATCACTGGCTTCTATTTTCTGGCATCAGAAAACTATGATAACTTATGTGTAAGAGCAGATATAGAAATATTTAATTGCACTTTCAGGATTCTTACCTAAATCTCATCACTTTACATCCCGTGTAGGCAGAGCTTATGCTGCTCCTTTTGAAAAGAGGGTCAATCTGTCAAAAAAAACCCAAAAAAACCCAAACCAAAACCCAATTACGACTAAGAACTGGAAAACACATCCTAAGCTTAATGCAGGCAGGTTAAGATCACCACCATCACACCAAATGCTCAGATTGAGAGGCACTTACATAATGGTTGATAACTTTTGCTGTGGAAACGAATCTGTGGGAACTTGGGGTGTCCAGATCTGTGGTGTACTGGAGGTTGGTCAAGGTGAAATTAACTGTGAAGTGCTTGGATGTTGGGCTTGGTGCAGTAGTTGTGCTCAGAGCTGTAATCAAAAGGGAGAAGGATTATATTATTCAGAAAGCTGCCTTCACTTTCAAAGGCATTCCCAATCCTAGCACACTTCAAGGCCACTCTGAAGAATCTCTTCCCCTCTGATTCTGAGAGCACCACTCCTTTGATAACTTTCTCTGAAATGAGTTTGGCAAGACACTTACATGATCTCTCAAGTGGTTCATTGTAACCTGGAAAGGAAACACGAGAGAAATGTTATTTAAGAGAATGAAAGAGAAGAGGGGATGATTAAATGGATGATTTGGGAATGAATCATCAGAACCAGCCCCTGAGGGTGTGAATCTATTAAACAAACAACCTCCTGCTTAAGCAGAACAAGGTGCTTTTTTACTAGGGAAGCCCACAGTGAGAATATGTACATGCCATGGTTGAAATACTGTTGGGATAGAAATCAAGCACATACCATTGACAAAGAGGCTCTTGTTGTCCAGGTTATAGATCCCTAATTTGGTGATGCCATTTGTCATGCTCTTTAGTTCTTGATAAACCTTGGCTTGGTCAAACGTGGGTGCTTGGGAGCCATTTCCATAGCTGCAGATGGTGTCTACTCCTGTGTTATCACTATTCCTCACTGGCCTGTGGAATTGAATATCATGAAACTTCTGTTAGTTATTCCAAAAACCTGGTTTGTTTCTTTTTCTGTTGTGACCAAACCCCTCAAGCTATTCCTCTGTCCACAGTTCTCAGATGAACTGTAGAAATTACTGAGTGTTACAAAGAAAAAGGCTTTGTGAGATAAGGACCATGCAAAAGTGCACAGAAGCTTTGTTATAAAGATACCAACTTCTTGAAAAATGAAAAGAACCATTCCTGAAGTGTTAGTCACACACAAGGAAATCCATCTGCTGATGTTCAGTCAGTCCTTCAGCTCTGTTGCTCACCTGAATCCTACTACTTTGCAACCAGTGAAATAGGGCCCAATGCTGCTCTTCTGAAGCAGGGAGTCAATCTGAGAAGGAAAGGTCTTTGTGAGGATGGGAGCCCCCAATACTGTGTGATTTCAGTGAAAAACAATGACTTTGGCTTACGTAATGCTGCATTATTCTCCTGGTAGAACTGAATTTAGCAGAATTTGGTGTCCCTAGGTCTGTCGTGAACCTGAGGTTGGTTATTGTGAAGTTCAGTTTGAATTGCTCTATTTTTGGTCCTGGGCTATGTGTGGTCGTTGACTTCACTGTAAGAGAAAACACACATCACACAGATAAAATAACAGGATCTTCACAAAACACACTAATGTTGTTATTTTTTTCCTAAATCTGGAGCAGAAAATCCTATGATTGTGATTACACACTTCAGATACTTCACAATCTTACAAGCATGTCCAAATCGGGGGGATAAAATCCACTCATGCCTTTGAGTAGCTTTAACATGCCTGTGTTTTGAAATATACTTACTTGCCAGACTAGGCAGTTCGTTGTAATCTGAAAAAGAAATGGACAATTATTAGGAAAAATATTCCAAGAGTGCCTCAGCAGAACTAAATACACGGGGGTTTATGACAAAAGGTTGAGGATCGTCGTCACTAAATTCATGACTGTTTTTACCTAGTGATTCTGACAGGATTTTGGGATGGTGGTGTATTTTTTTTACCCCCCCTCTCTCCTTTTTGCTATCTGTTCTGAGAGGTGTATTTAATCCTCTTCATTCTCATTTCAACATAGCATGTGTCAACATAAGGAGTGACTCTTTGAGGTGGTCTCGTTACCGTTAACGTAGAGGCTCCGGCTGCTCAGGCTGTAGTGTCCCAGCGTGGTGATGCCCCTGGTCATATTGCTCAGCTCATGGTAAACTACCACTCTGTCGAGCTTGGGACCTGCAGGCTCATCTCTGTAGCTGCAGAGGGCATCTACTCTGGTGTTTTCCCTGTCCTCCTTTGACCTAGGAGATGAGATGATGTAGGATGTTTTAGCCATTGTTGAGAAGTCCATCTGAACTTCTAGTACATAATCAAAGACATACATAAGAAAACCACTCAGAGATGTGTTGAATGCTGAGAAACAGGAAGGAATTTTTAAAGAAGCAGGTGATGCAGTCTGTTCCCAGACATGTCTCTTACCTGAAGGCTGTTATTTTGCAGCCAGTATAAGCAGGGCCGATGCTGCTTTTTTGGAGTAAAGGGTCAACCTAGAATTTGAATAATAACATTGAAGTAAAATGTCATGGCAAAGGTAAAAGATAAGATGGATTAAAAGAGCTGTGCCCAAGCAAGACATAATTTTGCCAGACTTACGTAATGGTACAAGACTCTTTCTGTTGACTTGAACTTTTTAGAATCTGGCATTGCCAGATCTGTGGTGAACTGGAGGTTGGTTATGGTGAAATTCAGTGTGAAGTTCCTTATGGCTGGTGACAGAGGTTGTTTGCTTAGATCCACAGCTGTAATGAAGAAGGCAAATTATTGCTTGGTAATAAAATTTATCATCACTGTCCCTAAAGGAAGCACTGTAAGAAAACTTCTCAGATATTCTACTTGGCTTCAGGGTCATAGCAGCTGTGGTTCTCTAACTGGCACACAAATACCCTGGTTTATAAGTCTTGGTTGGTTATTCCAACCTTCTTGTTTGGCTATTGTTAACAAGCCAAATTGTCTTCAGTTGCTGTTTAAAGGTACTTACCTAGTTCAGGCTGCACTTCATTATAACCTGGGGGGGAAAAGGACAGTGTTTGACAAATTGTTTTATAGTCTGGGAGATCTGGCACACAAATTGTTTGAACGGCCAGGAGAGGATTCCCTCCTGGCATAGAATTGTTTTGATTAGAAGAGACCATTAAGACCAAGTCCACCCACTCCCCCAGCACTGCCAGGGCACCACTGACCCCTGGCCCTCAGCACAACAGCTCCACGGGGGGCTTGGAAACCCCTCCAGGGGTCACGGGGACATCCCCCCTGCCCTGGGCCAGGCCTGGACAGCCCTGGAGAGGAATAAATTGTTCCTTCACGCCAACCTCAACCTTCTCAGCATGATTTGGGGCCATTTCATCTTATCCTATCATTAGTCCTTGGGAGAAGAGGTCGGACCCCACTTGCCTCCACCCTCCTGTCAGGGAGTTGTCGAGAGCAAGAAGACTGAATGCCCTTTTGTTCCAGGCTGAACAAGCCCAGGTCCCTCAGCTGCTCCTCACCAGACTTGTGCTCTAGACCCTTCCCCATCTTCATTACCCTTCTCTGGACATGTTGCAGCCCCTCATTGTACTTCTTGGAGTGAGGGGGCCCACAGTCAGCTCAGCCACTTACCACTAACATAAAAACTCCCTGCATCCAGCCGGTAGGGTCCTAGCTCAGTGCCGCCGGCCGTCTTCTTGCTGAGCTCACGATAAACCCCGATGCGGTCGAATTCAGGGCTGGTGGCATTGGCCCTGTACGTGCAGACTGCACCCATGGCAGTGCCCTCTCCATTCTTCACAGACCTGAAAAATCACACGTGTTTAGAGGCCTGAGTGTTGCTTTCTGGGCGGTTGCTGAACTTTGCTTGCACGCTACTGTGGAATTGTGTTTCCCCTTAAGATGCTGTAAAACAATCTTAGTACGTGAAAGAGTGCCCCCAAATTCTGGATGTTTAGTATCATGGTGATTTATACAGTTGAAGCAGCACTCTTATAAGCTAACTGAAATGCATTTAAAATCAGTTAGCTTACCCTCCTTATCTAGTCCCAAACTGGTGTGAAATCAATGCAGGCATAAATCTGAAGAAATTACATAATAACCACCCCATCAAAAGGCATTGTAAATGAGGTGTAATTCTACTTGGCACTCTCTAGAACTTCACAGGCTCTACCAGGCTAGGAGGTAACAAAATCAGGAAGGAATCATGGGCAAAGAAAAGATTTCTGCATAATCCTCTTGTCAGGTAAAATCTGAATTGCCCTTCTCTTCCATAACCCTTCCAGATGTGCCTACCTCAGTACCACCACTCTGCATCCCCTGTAAGCAGGGCTGATGCTGCTGTTCTTGAGCACGCGATCAAGCTGCCAAGGGAAAAAAAAGCCAGTTGAGAACAGTGGAAAAATAATAAACTCAACAAGAACATAGCCACAAAAGGAACCCGACTGACACTCACCAAGTATGTCAGAGTTTTATTTGTAGCAATGAATTCTTTAGAACTTGGATTTCTTAATGCTGATGTGTAGAGGAGATTGGTGATAGTGAAGTTCACTGTGAAATGTTCCTCTCTTGCTCTTGCAGGAGGAGCTGGAGATGCTGTTGCAAAAAAAGCATAAAATTTGTTGCAATAAGAAAAGAAACACTCGTGAACCTGCTAAAGGCAGGGATAAAGAATCTCCTGCTAGCTGGAAGGGGTGGGCATGATACTGAACAGCTCAGCATGGAATGATGATGCCAGCAACAGTGTAGAACAGAGAGCTGTGGAGCAGATGAGGGCTCTCCAGCTCATCCAGGTTCCTACAGAAGGCCAGTCGTGGCTGAGCAGGCTGTAAACAGGTAACTGACCACTTCAGTTGAGGAGCTGAGGTTAACTCCATCTCCCCTTTTATCCTGGTGGGTACAAACCCTGATGTCCTTTAACCACACCGGTTGGATAGAGCAGCTTTTTCAACCTTGGATTCTTTCTACTGGATAAGACTGAACTGCTTGTCAACACCAATTACCCTTTAGCTTTCCAGATTGTAATTCTGTGTTTGTGCAATCAGGTCTCCTCTGACATCCTATGTAATCCTGATCTAACTCAGATGCTTCATGAGACACTGATACCAGTGGTGCACAGTAGCTAGTTCCTCTCACTGTTAAATGTTTGCACTTTTCCTACTTCCCTTTTCATCATTAGGCTGAAAAAAAGAAGGTATCTGAATAGACATTCATCTCTCTTGGGCATGATGGTTTTTAATTACTTAAGAGTACTTACAAAGCAAGAGATGGGCTTCATGGTAACCTGGAAGAAGAAAGGACAAAGTAGTAATGAATGATGCTACTAAGGAGAGACAGTAATTGAATCAGATATTTGTGTATGTGAACAATGCCACAGAAGGAGAAGAGGTTTGGTGTTTCTGAGCAGTCACAGTATTTATGATAGAGCAGTGAGGTTTTATTTTGAAGAAAGCTCCACTGTAAATGGTAGAAGACGGTTCCCAATTCACACTGAAATTAGTTGCCTTTACTGTTAAGATTTATATGCTGCTCTGCATGTTTTGGCAATTTATTAGATATTATTTAAAATAAGCTGCAACTGACAGGGCAAAACTCCTAGAGGTTGGTTGAGGAGAATTTGGGTAGATGATGGAGCTTTGTGAATTACCCAGCACGTAGGTTGAGTGCACGCATGTGTGTTGCACACTGGTCACTGCTGGGCTTTTGCTACCAGCCAGCTATGGGCTCTAAGCTGATGAAGATCCCCACGTCTACGTGGAAATCCACCTTACCATTGATATACAGGCTATTCTGGTCCAGGCTGTAGATCCCCAAGTTGGTGATGCCATTTGTCTTGTTGCTCACTTCACGGTAAAGAATCACTCGGTCAAACTGGGAGGCAGCAGAGTCTGTTTTGTAGGTACACACGGCATCCACTCCAGTGTTTTCCATTTTTTGTGCAGGTCTAAGGGAATTAGGATTTAGCTTGTTGTGTACCAGAATTTGCTATTCATGATACATACTGGTGTATGTTATTTAATGGTTATTTAATTGAATTTAATGGTTATTTAATTCAACCAACACTGCCAGCTAGAAAATAAAATCTAATTTCTTTTTCCCCTCTAGTTTCTTTCAAGTGTGTTATCAAAATAGTGGGAACATGCTTAACTTTTCTTGTGCTGCAAGCATGAATTCAAGTGAATTTATAGACATAGTTGAGAAACTTATATTTTAGGTTTCTCCAGTAATGCAATAAATTAAAAAATGTAAAAGATAATTAAGGGATTTGGATCCAATTGCATGTCATACTGCATCAGGAAAAGGCAAAAAAGTGTATGTTCTAAATATCAATAATGGTGCTTACCTGAAAGCCATCATTTTGCAGCCTGTGTACACAGAATGAATACGAGTCTTTTTGAACAGCTGATCCAGCTGAAAAAGAAGGTGGTTTACATATTAACCATATTTGGATGAGCACAGTATCACAAACAGAAAATACAGAGGAATATGCCACACTAACCATAGTACTCAGGACTCTGGCTGTAGCACGAAACTTGGCAGAATGAGGATTTCTGAGACTTGAAGAGTATGGGAGATTAGTTATGGTGAAATTCACTGTGAACCTCTCAGATCTTGGAGATGCACCTGTAGCTGGAAGCAACCCAAGGAAGAGTGGATGACAAACTGGAATTAATAGATTTTTTATTTTTTTAATTTCTTAGAGTCAGGGAGTAAGATAATGATAAAGAAATACAACAGGTCTATTTGATTTTCAGAGGTCAATGTCACTGTTGGACGACATATAAAGTTTGCTGACACTAGTGTGTGTTATTACTGAATAATAAAGAAAATAGAAAGAATTGATATAAGTTTACCTGGCAAAATACGTGTTTCATGGTACCCTGAAAGACAAAGACATGATCAATAAAGGGAATTAGAGAAAAAGAAAGAAGAAAAACAAAAACACAGTGGTGGAGAAGAGGATCATAGAGAGAATATATAAATAACAGTAAAAAATAAATGATGATTCACCAAGCTTTATGTTCCTATTCCAATAAAATATAGAGATGGAACTGTAAACCATTGTATGACAAAGAAAAATTATGATATGAACCCAAAGAGATAATTATAGAAAAGATAGAATATCTTAATGAATATGACAAGAAATGAAATAACACAAGGACATGTAAACCAGGAAACGTACAGGCGACAAAAAACCAACACTCACCGTTGAGGTAGAGGCTGTC
>VWZY01008709.1:134793-205175 GCA_013399075.1 Chloroceryle aenea | reverse complement strand
TTAGCTTCTCTGTTTTCAAATTCCCATTGGTAAAAAGAGAGTTATGTCTCTTCTCCACTTCAGAGGGATGGTGCAAGGATATTACATGAAAAATTGTGAAGCACTGCAAACCTGATTATTTAGGAGAACTTCAGAAGGCATAAATCTCACCCTGCTCCCAGACTACCCTGCTCTTTCATCTTTTTGGTGTTGATGAATCAAAGTAGAAATTGTAGCTGACAAATATTTCCTTTAACAAGGTGTTAAAGCCATTTATTTTAGAATGGTGATTCCTACACAAAACCCATTCCCAAGCTTCCAGCTCCAGATATAGGTGCAAGTCCTATTTTTCTGACTGATTTTCTTCTGGGCTTACGAAAACACTTGGTACTCACAAAGGGCTATAGCTCAGCAAAACCACTCTTACTGTAAATGTTTCCTGTTCCTATCAGGGAAGGAAGACTTGTTTAAATACAAATACAAATTTACCATAGTTCTGGCAGTTAAAGCATTGTGGTATTAACACCATACCACAAAACTATGTAACATTGTTTGTCAAGCAAAAAGTTAGGCTGAGCAATAAATTTGAGCTTTAAAATTACTTCCATCAGAATCTAAGTTTTAACTCTTCCAATTCCCTTTTATCAATATTTAAATTTGCCTCTGTATCTGAATTCACTTTTGCAGTCCAGATATACTCCCCCCACAATATTTGTAGGACTTAGTTTTAAGTGAAATCAGACTGGTTTTATGTTCTATTTTTAAAGCATTCAAAGTTATTTACTATTGCATTTATTAAATTGTGAGTAGCAGGGCACATATTTTGAAAGAAGATGAATAAACAGGCCTGTTCATTTATAATTATTATATATGAGTTTCTGGTTAGTTGTTTCACTTCACAAGCAAATAGGATGCACTTGAAAGCTTCAGCATCAATTCATCTCCAGTATAGCAGATGAATATTTTCAAGGAGGTATAAAAAAAATCAAGTCCACCAACAAATTTACAGTACAATATAGTGAAAGAGGAAACCAGTGTTTATGGATTGCTCTCTCCAACATGGTACTTTTTATCCTGCAGAATAACATGTTAAAAGCACATTGACAACGTTTCTCTTCTCCCTGAACAGTCTTTATTTTTAGATTGGATGCTTATTCTAGACAGGAATTTAGATTGATCCAGCAAAACTACATAGCAAAGTGCATTTAGAAAGTGGCAAAAGTGAGGGTACACTGAAGAAAGCAAAACAAAGTCACATCCTCTAAAAACAATTTTTCCAAACCAAGCTTAACAGCTTGAGTCTTCTCTTATCTGTCTGGTCACCCAGCTGCGTGCAGTTTTCCACACCAGCTGCCATGGAGCAAGGGCTGTCTGCTCCAACTTGGCAGGACAGGAAGCAGCTCCAGAACCACAGCTGAATAACTATATGCTACGTCTCAGTCACGACGCCACGTATTTGCTTGGGCACAGTGCTGCACCCACAGAGTATGGCTCCTGCACCACCCAGAGGAGGTGGAGCACAGGCAGTGTTCAAAGAGGCTAAAGCCTGAGCCCAGACAGGTGCACTGCCATCATATGGTGCCCCTGGCCACAGGGCTCCTGCTCTTGACCCAGGTTCCTACACCAGTGGTAAATTACTGAAGCAGGAGCAACTCCAAAATAAACAAGAGAGACTTGAGCATAAGCAAGCTCCTTGTGAGAAATGACAGAAAGCATCAGGCAGGTGTCTCCCTGATCTACAGGCCAAGTTCCTGCATCTACCTGCTCAGTCAGCAACCCTGCACCTCAGCTAGCACCAGCAGAGACATGATATACAAGCCCCACAAAGATACCTGGAATCCAGTTAGTCTTTGCAGGGAGCTGATACAAAAGCTTGTTGCTCTTACATACAGCCTACATTATGCTGCCAGTACTGTAGATTGGACATACTCTTGGTAAACCAGACATCTAGGTTTTGAATATGAAAGTGTACTGAAGAAACAGAGCAAAGAAATTTAATCTTTTGAAGTTCTCATCACATTGGAATAATTTAGCAGGCCACATTTCTGTTCTGTGTGCATTGTCAGAAAGTGTTTGACTGACTTTGACATTAGAGAGAAATAGATGTATTAATAAAAGGAAACAGATAATGAGCTAGAGAGACAGATACAAGGATCAGATTGTTAATGCTTTTATGCTCACTTTATACACATCTATATATAAAAAAATGCTTTTGCAAACATCAGAATGTTCATTACACTATTCAGAAATGGAGGTTTATTGTGACAGTCTGTTGAAAACTGCCTTTGCAATGATAACAGGAAATCAGTCACTTATTTTGCTGGATTGTTCACTAAACTGACAGGCAGGCTCTGACTGAATCCTAGAAACCTGCACCTGGTCAGAAAACTGTGAGATCTGACAACAATCTCTCTGTTGCTAATAATTATCCACCAGTTTAATCACCAACCTCGTGCTTAGCAAAATGAAAGCATAAAACTGGGTAAATGAAGCAGCTATAGGTATTTAAATCATACAGCAGTTTTTGTTCAATTAGCATGGTGATGATTGCTCCCTTTTTTCTTAGATTCTAGATTACGATGACAGTATTTAAAACTGAGGTTAGAAATTACAGCAGAAGAGTCTGACTTGTGACACGTCATAGAAGGTCACTTTTCCCCAAGCCAATTATAGATTGATGATCGCTCAAATCAATAGCTAAAAACACTTGCAGTGCAAATAGGATTAAAACTCTGTGTTTTCTTTCCTATGCACAGTGGTCACTTCTTTGATTCCTGTTCTGCATTCAAATTAATTCAGCTGAGAAACACAGAGTACAGATACAAGTTTGATTACATCATTAGTAAAGTTGTTCTGGATCAATTTAAGTCTATTACTCTTCAGAAAGAATCGAGAGATATCTCCGTGGGAGGATAATAAGTATTTCCAGGCACAAACCTCATCTGTTGTCAGATGTGTGTGGTTTTGTTTTGGGATTGGGTTTTTTGTTTGTACTTATTATTTATTTTAAAATCTTATGTTCTTTTAACCATGTTACTCCATCACAGCAAACTGTAACCATAACACCATACCTCACATTTAACTGGCTTTTGGGATGGACAAATAGTGATAAAAGTGAAAACTTAGCTAAGTACACTGAAAAAGAAAATTTAGGAGGACATGAGGCTTTTTTAGAAGTAATAAGGCTTGAATCTTAGCATTGAGCTAACACTTGGAAGTAAGTGTCCCAGCACCACTTATCAGTGTCTGATGGAGATACCAGGTTGCTTTGGTGCACGGTACATACTGCACTGTGAACCGCTCATTCAATTCCTTTTACTGTACAATGCAGAGCTCTACTAACAGAAGCTGGCATACACCCAAACGCAACCCTTCATTTTACTGTCATGTGCATGGTAATTCCTGACTTCTCTGAGGTTCTCCGCATTTTGCTCTCCTGAGGACCTAGAAGGGCCAGGTGAACCTCAGTCCAGCAGCTCCTAGGATGGAAGTGGATGAGGAAGGGAAGACAATAACATTCACAGCTCCTGGAAAGGGTATGGGGACAGCTGAGCCAGGCTCTTCCTGTACCAGAAAGGAAAGGAAAAAAAAAAGAATAGCCCACATCTCCTGGTGGTACAATCCCAACCCTCCCACCCCACCACACACACAAGACTTCCCCCTCTTTGACAAGCGTATTCAGCATATTGGACAAGACATTTAGCTGTCCTAGTAGTATTTAGAAATAATCTATCAAGTTGCTTAGTTTTATTCCCTCTCCCATTATAAGCCCATCATACATATGGGACTGAGGCTATTTAACATATATACAGAACTAGGACTATTTAACACATGCACAGAACCAGCACTATTTGACATTTGACAGCCAGATGGTTTTAAGTTTTGTTCAGCTAAAATATGCATGTCAGAATGAGACTTGTTTAATTTACATTAGCCCCTCAGAATACACAAAATAAAAGCTTAAAATTATAGTGGTTAGGGTCCGGCTTGCGGAAGATGTTGCGTTGTACGGAAAGACAGGGACAGCTAGATAGCCAGTAGCACTTGATTTATGACGTTAGCAGATGGATGTGACATTGTAAACCTAGGCTATATAACACGGTGCTGCCCACCAATAAACGCCATTTCTCGTCCACAACATTGGTGTCTGTGTGCTAATGGACAGTGAGGCCACTTAGTGAGCTGCGTAACCATTCCCAGGACCAGGTCCGCGTTGCCTCACACCCCAAGCCAAGGCAACAAGAGGCAACATAAAATAAATGAAAATAAAATACATCTATATCACATGATGAATGCATAAGTTTGCCTTCCAGGTGACTGCCCAGCTCAGAAAAGCTACTGGACACAGAAGGACTGTATTTAAGAGCAGATGAGCTCCGTCAATTACTTTAAATTACTCTCATTCTTCTGCAGTAACATTTTCCCCTGTGAAAAAAGAGGTAGGAAATGGCTGGAATTTTCCAGATCAACATGTAAGAGAGGCAGAGACCTGCTTGTATGTAAGAGTCCAACCTGAGATAGAAAGGCACAATACTCTCACATGTGAGAAGGATGCAGAGGTGAGATGTTGCAAAGGCACTCAGGAAATGAAGGATAATACTAGAAAACCTCCCATCTCTCATTATTTTCAAAGTTGTATAATTCTCAATATTTTAAGCATAATGCTTTTGTGGTGGCACAGAGATATATTTGATTGCATCCTTTCTGTCCTGTCATTACCAGCTAGCTTAAACCAGCTGCACAGAGACTCCCCAGCCTAGAAAATTCCCCAGGTAGGTGTTGGGAGCAAAGGATGTGTATACTGTAGGGCTCGGGAGCAGGATGCACTGAGAAATCTCTTCTTAGAAACAAGCCCATAGTGGATGGAGTTTCTCCTGTCCTTAGGATGCCCAATAAATACTCTGAGGTTGAGAGCAGATGTTGCAGTCTCAGTGTGAGAAATAGAAATTAGTCCAAGATGTCTAGAATGGCTGTCAAACATGTGAAACCTAGAAACCAGTCACATCAAGACATGACTACTCAGAAGGGCAATGGATCAGTTTTTACCCCACATGTGCAGTGGAGAGAAGGTTATGATATTGCACTTAACTGCTAATGACTAATTTTCATCTGGTTCTTCCTTGTTAACCATGTCATCTACCACAAAGCTCAATGTATCAGAACCGAAGAGCACTAAGAGATGTTTAACCACATCAGGTGGTTTGGGAAAATCACAAGCATCCAGACAATACATGGTACATTTTTAAACAAAAGTTATCACAGCAGGTCAGAATTAGACTTTTATAGATTTATAACAATTTAATAAAGTAAAATATTCTTATCTGTATTTATAACTATTTGTATTTATAGATCTGTATTTATAACTATTTAAGGTCAGTTTTAAAAGGGATTATTTTGTTATAAAAACAGGCAGCTCTCAGCCCTATGCTCTTCTATTTGAAAGTTATCACTAAATGGCCAAATAAAGTATAACAGTTAACTTTAAAGACTTGCTGTTCTATTAGTTATATTGCAGTATATAACATTTCTGCACAGGGACCTTCTTCTAATATCTCTGAACTCACTGACTCATGAATTTTAATTATGTGTGGCAAAGAAAAGTCCACATCATTAAAATCATAAAAGATGTATTTTATTAGCCTTTCTTGCAATTGCCACCACAAACCAGGACCTTAGAAAAGCAACACACACACTTGAATTAATTAAATGATCAGTATCTCCATAAATATTCTTTTATCATCTGGTGACAGATGATAACAAGGAAAAACAACAGAACAGCTGGGTACACATGTGAGAGATGTCACAGGCAACACTGACCTTCATTATGTTGGTTTTAAATGATTTATGGACACTTCCTTTGGAAAATAAATAAATAAATAAATAAAGGTTTACTGGAAACTTAAATAAGAGAAAATCTGGAATATAGGCTCTGAAATGGAAATGGGATGACAATACATTGAAATTATGCCTTCAGTTTTGCAAAACCCTCTCAAAAAAGGCCATGCTGGCATCATTAAAACACAAAGTGGCATTTCCTCCTGTAGGATGTTACAGAGACTACAGCATATGACAGAAAAAGCTAACAAAAATTAAAAGCCCTTTCACTTTAATCTTCAACAGTATTTATGAATGCATTTTAAAATATTTTTTAAAAATCATTTTAATAACCTTGCCCTCTTGTACATTGGTATTTATGGATATATATATTATATATACACCTCTAACAATTTCTGTGAACGATCTAACAGGCAGACAGCCAAGGAGAACCATGCAGGGTTCTTTTAAAACAATATCACCTACAAGCATTGTCACACCTCTTCCAATGGTTATTTATAACTATATTTTTACATATTACTCACAGAGTAGTACTGCCTTCCCTCTTGGGCATACTGAAGAGTAATAGCTTTGTGATACAAGCCCATATTTCCAGGATCTTTTTTCCCCATTTTTATTCAGTCATATAAGAACAAATGTGCATAATACCAAGAGGGCAACAGCTTAAGCATGACCAGCAGTATCATACGCACCTGCAAAATGTTGCACCATCTCATGGATAAAAGTTTAAACAGAGATCTTAAAATTAGCACAAAATTATTTAAACACACATACTTCAGGGTTTTTTTGTACTAATATACCTGATGCCAAGTGTATTAACACAGGACAGAGGTGTCTTTTGGCCTCTTACCACTGACTTCTGCTGGTGTTGAAGAAGCACCTCCAGAAAGAGCAGCCAGCAGAAAGGTAATTCCTCCCAGGCTTCACTCACCCATCACCAGTTTAGCAGTATGCTGCTTCATATGACACCAGATTTTTGCCTCGTGGCCTGAAAGAGAAAGCAGAGTTTGTGAAGAGCCCGAGAAGAACAGAGGAACCTAGGTGCAGATAGGCTGACGAACAGATAGACAACACAGTGACTGCAAAGCACTGTTATCAGAACGGTTGATGTGAGCTTGCACAAACGTTTCACAGAGGGTGCCGTGTAGGCAAGCTACAGTGTCAGAGGCTGCTGAAAGGTTTTAAAACCTTAAATATCTTCACTTTTCTTCTCATAATAGAGGGGTAATGTTTTCTACTAATAGTTCCATTTTGCAGTTCACAGGAATTAAGTGTATTTGAGTTCCAGATAATTAATTGTATGGCATGTTATAACCTCTTCAAAAGAGATAGGTAGTAGATTTACTGTCTGGATGTTTAATGGATTAATGCTTTGCCACATTACTAACCTTGATGTGCTTAAAGTTCATTGATTTAGTGTTTAATGAAACAAATGAGAAAGGGGCAATATGGAGATCAGCTGAGAAGAACTGTATAGAGATAATACACAAAACCACAAAAAATTAGATGGTACCCTACAATTATGAAAATTGCTAACAAAGGCAGAGAAAAAGTGAGATACACTTTTACTCAAGCAGATGCTGGAAACTGGCACTTTAAAATGTAGACACAGTGGATGTTCATTATTTGATTCTTCTTTCAAAAGGTCTAAAACACTGCCTTTCTGAAAATGAAGGTGTGTAAAGACAATCTTAAATTCACCTTTCTTTTACATAGCGGAAGTACAAGGCTTTGAATAAAATCTTATCTGAAGGAGCAATGTTATTTGCTGTGCAGTTACACACTGCTGCACAGAGCCAGCGAGACAAAGCCCTCCAGAGAGGTTTCTGCACCAAAGTTGTTAATAGGAGCCCTAATTTGAGTCAGTCCAGGGGTTAAATGTCTGTCCTTTGAGTGATAGCTGTTATTTACAGAGCACCACAAGATCTGAAAATAAGGTCTTAATGTTCTTACATAGCTAAGAAATAAATGCCATCCCTAGAGTTCAGAATCAAAAAGACAAAATACTTATCATCTCCGGTTTTTAAACTAAGCCATGACTAGGCTGAGCAGATCAAACCGGAGTTTGAATCCCCCCAGCCCAAGCTCAATGTCTTAGCAGCACATCCGTCCTTTCACCAGAATGAAAAAGGCGCCCAGCTGGAGAAATACAGGGGATGTGCAGACATTTAGCTCCAATCTGGCAGCATTTTTCAGAGAATGATTAACATTAAGAGGTTTACTTGATGGAGAATACAGTGCTCAGCACTTTGTAAGTTCCAGTCTGTAACTGCTACTTTGAGGAAACAAAAAAACTAAGGAAGGAAAAGATTTAAAAGTTGTAGGGCTTAAAAATTTACAAGCTGAGTTAACAGATGAAACTTTCCATGAAATGATTTGAGTGTGTTTCAAGGAAAAAATTTGGTAATTCCCTGAGAAAATAATAATTTTATCTGTGGTTGCAGATCCAAAGCAAACAACTTACCTTGGTGTGCTCAGCCCAGTTCACTCTGTAGAAGTCCCTCAGAGTGAAGGTCTAAAACACTCGTGTTTGAAGAACTCAGTTAAGCTATTAAATCGATTTTGTGACCTTAAGCATCTTTAAGTGTACAGCAAAATTTCTAATGAAAACATCATCAAATGCCATTTTATGTGTCTAATTATAAGATAACTAGGAAATCTTGCAAATTATTACCTTTGGGAGCTGACATAGCATAAACATATTTAAAGCGGTGAAAATGATAAGCCTTGGCATGTGTGTCAAGACAGGTTCCAGTCAAGGAGTTCTTAAGTGCATTTCAGGAGGATCAAGAAAGAGTAAGGGCTGAATCTAAACTGAGCAAATATCTGAACAAGAAATAGTAATGAAAAATCTGCATTAGCCGCATAAAGATGGTACTGAAGAGTTGCATTAATCCTCCAGATTGAATAAAAAGCCCAAAATATCACACAGCATTGTCTTAATTTCACTTCATTGCTTTGATTAAAAATACCAGGGGGGGGAATATCTAAATATTCAAAATAATTATTTATGTAACAGCATTTATACCCTGGCCTCTCTCCTTAAATACAAAGAGTATGTGAGAACAGCACTTTAATGTCAACAGAGGAGCCACTAGTTCTTAGATCAAACATTCAGATTAAGTATTTTCTTCTTTGGTCTGGTGCTTAAGCTTGTCACATTTGAAATAGACCACAAACTCAGTAAGGTACCTCTGAGGCTACATGTTACAGGACTGGAACAGCGGTGTCATTAATTTCACAAAGTCCATATTGTGCAGGCAGAGCAAAGCCAGGTGACAAAGTGAAAACCCTTTACATATTTTCCTTCCTACAATCTTAAATTCCCAGTCCAAACTGACAATGCTTCCTCATAGCGAATTCCCATTTTACTTGCAGACTGAACAACTGGAGTTACTAATAGCAGCAAGAAAAATAAAAATGCTACAAACCTCACGATTTTCATTTCTGTTGTCTTCCTAAACAGCAATTAATCTCCACAAAAGGCAACTACACTTTCTCTACATTGCTAAGCTCCAGGAGGGCTTAGCATAGCAGAACTAACATTCAGCATAGCAACATTGTTCCCTTACAGATTTGTGTCATGATCAGGCTAGAAAACCCACAAGTTTTCTTACAGTGACTCAGAAAAATTGCTTTTCAAATCTCATATGAGATCAGAACAATGATATGACATATCATATATGACCATAACACAAAACAATGGGTGGATCATAGAGCACACATTGCCCCATGTGCAAAACAATATACATATGAGTATATAGAGTTAACTTTAGAACAACAGTAGAGAGGATTGCAAAAACAAATATTCCTAAATTTGAGGCAAATTGGGTTGCTAAATGTTCATACTGCCACTAAATCTACCAGTGAAGCAACAAGAAACCTGCATTTTTTTTTTAAATGTACATCATTAAGAATAGAAAGGTAATCTTAAAATATTTTCCAGACTCTGTAAACATTGTTTCTGTTTCAGTGAAATAACCTGTCTCCTTTCTCTGTTTATTTTGAGTGTTAAATTTGATCAATAAAATAGACATGAAACAAAAAGCCCTAAAAACTGTGGTAGTGTTTGATTTTGACATATTTTCATATTGCTGAGGTCTAACTGCAGCCATCAAACAAAAAAAAAAAACAAACCAAAGCCAGTTCTCCCCATATATTCATTTTGTAAAGCTTTGTTGTCTTTTCAGATGCCAGAGAAGAGATGGCTATGGTCATCCAAGATAATCAAAGTTTGGATGAATTTTCAAATCAAACAGGTTAGAAGGGTTTGTCATGATGTCATTTTGCACAAAGAATATCACCCAATTTTGAAGGGAAATGTAAAATTTTTTTCTAAGTACTTTACTTAATGACTGATAAAAGACTCTGAACATGTCTTTTGAAATATACCTCCTGTATTGGATGGAATAAGATGACATCTTAAAAGGCTGAAGTTAGGATACTCTCTCATTTCAGCAGTATTTACAATTATCTATATAAATTCTCTCCTGTATTACATGGAGAAAACAACTCATGCTCATTGCACTGAGCTGGGACATTGATTCACATGAGCAGTCCCAGCTCCTACAGAGGTAACATCTAACTTCTCTCAGAAAACCCTCAGTGCTTCCATGAGATGAGTAACTGCGTCTGAAGGTAGAGATAAGTTACCTACAAGTTCTCCCTGGGGCAGAATAAGGTGGAACATTTCATTTCTGTCATGCTGCAACTCCAGAGTCCCACCACACATAAAGATCTCACTTAAGGTTTATGAAGAAACAACGAGACAGTAGGAGAGACAGAAACCTCCCAGGATACAATCATTCGCTTCCACACGGACTGTTAATGAAGGGTCATTCAAAGCAAGTCTCTGTAGAAATGAGGCAGAACATAACCTCCACAATCAATGCAATAGCAGTTTCAATTTAATCTCTCATCAAAGTAAGTTGAATATAAAAAAAAACCCCACACTACCTGTCTTGACATCTCTAGCATCATGTGCATCAATTATCTGTGAGGAGGCTTCAAAAACAGAGATCCTGTGTTGCTCTTTAAGAGACGTATTCAGGTTTAATTTAATGGATCCTGAGGAAGTCTTACTAAGACATCAGGGCTATTATGGCAGCCTGTAGGAATTTAACTGTAGAAATTGACTAAAAGAAAATATTATCACTTGTATTGCCTCAGCACAGAGAGGCTTCATGTCAAGGCAGTCTCATTGTGCCAGGCACATCCAATCTTTGCGTGCACATACTACAGAGCTACATACTACAGAGCAGTTTCTGAAGGAACCTGATAGCAGTGCCAGAGGGATTCTGGAGCACAGGTAGGACTAATGTCCTAAATTCTACATTTTTGTGAAACCACCTTTGTACAGAGCAAAGCCAAAAGAGTGGGAGAAAGCAAGGCCTGCTTACAGCTTTCCTCACCCACAGAGCAGTGTGAGTGAAGAGCAAATCAAATTATCTTCCACCTAGGGGGTGTGCCCACCACCACCTACAGTCAATGGGAACAGCAGTTACAAAACCACAGCTAAGCACTACCCATCAAATAATACTTCACCCAGGTCTCCCCAGTAGTTGTAAAGAAAAGTGGAAAATGGCAGTAGAGAACACTCCATGTGAGCTGTTCCTTGCTCTCTTGGTACCAGATGCCACAACTGTCCCAAAGCTCAGTCTCACTTGCAGGAAATTCAAAGGATGCCTGTGACAAGAATTCAGCACAGCCTTCAGCCTGGTGAGCAAATGGGGCTTGGGATGTTAAACAACATGCTTCCCTTTAAATGACAAATTTCCATTGTTCAGATTTTTATTTATCACTTCAGTTTCTAGGGAATTTAGAAGCCAATTTTTCCAGCCAATTCTCTATTCAACTTTAAGATTAGCTGTTATTTCCTGACTGCTGTTTCTATTGAATTGCTGTCTACAGTTTGATGATTTTTTTTTTTTTTTGGAGTGGTTACCATTAATTTAGATCCTTATCATTCACATGGGTAATTCAGATGATAGATTTGCCCTGTCATTTCCCAAAATTAATCTCCAACTACTATAAACTTTAACTGTCACTGTGGTGCCCAGATCACTCAGCCCTGGTTAGTTCTCTAAAATTCCTCATACCTTTTGTAAATTCTACCTAAATAATATTATACAATGTTACATCATCATTTAACCTCTCCTGAGTTGTAAGAATATGAGGCATCAGCTTTAGTACAGACTATTGAAGCTTTTCTCATTTTCACTTATTGAAAAGCCAAACTTTTTTTTTTTTTAATTAACCCTGTTCATTTACTATTATCTGGCATAGATCTGATGACCACCCAGCGTGGCCTTGTCCAGTGGCACCAGGCTCCAGAAAGGAGAAATGCCACCTGTGCACCAGAGCTCTATAGAGAACTTCCTGCTTGCTGTAAATATACATCATTTGGGATAATTTAGACCAGCTGAGCAACTCAAGACTGGTCCTCTGGCTGTGAGGAGCAGTCAGATTAATTGCATGAAGTACCCAGATGTGCTACTTGGCCTTAAGGAAACCAACCCTTCCTTTCACACTCAGTTCAAAAGTCAACTCTGACTTGTCTTCACCGTCTTCAGTTCTGCAAATCTTTGACTTCATTCACAGGAAGGATTGAGATCTATCTTGGTTCTAGAAACTAAACTATGTTGTTGGGGTTTTTTTCCCTGATTTTACATCCACTAGCACTCATATAACCAGTTGATTCCTCTCAGCACTGGACTACAAGGCACTCCAAACTCTCTTATGTTTTACTGTAGAGCTTCTCATTTCAAGAGAGCACTCTAACAGTGAGTAAATTACCAACCTTCAGCCCAAAAATCTCCTTGTCAATCACCTTGCATTCCCTAGCTCTTCAGGTAACTTCTTCCCTCTCTATTTTGAACAGTATTCTTTCCTGTAGAGGCAGAGGAGAAATTGGCACTGATAAAGAGCTATGGCAAAGTGTTTTAATGCTTATTGAAAATAATCTACAATAACTTGTATATACTCAAGCATATTGTTGGATTTCAGTCCAGTGACAACAGCATTCCTGCCCCAGCTGACAGTCCAGAAGCCCCTTGATTCTCCTAGACCCACAAAAGCATTTTTGTTCCTTTAAGGTTTAATTATTCTTGTACAAAGAGAGAAGTTTCTCCTCTCTTTTCTTCCATTCTGTTCACTGAAAATTGAAGGTAAAAGAAAGTTTACTATATGTTTCTGAGAGCACTTGTGTTTGAATGTTGGAGGGTCCTTTGTTTTTAGCAACAGAGTAAAGGTCAGCCACTCCTCACCATTATCGATCGAGAGGCTCCCATTTAGTTAATGCATTCCACTTAGCGTCACACAGAACAATCAGACATATTCTTAACAGTAGGAAGTTGCAGAAGAACAAAAGGTGTGTGTTATGTATGATTTCCTTGGAGTGAATTATACTGGATGAATTATTCGGAATTATTCAGAAAAAGAAATTGTTTACTATTCTATCATAACAGATGCTCCAGACAAAGAAAAGAGGAAGCTGCTGCAGCCTCTGACTGAGCCATAGCTTTTCACAGCTGAACATGGTTGTGCAAATGAGCTGGTAAACTTTATGGAAGAACCCAGAAAGAAGCAATTAGAATTACAGTGCCAGTTAGAGACTCTGTAGTTTGTAATCAACCAAAATTGTGCAGTTTTCCATATTCTCTGCTGATAATGCAAATGTAACCTTTGAAGGAAACCACTCTGTATGTTGCACATCCTGAAAGTAAGAAAAAACACTGCAGTCCAAGCAAATAGCAGTGAAAACAGTAGGTTGCGTATGTCTTGGTCAAGTCGTATATGGACATTACACAGATTGTGAACAAAGTCTACAAAGCATGCATTTTGGTCACTGACACAAGTAACAGGATAGAACAAGATCCTGAGCGCAAAACAAGAACCATGAAAAAATATGCACTGGCTTGAGACTGGGGATTAGAGAGTCCTTGAGGAAAAAAAATTATTATGGTTCGGTTTAGAGAAGACTCTAGGGAGACATGACAGCATCTTTCAAGTATGTGAAAGAACGCAGTAAAAGAGGAATAAAACAAATGACACCTCACGACTCTGGAGACAAGACCAAGAGTAATGAACTTGAAACACAAGCAGAGACAGTATATTAATAGTGGGAAGAATATTCTAATTGGATGAATAGATAAGCATAATGGATTGTCTAAGAAGACTGTGAAGTGCCAGGCAATGTGATCATACAGCAGATCACATTTGCCAGCTCAGAGTTATGTAGAGGAGGTCCTCTGTGCTACCAAAGTGCCATGGAGTAAGGGGATGTATGAATCCAAGGTAATTGGCTTCCCATCACAGGAAGCATTCACACTCTTCAATCTCTTACCCTTGGCCACAGGCTTCCCGCACATTTCTTGTGTAAGAGCAGCTGATTACAAGGCAAAGAGAAGGAATGGATGGTTGATGGTGATCTGAGTAGTGGAACCAAACCTTTTGATATCATCTCAGTATGACATGCAATTACATGTAACATAACCTACATCTCAATATTAGCTGGTACTATTGCAGGATTACCCATTTGAAAAGCTGTTCAAGACAAACAAAGTTCACAATCTTCCCTTTAAAACACACTGAAGAATTTGAAGAATGAAAGTTCCTACAAGTACAAAGTAAGTCGAGCAGTACTGATGCAAACCAGCTAGGATTTCCAGATAACTACAGTGGAGAAAACACATGGAGCAGTGCATGGCTGCAGTGTATTATTTTAGCCACATAAAAAGTTTTGACCTCTGCTATCTGCAGTGCCTATTCTGGAGGAGTCAACATTTGACTGCTACTACTTACCTCACATGGATGAGGGCAGATTTAATTAGTGTTGTCACCTGCTTTCAATCCCATAGCTCAGCATAATGCAAATTATTATACAAAAGTATTTTATTTGTCCATACTAAACAGCTTTCCATGTCATTAAATCAATTGTTGGAGTTTTTTCAAGGCTCCACCTTATGTCATTTAGGAGTTCACTTTATCATAAATTAGCATAATCCAAATTCCTATCCTTCTTATACCAGGGACAGATTGTGCCATAGTATTTATCTCTCTTCCCAAGATTTAGGGTTTATTCGTTTGGGTTTTTTTTTTTCTTTTTATATCACTGTTCTAAACTCCACTCTGTGGGTTTGGTTTAGGTCCTATTTATTAATTTTTACAGGCTTTGTTCAGGTGCCCAGAGTACCAGAAAACTTGAACTGAGCATTCAACTACATTATATTGCAAAGACATACAAAGTTCATTGATCCCTGAAGCAAATTAAATACACATAATTGCTTTCTTTTTCACTGCTACTGTTGTAAGCTTTTTCCCCTGCATGTTTTGATGTGCATTATTGGGTGCAACAGAATTTCTTAAGATGAGGAAGGATAAATGTCAAACACGTAATGATGAAAACACATAAAGATGTTCCACAGTATCAGTATGCATCATTGCTTTGGCAAGGAAAAAAATATTTCCTAATAAAATATATTGCCAATACTGTGAAAAACTGTCTAGTCACTGAAAATCTTTATTCTTTTTGAGAAATCTTCATTAATACTGTATACAGATAAATTGCAATAAGATGCATGTAATTGCAATTCCAGCACTATGATATGGATCAGAGAAATATACATAAATTATATTTTTTCTGTAGTCTGGGCCTCCAAAGATAAGAGACATGTCAGCACAAACAGCAAAGGCTAAGCTGGCAAACACTTTATGTTCATATCCAATCTTGCTTGCTATACCCTACTACATATAGACCAGTCATTCCCTTAGAAACAGAAGGATTTTATTTTATGTGATAGGTTTAAGACAACCCTCTAAGGTTTTCTCTCTCATTCTTGCACTGGCTACAAAAGAAAGTGAAAGTTACAGATTATGTATAACAGTTATGATACTTCAGTAGTTCAACCACTTCCAGAGGGTGCCCAATACTGCTTCCCATACCTTACCCCAGGACAGGTCTGCTCTCTGGAGAAGTCTCTAGGTAACATCTTTCTTGCTCCTGCTATTAAAACAGGTACCCCCTATTAAGACTGCACCTGTGGGGTGGCATATGAAGCTAATAATGCTGAGTATCTCTTCTACAAATCTCTCCCATTTCCCTGTTCACCCACATTTTAGAAAAGCCTGCCCCTGTTTACAGTGTGTGGGCATTAAGTTATCAAATGCTAGTAAGGGGAATAATAATTTCCTTTCCCATGCTCTCTACCTCTCTTCATTAACAATTCTATTGTACTCCTTATTCTGTACATCTCTTCTTCTCTTCCTGCCTTCTCCTGTTAAAACCTGCACAACGCAGCATTAAAAACATCATAAATCATGCATCTTGGGGAACAATAATTTTGTAATCACCTTACTGCATCTATAATATTAATTGTCCTGAAAGCTTAATTTAAAAGCTAAACATGACATAGCAGATGTTGAAATTGAGTTTAGATGCTTAAATCAAATAAACACAAAGTAATGCCCCCACCATGTTTTGCTCATAAACACTGGTTGCTTTAGGGTGACTCCAACAAACTGACAACACAGAGACATATTTGTTTGAACTGCCTTCTACACCACTCAATACTTGACATGAAGGAATGAAAATGGAAATTAAAATTTAAGTTAGTCTACATCTGATATAAGGCAACTAGCACAGCATTATGAATAAATATAGATTTTAAAATGAATGAAAAAATCAAGATTTTCTAAGAATTATTGGATCACAACATCCTTTACCTTGTAAGCTTTGAGTTGTAGTGCAGAGCTCTAAAGTCCTAGTTGCAGAGTTTTAAAAACATGCAATTAATCAATATGAGCACATCTTTTATCTCAATTTCAAGAGATCCAAAGGAAGTACCAGAAGATACACAAGGAGTCTGACATGGCAGTGGCTGAAGCTAAGCAACTTGGACATAAGTTTTGGCCAGGATCAAGGTTCAACCTTTTCCCCTCCTGTTCTAGACCAGCAGTTCCCAAACAAGGAGGTGAATCCACATCACAGGAGGTACCCAAGGAGGAATCAGCAGTGCCATTGACAGAGGAAGAAGGCAGGCTCAGGAGATGGATTGCATCACACAGCTTCTCCAACTCCATCCTTATTCAGCTGGGAGAGGATCAGCACTGCCATGGAAGGCACATAAGGTCCCAGGAGCCCTTTAGGCTCCCTGTCCCTGGATGCCATAAGCGTCATTAGCACCAGGAACATGCTGACAGGGGGCTGTCCACTCCCCCTCATTAGCAAAACGCACACTGGCACATCTCCCACACAAGAGTGTGTGATTCTTGTGACAGAGTCATGATTATCCTTTCCCCAGCTGTTGGGGAGTGAGCCCACCCACATGCACGGTTGTACAGTTATGCCAACGCAGAGGTTGTCTCACACACAGCCTTATCCAACCCATATTTCTTCATGAACTTCCCTTATGGTTTTATGCACATAATTTAATGGAAAAATCTTAAATCCTAGACAGAAGTTTCCCTGCAGTCACTGAATACCCCAGCATAGAAGTATTTCGTAAGTTCACTGCTGCACTCCACAGCAGTACTGTTGAACAATCTCAGCATGTAGCCACATACTTTACAACCTCCCATTCTGGGCTGAGCCCAGCTGGGACAACATCTGTACTGAAGAGAAGTATTTTAGCACTTGCTCCAAGCAATGGAGACAGCACTGTCACTTCTCTTACTGCTATGACCAAATGCTTTTCCCATATCCAAATATCACCTTGCCCAACGAGCAGCCATATAAAAGCTGTTGTCTCTTCTGGAAGCTTCCTTCAGCCCACCAACACCACCACTGTTATTTTGTCCAGATTATACTGCACCAAATAAACTCAATACAAGCTGTGAGGTTCCTCCGCAACCCTGTTAGTCCCACAGCTGTGAGGATAACATTCTCCTCAGTCTGTGGCAACTCATCTCTCTCGACAAAATTTCTGTTTGGTCACACATAATCCCCAGTGAATAAAACTTCTCAGTGCCCTTTGTGCAGATTCACTACTCACATTAACTGTCTTCACATCATGAGAAAAGAGGCAACCACCACCTCCTGCACTCCACAAAGCAAAACAGGTCATTGTTTATGGTACACCAAGTCCAGACAGATGAGCAGGGTGCAGAAAAACTAAAGACTTAACAAAAAACATGCCGATGGACAGGTACCCAGATTCTCAGCATAAGGAACTGTTGGCCCAAGTACTGCTCTCATTACAGTAATAGGAAATCAAATAATGGGTGTACTAGCAAAAAATCTGGGAGTATATATCATATATCATTGTCTTCTCATAATATAACCATGGCCTCACTGAGAAATGGTCTCTGTACAGGCAAAGCACATTCAATTTTCCCCTGTAAGTGTATGGGGCTAGTTCCTCAAGAGGTGGCAGTTCACCTGGAGCTCAAGCAGCTTCATCAGCAAAGCAACATGAACTTTCTTCGCCATAAAGAAACCTTCATTCAGGAAGTGAACAGAGACAGCAGGAGGTACCGAGCCTTCACTACCTGAAACTTTTCTGATGTGACAGAGACAATGACAGAGACTAAACAATCTTTTGTCACATGGAATCCACGAAAGAATACATGCAGTTTAGAAGCAGCTGGTCTAAGCAAGTGTTTTATCTGTAGCTTTCTCCCTGCCTCCCTTTCTTGTCTTCTTTGCAGTAGATCATGTGCAACTTGCTGTGATCTATGAAACACATCAATGAAGAGGAAATTTAGGGGCCAGCATAAAGAATAAAAGAGGACACAAAATTATAATGGTGCCCTACTAAACCATCTAGAGAGGTCAAAGTGAGAAGAACAACTTTATACTTTGAGACTGCTTATAACTGCAGGAAGCTCCATTAACTCCTGATGGTGCATCATAAAACATCAGGTCTTGCACTGTGGGATGAATGTAGAGCAGGTTCCTGCCAGGAGAGACAACGGCTGTTCTGAGACAACAGCCACTGTGCAACAACCTCGACACTGCTGCTCGGGCACAAAGATGTTCAAATTTATCAGCAGAATTTATAGTCACCTGGGACCACATTGGTTGCAGAGACAGGCACAAAAGACAGAGGTAATATCAGAGAACTGTCATGAGCAGCAAAGAAAACTTGTCACTTGCAAGCATTAATCTTAGGTTATTCACATATGCTGGATGTAGCATCATTACTTATCTTGGTTTTGGAGCTCAGAAATGCTGGGACTGGCTGCTAAGGTCTTCGTAACTATAACTCCCCAAGACCCTTCATTACAAACCCATTGGTTTAAACTGAAGACATAAAAGAGACTGTAACAGCATCTTTTAGGAAAGGCATTGCACAGGCTTCAGCCTGTAGCTGTGACAGTTCACCATGTATAACTAAATAGGAGAACTGATGTCATAAACTGAACTATTAACTAAAAATTCACTGGGACAAACACATCCTTGAGTGCCTCTAGATTTCCATAAAACTCCTACAGGGATTTTTTTTTTTAACCTAAGATCTTCCAATATTTGTTTAAAAATGGAACACATGAAAAATATTTTGGAACAAACTGCACAAACAGGATACATATAAATTATATCAATTTGTTTTGACGTTGAGCAACAACAGTTTCACAGAAATCTGTGTTACTGAATGTTTGCCAAGCTCTACAGGAGATGCAGGTATAGTCAGATAAACTTCTCTCCAACCATTTTCTTCAAATACCTCATCTGCTGGATTCAGGAGAACACTGGGGCAGCTGTGGTAAAAAACCCATTAAATACACTCTATCAAAAAATGCCTAAAGATTTTGATTGTGATCACATTTCGATCACCCCTCTGGTATTTCCCCTTCATATCATAGCTCTAAAATCATGCAAACTGTCTTGTTAGCAGGCCACAAAAGCAAGACCAGCTGCTTTTTTATTGGTGAAGCTTAACTGCAAATTTCATATAGGCCAGCCATGCCTGTCTTCTCAGCAGGGTAGTTGTCATGTGCCTCCTTTCAAACATCTCCTATTTTCAATCATCTTTTCCATATATGGACTCAAGAACTAAAACAGCACTTCAGAAATTAAACATTTATTTTAATTCCAAAAATCTGATGGTGCATGGTGGGAGGCGGGTAGGGGAACAGTAAAAGAAAACATCCCTATCTCTAAAGGCTGCTTTAAACATGAAAGGTGTTTGGAGTTTTTTGCTTGGTTGTTTTCACATCGCTTATGTCTCTTCATGTTTTTTCCAGATGACGACAGTCACTTTTTGAGATATGATTTGTCTCACACTGACTGCCAGGACTGGCTGCTAAGGTTTTCATAACTAACTTCCCAAGACCTCTCATCAGAAAACCTCTGGTTTAAATCGAAGACATGAAAGGAGATTAGTTAGGCAGAGGCAAGATAGATGCTAGCTATATTTTATTATAAAAATATTTTTAATAGTCTTGACAGGAATAAAGTTCATTATCTTGTAACTCACAGATGGCATTGGCAGAAAGCATAAAGGGTTATAGCAGGGTTACAACAGGCTTAGTTTCATGTTTTTAACTGGATTCAGCAAGTCTTTGTGCACAGGGGGCATCAGAGAAGAATTCAAGTGAGTTTTAACTTATGTATTTATACTTCCTCTGTGTTGCCATTATGATAATTGGCAAAATGGATTGGTTGGGCTATAAAAGTGGTTTAAATTACATTTTATTATATAGTAATAATGAAAAATACACACCAGAAATAAGTCATTTTTTGTTTTATAATTCAAACAACATTAGAAGCAGGATTTAATTAACTATTTTCCATTTTTTTTAATTTAAAAATAAGCAGGGAGTGATATGTTCACTCACTAATCAGGGAGGGAGGTTACTAAGCACTCTGGCCTTACACAACTCCAGTTTAGGAGTCTCTAGATACTGACTATATACAAGTCCTGCAGCAGGGACTTCCTGCACAGTGAGGTTGTCCCAGTTGCACATAACCAGATTTCTGGTCCTTCCATGCTCTCCTTGACAGACAGCCACCAATGTATATGAAAACAGTGGTGTCAAAAATATTCAAATGTCCAGGTTATTTTTTAAGTCTACTTTTTCTTTGGTGCCAGCAAAGTGTTTCAGATTGAGCAACTAAAACTTGGGGCACCCAAAAATTACTGCATACCTTCCAAAATGATGGTCTTACATATCTCGATCCAAATACTGCAAAACCTTTGAATCCTCTGCCCTCCCTTCATTTCCTAAGCCCTATCCCAGCCTCTGCAGGATTACCCAGTACTTTCAGGTGTTCCTGCTGGGCCGCTGCAGCCATGGAAAGAGGCACACTGCCTCAGCTGCTGTGGGCTGCTACCTGCTGTGTGATCAGAGATGGGATGATAAGACAGAAACACACAGGCATTGCCTCCGACCAGTAACCACATAGCTGTCTTCCCCTTGTAAAATCTCACCTTCATATGCAACAGATCTTTACCCAAAAATATTAGTTCCCTCCAACGGTTTCTTTCGAGTTACTTATGACTGACGTAGAACATTTGTTTTCCCTTTTTTTTTTCCCTCCAAAGAAAATTCCTCAGGAACTACAATGTCAGTTGAAGATTTATGGGTTATATGCACTCTAGCCTATGACACTGGGACAATTATTTTTCCTTACAGACATTTCTTGGAATGTACCTGTCTCCCTGAGGACAGTATGAAATCTTATTAATAAGGCAGATGCCCTAATGGCAAACAGGAATAAGCAATGCTATGTTAGAAGATTAAGGACATCTTTCTTTCTTTTTACTGAGCCTCTTTGAAGTCCTATTGTTCCAAAAAGCCTGCAAGAAATTCATATATCTCTCCCACGAGAATTAGTCAACAATTATTCTGCTTCCAAGAGAAATTTATTTTGAGTCAATGTTTTTAAAATCTATCTGTTCATCAGGCTTACTCATGCATTAAGGATGATTTTTAGTGCTCAACAGAAACTCCTGAAACAGGGAGCAATTAGAAATATCTGAGTTCATGATGCATTTTCCCTCCAGCAAACCAAGCAACTGTTTCCACATGGAAAACATAAAGACTCTCTGTCTTTCAAGCAGTCATTAAGCGTACAGCAGAAACAGCTAAATTTCAAAAGCTAAAATACAATAACTTGGCTCACAATGAAAGTTGTGAAATGACTGAATTTTGTTGTACAACAGTAGAATAAACATAAATGTTAACTAAGTAAGAAATGGCCAACAGTACAAGAAACAGCACCCAGCTAAGAGCACAGGTCAGAAGGTCTTGGCTTTGCCCTGGACTTCCTGCCTAAACTCTGGCAAGCAATGCTATTACTTTTCTCCTGTCCTGAAAACTGGTGATGGGGCCCATCCCACAGATACAGCTTGGAAATTTACTAGGTAAGTTCTGAGTTGTGTGAAATGATGTGAAGGGTTGATGGGTGTTACTTAAGAATAAACTTTAAGAAGTTAATGGTACCTTTTACAGCTGCTCAAAATTAAGTATCTATTTAAGCGTTACACAGTTGGAGAGATTTAGACCTGCTGGAGTCAATGGGCTAGTGCCATGAGCCCGTCTTCTGCCTCTGATCCCCTCCTGCAACCTGTGCCCTGACTGCAGCAGAAAAAGGAGAAACATGAAGGTACATGGGAGTTTTAATAGTACCCTCTGACATAGATCTAAACATAGGAAATGCCCAGTATCAATAGCAGAGAAGCAATTTGTTTGGCCTTTTTCTTTTGCAGGCAACAATCAGCTCACCAGCTTGCCATAGTTTATTAAAAATTAGTAATTAAAAGCAATTTATAAACAGATCTAACCTTAGCAAGAAAATAAATGTTAAACAGTGCCTTCACCAGTGTTTCATCTGGTAATAGTTAAAAAATAAGCAAAACAAGTTTCAATAATATCCAGTATTTTCTGCATACTGCTTAATGTCTTCTGACACTATAATTTCTTGGACATCATCCAGAACTAATAAAAACTTTTCTTAGTCAAATTACACAGCAGAGATGGAAGGGAGCTAATCCAGAAGGCTACATGGATATTATAGAACACTTTCCATTGAAACAGTGAAAGATGGCCTGGCTAGGAAAAGTGAAAAATTAAATAGCAGTGCTTGCTTATCCATTCTTTCTGCTTGTGACAAGGAAATGATGCACATGGGACAAAGGAAGCAATGTCTAGTAGTGGTCTTGGAATAGCAGTTCTTAAAACTTCACCTTTTCTTATCTGCCACACAAACAGATGCAGAAATGTTATGCCACAAGCTATATCTACTTCTCCTGTTTTCTGTGCCTTGCTCTCTTTTGTGATTTCTTTTCACTTCTCCCTGGTCCATATGCAGAGAATTGGCCTTGTGGACACATCAGGACGGGTAATGTTCAGAGGTGAACAGTCCATCTTGCAGTAGCATGGACAAGTTTTCTCGAGGGGGAAATGTCAGCATAATTCACCAGCAAGAAAAACAAGGACTAACGGATATAGACTCAATGCAGTACATACTTCCTTCTCATCGCTAAAAACAAAAGAGCCAAAGGTAGGTAAAATAGAAGCAGGCAGCAGCCTAGGATGCTAAAATAAATATAAAACTTTAAAACTAAGAGAGATCAAAAGAGGAGGAAAGAGAGAGAGCAGGAAAGTTCTTTCAAAAACTGAACTGGAAATAAGATTGTCTTTACGGAGAATCCTGAACTGGGATGTGCTCCTCTGAACACAAGAGTGGAGTATTAAGTTTCCCAAATTTAACCTGGAAGTGTTAAACAGCTCCATCCACAGGGTGTAATTCTGCAATAGTTACTGCAGTGGGAGCCATGGGGGTAAGTGGAAAATAGGCACTTAAAGCCTCCTGTGATATGGTGACTGAGAGCATCTGTGGATTGGACTTGAGAATCCTGGAGAGCTTTTCCATTCCTGCATCCTGTGACAGCCCAGTGCTCAACTGTTCTGCACGTGTAGCACCATGGTTATGCATGTTCAGCACAGCAGCATCCAAAATGAGCCAAGGCTTTCCTTATAGGACAAAGAGGAACAGAACCCTCCTGGAGAGTTCACAATCTAGACATATGAGTGGTGCTGTGGTTTCCCAGCAGCATCAAGGGGAGAGACATTCCACAGCGAGCACCATCTGCCCTTCCAGATGACATTTGCTGCTATTTCACTATATTTATATTCTGGGAAAGTTTTAATGAGCCCCAGGAGACCAAATGTTTGGCCCTTTAATTATTAAAAGGGGCAGAAGGGGCTATTTTGCCACCCAAATAAAGTCTTGTGTTCTATGACTAAAATGCTTTAACATCACCTAGAGTCTTTCCCACTTCCTTGTACTGCTTCATGCATCAGCTTAGTACCTGGGCATTTCACACGAGTTTAACAAATTCACCACCGAGTGAGGGAACCAGAAACATTTCCGAAGACGATCAAGACACAGAACTATGAAATAACTGTTTTTAAGATGCAGATGCTTCATATGTGGCAAAAGACCAAGTCTCCTGAGGTGCAGCTTCACATGGTCACAGCACTACCACCATCAGACAGTAACTGAGTAATGACATCATCAATGAGATCATGATCTTCTGGTCATTTTTTCCATCTCTCACACATGGCAGCTCTTCTCTACTCTACTCTGCAGCCACTTTACATATCCCCAATAACAACTCACTCTTGTGACAAGTTCCACAGAAAAGAAGTGAACAGCATTGTTAATCATTTGGAGGGGGTGAACCCCAGAAAAACCCATCAACAATAACAAATCAACCAACACTGATTTATCCTCACAATAACACTCTGTTGCTGTCTAGCTTAGACTGCAGGCTCTTTCAGTGCTCAACCAGACAGCATTTTCTATCTTATTCAGAACACTGTGGGCACCCATAGAGATTTTGAAACCTGTTGCAATGTTCAACCAGATAGCAGCCACAGAAATTAAGGGGAGTTATGCAGCTGAATTCCTAAGTCATCCATTTATGCTTCCCCTTCCTCATAAACCAAAGGACAAGAAAGCAATTTAATCAAAAATAAACACAGAATTAGCAGTACAATTCAGCGCCTTACGCCTTCTTCTCTTTTTTTTTAATCAGCACACAACCAAACAGCAAAAGAAAAAGAATGAAAACATAAAACCCATACTGGTATCGCTGTGCTGCAGATATCATTAAATCTTTTCACAAAGTTCAATTTCTTAATAGGGACTGATGCTGGTTGTATTACTGCAAAACTCTGAAATTGCAGGCTATACTTAAATATTTGTTTTATGCAAACATACAGTCACATTGCAATGATGTGCCTGGATCTCCTGTACTCAGCATTAATTTCTGATGTGATATGTAAATGTGCTTGCTAAAGGACATGGCCAGGAGGTCACAGTGATAGCTTAGTAAAAATATAATGGAAACAGGCAACAGCAACAAATGAAATAAAAAAACCCTAACTATAAAGAATATAGTAACTAGCACATCAAACATTACTGAACAGGTTAAAGACTCCACTGCCTTAGAAAAGAGTGCTTTATTATGGTCCTCCCAGCTCACAAAAAAATGCAGTCGAAACAGAATCCATTCTGTCAGGCCAATTAAAACATTTAGGCCTACAACAAAGGGTTGGAAAGATTCAAAATATTCAAAGTATAATTCAAGAGAAGAAAGACAAGACACGTGTGAAAACAACAAATGCCATGAAATTAACCCTTTATCCTCACTGAAAACATAAACAGCAGGATACACAAATACACTAATAACAAGTAATATATTGTATGGGAGTTGCTAAAGGTTTTCCATGGGATTATTTTGGGGATGGTAATGTCAGAAGATATCATAAAGTCTAAATATCTTTAAAAGATTCCCAAAATACACCATTTTCACAGGAAAAAAAAAAAAAACAATAAACCAAACATAAGGCTTTAAGTAGTATTTGGCATACTAAAATAGAGCTGAAATTTTTTAATTGTTTTAAAAATATTTTACTGGATAGGCCAAACAGTAGTTGCTCTGTTTTAGGAGGCAACTTCCCCTCTAGGAAGATTATTTTATCAGTGTCTATTGGTGGGACAAACTTTCCCCTTCAGCATCTTCCAATGGTCTCAGACACAGAAAGAGCACCATGCTGGTCTGAAACCTCCTGTTCTATAGCAAGTCTTACTAACTGCCTCTGGCGATTGTACTCCTGGCTGTGAAAAAATGATGAACCTGCATCAGAGATCACACCAGTGAGACGTAATCAACAGGCAAATGAATATCTGCTTTGCAAGAGGCTTGCAGAAAAAAAGCACATGTGCTGTGCTTTTAGCTGCCAAGGCCAGCCTGATGGGTCATGGGGACTGGCTCCAGCACACATCTCTGGCTAAACTCACTAAGAGTGCTGGTTGCTCCTGCAGCAGCTCTTTGCTGTCCCTATGCTCCCGGATGCTGCTCCACACTCCTTAAGAGAATCCAGTATCCCATTGCTTCTGACTCCGCAGAGCCCTCTCCTGAAATTATCCTATTACACCTAACATACTTAAAAATTAATTAATGCTCCTTTGCAGTACGATGCCATAATTAAACTCTCCCTCTTTTCATTTAAGACTGAATTTAAATGAGGGCTTGATGGCACTGCAGTACAGCAACATTCACAAAGGCAATGCTGACCTGAGGCCATTGTGATGGGATTTGGCCATATTATTGCCAAGGGCTTCCTCAAAAATCAAGATATTGGCCTTCAGCAAAATACATTGATAATCTCTGCAGCTTTCAGCAATACTGGCTGAAAAACATGCAAGGGAGATTTTAGAGATCTCATAGAGAAAATAAAAGTCTTCAGGATTTTTTCCCCCAAACGGAGCCTGTCTATCTCTCTCTTACGCAGGCTGAGCAGACACCCAGCCTTTATGACTGACAATGGAGAAGAATAAAATGACATTTCCTGACCTTTAAGAAGCGTTTACTGATCAGCACTAATGGCACCATTTCACTTATCTTGTTGCTCACTAGCCTAGCTATAAAGGAAGCAAGCTGAAATTCAGTGTATTCTGCTCATTCTGGAATACTACAAGCGCTGTCCTGTTCTTGGTGCCATGACTACACGTCTTCCAAAAAGTGGGAAGCCCTGGTCTGCTGTTTGCATTCAGCTCGCACTGGAGACAGGGGGGCCGAGAATATCTGACATTAGATAGGACACTAACATACATATATAGAGAAGAGTATTTATTGGCTAGGCTTGAAGAAGAAAGATTAGATTTTAGACAGAATTTTGGCACACTTTATTTTGTTGGGGTTTTTTTATGTGGGGGAAGTGGGGTTTTTTTGTTGTTTGTTTGGGTTGTTTTTTTTTTTTCTTGGTTTATTTGTTTGTTTGTTTTTAATTTAAGCTTGAATAAAACAGGGGTTAACAGCAGATAGTCCTAGAGTAAAAAGGGTTCGGTTTGACTCAATATATACAGCATGAACACATCCACAGAGGCAGCCACACTACAAATGTATGTCTTCATTGCAGTCAGAGCAAGGGATTACAGTTTAAGTGCAGGCATAAAGATAGCTCTGAACGACATAGTGTAGGTCCTGATCACACTGTGGCCAAAGCAAGGTTGACATCAGTACTGTCTGGAGAGCAAGGGGGACATCAGTACTGACTGTCTCTCCAGGTATTCAGCCAGGACCTTACACAAGCTTTACAACTTGCATTAAACTCCGCATAATCAGAGCTGATTACCTTCATACTCAAACTGACAGCTCTGGGCTTCTTGAGGCATGCACTGATTCACCTGGATGTGAAGAACACATTCATTCAGCATCCTAGAGGGCACTAAAACACTGAATCTCATGCAGGGCACTGGTATGCATTCAACTTAATGCAAAGGAGTTTTTGGCAGTTCACGTAAAGCAAAAAGCCCCAGAGAAAGTAAATGACTAACTTCTCTCTCATGAAGACTGTCTTCAGCAGAAGACAAAGCTGTCTGGACTTTACTCCCAGTTGCTCCCAGGGAATGTCTGGTCTCGCAACACTGCCCTTGAGCAAGTGAGATGTTGTGAAGGGTCATCTAATGTCACTGTGATACTAACCATGCTCTAGGCATCCTCAGCACTTGGTACAAACAAATGAGAAGGAGTTTCTATGAAACACAGGCTTTTACCCACATCTTAGCTACACCACCACTACCTGCCAGAATCACATGAAGATTCAGAGCCCTGGGAATGAACTCATCCTGAAGACAGCAATGCTTTCAGTCTGCAGGCCAGAGAAGGAGTTAAGGACAAAGAGGTCCAGCTGGACAGGACATAAATACATGACTGCATTTTTTGATGGGAGGTATTGAGGGCTGGGAAAAGGAACCAGGAAGGTCCTCCAGTCTCCTTGTCTGGACAGCCACAGGAACAGTGCTTAAGGAAGTATATTTTGTCTTCCATCCCCAGCTCTTCTCTTTCATCTGGATTCTGACAAGAATAATTGTAAGAGTTTGTCTTGACCAGAATATTCAGCTCCTTTCCCTTTCTGGTGATCACTGTTACCAGTTTTCCATTATAAGCCACTTCCACAGGCAGTATCATTCACCCAGACAGCTCTCACAGGGATGCTGCAAGTGGTTTGCAGAGACAACACTTTACACAGGTCAGAAATAAGGGTTTCAGCTATCCCAGGAAGCATACACTAGTGAGATGTCCATCCCTATTATCTGTTATGATATCAGGATCATTAATTCTAATTTCCCCATCTTTTTAGGCCTTAATTACTCCACAGCACACAGTTCCTTCAGCATAGATAGGCTCCTATCTTTTACTTATGTCATAAATTTTGCATATACATACAAATATATGCACACTTTTTTTTTTTTTTCCATAGGTCACACATTGATATATTTATATATCTACTCTTGTATTTTCATCAAGCAACAGGCAAGGGAAAACATTAGTGAATGCTTTTGAAGTATAGAACCAATGTTATGGAAAACTGAGAAGTAGGCCAATGTGAACTTCATGAGGTTCAATAAGGCCAAGTGCAAGGTCCTGGAACTGAGTTGGGGCAATCCCCAGTATCAATACAGGCTGGGGGATGAAGGGATTGACAGTAGCTCTGCAGAGAAGGACTTGGGGGTAATGATGGATGAAAAGCTGGACATGACCTGGCAATGTGCAATTGCACCCCAGAAAGCCAAATGCATCCTAGGCTGCATCAAAAGCAGTGTGGCCAGCAGGCCAAGGGATGAGATTCTGCTCACATAAGCCCCACCTGGAGTACTGCATTCAGCTCTAGAGTCCTCAGCTCAGGAAAGAAGACATGGACCTGCTGGAGCAAGTCCAGAGAAGGGCCACAAAAATGATCAGCAGGCTGTAACACCTCTCCTATGAAGAAAGGCTGACAAAGTTGGAGTTGTTCAGCCTGGAGAAGAGAAGGCTCTGGGAAGACTAGATGACATTTAAAGGTCCCTTCCAACTCAAACCATTCTATGACTCTATGAAAATAGAGAAATAAGATTCAAGCAGTAGGCTGGAATATTTGGGAGTGGTATTAACAAGTACACCTGCTTAGGAGGTCTCACAATGGGAGCATCCTCTTGCAGTTAAAAATATGTTAGATGCTCACAATAGATTTGCAACAGGAAACACAAACCAATAATAAAATCTGGGGATTCGTAGTTATTTTTCAGCAGTTCTGTCCTCTTTTAAAAATCTCTGCAGTTCATTCTTCTAAGTTTCTATTGCCATCCTAAGAACGTGCCCTTCATTCACATTTTAATGAAAACAAATTCTAATTTATTACTGAGCAAGGGTGCAAAGTCTCTGTCCTCAAGGAGCTAAAGTCTCCTCTGGTTGTAACCCAGTCAGAACAGCCTTGCACATCCTGACTGCCTTCCTAAGCAGACACCAAGAGAGATGTACTTACAGGGCTATGCTCATCTTCGACACCCACTGGCCTCCCTGATGAAGCTGTCAACACAATACCAACAAATAAGTATCATTTGTGAAGTCCATTTCAGGGACTGTTCACTGGTCCATTAGGCAACAGACTGATCCAATGAGGATTTCTCTTCAGGTCTGTAAGAAAATCACATCTATGGATTCATCCTCTTCTCTCAGTATCATTGTTCCCTTTCCATTTTCTTCCTTCCTGTAAAATCATATTAAATATCCTTCTCCCCTTTCATCCCCTCACCCCATTAAATTCAGATCACCAGGGATTATTCTTACACTTCTCAGACACACCTAGCAATACTTCATTCACAGTATTTCCACTAGATTGTATCTTAACAAGATGGTTCACATAGTCAAAATTGCTTTTTATCAAGTGAACCAAGAAAAAAATATTTGGAAAAAAATCAAGACTTTGCACTACTTCTTCAGTGGATGTCTACTTCTTTTATGGCTTAATATATATATGTTCATCTATGCTGTGCAGGTTTAGTGCCTCTTGTATGTACCGTTACTGATGAAATAGCTATGCAAGACTTTTTGTTACTTTCTACACAAAGCAGAAGTAACTTGGAGGCCAAATCAATATGGAACTAAGGGAGAAATTATATTCTTACTTCATGGTCACACAGACTGGAAGGTAAACAAAAAAAATAGGAATAACAACCATAAAGCCAAGAAGTTATAGGTACTGTAAGTAGCACAGGACTCTCAGTACCAGTAGATCACGTCTGCCTCATGACACCTCTCATAGTGCTGCACCCTCTGATGGGAGGGAACCAGAGAAGTTCCCTAGAAATGTAACCAGTGAAAATTATTAGAGAAGGAAGCAAGGAACAGAGGTGGAAAAGAACTGAAATAAAAGATGAATGGAAATAAAAAAAATTGTAAAAGAATGGAAATAAAAAAAATTATTCCCACCACTGTGAGAATTACAAACCATGACTGAGGAACAAACCAAGGTGACAGAACTTCTTAGTGTCACTAGCCTGACAAAATCATGAAAACCAAAATAACACATCTTACCTCATATTAGTGAGTGACCACTCCTTGGTCAGCTGCCATAATCCATGAGACATGACAGCATCATGGCAAGCTAGAATGAAGTTTCTGAGAAGTTACTGAATTTCAAGAGCAGAATTAAAGTTCCTATTTCTCCATTCCTTAATTTCTCATAAAGACAAAGCATTTCAATTTAATTTGGCATTTATTTCCACCCTGTTTTGGGCTTGGTTTTGTTTTTAAATAGCAACAAATTAATTGTAACCACCAGTATCCTGAGAGAAAACTTTTGCATCATACTTCTCTCCTTGATCTCCTGGCTTAGCTCAGCCTCATGGCTTTTCTCCATCATTAACTGTTTTTCCCTTATTTTTTCTCATTCCGTTCATGTTCTCTGTGCACAAAACTGTAAAGCACTATATTGATATAGACTTCATTTCTTTTGCAATATAGCTCAATCCTACAACTCCCCTAGAAATCACTAGGTGTACTCACTCAACAATGTACTTCTCAGCCAGAACAAGCATACCACAGTCTGCCTAATATGGTGAGTCTAATTAAAGTTTTCCAAGTGGGACAGGCAAACTGATTATCTGCTCTACAGTATCAGCAGGAGCAGAAGATACTTAAACCTCCTAAAATTAGACTTATTTGTTCAAATGTCCAAATCACGATTCAAGTTTTTTAAAAAATAAAAGCCACATGGCTTGTGGTTTATTTTATTTTACTTTTTACAAGCTGGTATAGTAGTTTTAACCATCCATTCTATGTAAATATATAAACAAAGCTCTTTATTTTCTTTACCAAGAAAACCCCAAAACAAAACAACAGCCAAAACCAAACAATTATTAAAAGATGTCTTGGGCCCTGCTCACCAAGTCAACTCCTGCATTCACTGTCAAGTGAATCACTGACTATGATTCTCCAAGCAACCTAAATCTCTGCTTCCACAACAGCTTGTCACACTATTTTTTCAGTACATCCCTTTTCTTCAAAATTTTCAAGACCTGAATAAAAATGAGAAGCTATTGTATAGCACCGAAAAAAAAAAAAAGAGATTGCTCTGTAAATTTTCTTAGAAATGTCAATATTTCATGCAAATCATCACGTTTTAATGAACGGATTTGTTTTTCAGCTTCAAGTGTATAATATGATTTCACAACAGCTTGTGGACATTCTTCAGATTCATCTTTTGGCCACATCATTTTATTGTACAATAAAGATCACAGTAAAACTTCAGTGGAGTTTAAGGAGTCTAATGAGGTCATATCTCTCCCCAAAGATCACAATTCAGATATAATCTCAGAAGGAAACAGGTAGGATCTACATTTCTGAAGGTAGAAATGATGAATCTGCGGCCTTCCTGTAGGCTCTTCCAGCAGTGTTTTGTCCCAGTTGTGCTAAAGCATCTTTATTGCCAAGATACACGAGCAATCAAAAGGAAAGTTTAGAATTAGGGATTTTTGCTTCTTTTTTTAAACACATAGTATGAATTCAACTCTAGTTGCACTTATTCTAGTGCCTATGAGGCACTGTTCTAGTGCTTTATGGGGGTAGGAAGCTTTCTCTGTTCTCTTTGTCTTCTATACTTTTTTTCCTGGAGTTTCTCAAATAGAATCATTCCCTCTGCTGGAGTAAGGGTAGTCAAGAGTGCTCCCTGTTTACATGCACTGCTGTAAAAGACAGCATCCCTTGAGAGAGGTAAGACTCCAGGCTATGAATCTCATGTTCTTTAGAGCAGAGGGTATCATGCCTCTGACACACAGCTTGATTTCAGCTACTTTTCCCTAGATCACAGATTAAAAGAAAAACACAGCAAACCACTAGGCTATCAATGACAAATATATCGGTGCCCATGAAACACTTAACTGCTGTTGCCTTTCTCAGCTGTTACATTTCACAGAATTTGTACCTGTCAACAATTAGTGCTGGGCTGGCCACCAGTCGAATAACAGACATTCTCTATTAATCCCTCTCCCTTCCCAAATGGGAAAAGAAAGAGAATAAAGGGGATACATTTATGGATTGAAAAACTAAAACCAGTTTTGATAAAAATAGAATAATAAAATTAAATACATATACAAATATATACAAACCCAATACTGAGCCCAACTACCCTGATGGCAATTACATCACTGTCACCACCAATGCTGTGGAGCAGGCACTAGGGAAGTCCCAGACTGGACTCCATGGCAGATGGGAACTGGATTCAGGAGCTGGATTCAGGAACACATGGATCAGGATAGAAGGCAAAACAGACAGAGTCTTCCTCAGATGCTGGCCATTGAAGAAGAGAGTTTGACCCTTGCGATCCCTCAGCTTTATACTGCACGTGATATATACGGGATGCCACCCCTTGTTCATCAGTTTAAGGTCACCTCTCCTGGCTGCTCCTCCCTGCAGATGCAGCCTCTTACTTTCTGCACTTCCCCAATGTGGTACAGAAGATTCAGCAGTCTTCATAAGAGCAAGTATAAGCAAGAGGCTTTCTGCTTACCAGTGTTCCATAGTAACTATAAACACTGAGCAACTATAATCACTGAGTAACTATAATCACTGCTAGAAGCAGACACTGGCTGCAAAAATATGCTGCACTTCAGAAAGTGAAGTTACTTAGAAGAGACTGAGATGAAAAATAAAATCACTAAACAGAAGTCATTCTGTTCTAACTCAAATCAGGACAGTATCGTACATATGCCTCCACCCAGGCTCAGATATATCCCCCACTCACATCACAGCAACTTTTGTTTGTTTTTCAGAGGAAAGCATTAGGTGAGAGAGAGTCAAACTTTTGTCCTTGTTTTGATCGTAGAGGTCTGAAGCCTTTGAGTTTTCCGTTTCTTTCACTATATAGTAATGAAATATTTCGAGAAGGTCAAACTGAACCACAGTTCATAGGCTATGGTAAACTTGATCTTGATTCTATCACTGAGCTCTCAAAAATTAATTTTCTTATCTCTAAACCACAGAAATATGAATTAACCAGATTGTGGAACATTTATCTTGCCTCAGGATGAACTAGCAGTCTGAGCAACAATCTTTCTTCTTTTACTGCCAACACGCACAAAGAAATCTGTTGACCTGGTATTTAAAGCATTCTTCATTTTCTGCCCATCAGTCAGTCACAGCATTTCTCAGAGACTCTATTTGTAATTATCATTGAAAAGTGATGTAAAAAATCTCAGGAAAAAATGCCTGTGCAAAATCCAGATTGCTGTAATGATTCAATACACATATGTTTATCACACAAAAGTAAAAATTTTACTTATAGGTCATTATTCAGTTTTAATCAAGACTTCTTCAGAAGGCTGAATGAAGCCATCTTCTATAAAACTGTTTTTGAACCTCCTCTTTAACAGAAGTTTTACATGACAATACATTAAAATACAGCTGAAAATTCTGTATTTTATTAGGACTAGATATTCAAAGTTATGATTAAGCACAGACTTCCAGGGAACAGTAGGAGAGGGATGTGAGGCACCTTCATTAACACCTTCCAGTACAATACACCAAGACATATGGAAGCGTATGACAGCGCAGCTGTGCAGGCACATCACCAGTGCATGGATAAATTACTCCAGATAAAAATGCAGAACTACAGGCCCTTAACCAAATTATATGTGCAATACCCACCCACTGTATATTTACACATATGGACACATACACATATAACAAACTTTAATCAAACCTTTCCCCTAAAGATTTCCATTAGATTTGCTGCCAGAGAGCTGCAATGTGGCTGCACTGCAGCCAGCTGCTCACACAGATGCAAATTGCTCCAACAGTGATGGTTTAAGCAGAATTTCCAAGGCAAGAAGTTACTTCACAATCATCTAGACCAAACACCTGCTCAAATCAGCATTTGCCACAGAATTATACTCGGGACTGTGTCGAGTCAGGTTTTGAATACCTCCAAAGGTCTCCCCAGCCTCTCTGGGAGACCTGTTGCAGGACTGATCATACTTAGAGTAAAAAGGGGGTTCCTTACATTTTAGTGGAATTCAGTGTATACTTCACATACTGTACATATGCTTTACATACTCCTGTATTTCATTTTGTGTCCACTGTTTCTTGTCCTGTCACAAGACAAGAATGAGAAGAGCCTACCTCCATCTTCTCTGCACCCTCCCCCTTCAGGTATTTATACACATTGATAAGATTTCCCTGAGCCTTCTCTTCTACAGGCTGAATAGTGTCAGCTCACTCAGCCTCTCATGGCAAATGCTCCCCTCCTCTCATCATCTTGGTGGTCCTTTGCAGGACCCCCAGGATCTTTTCTACGAGGTGCTTGTTCATTCATATAGATCTCCTGCCACCTTTGTTTGATCTCCTGCTTGTTAAGATGTATCACTCCTAAGCTTGGAGGAGCCAGTTCTCCTGGACTGTATCCCATGGGTTATTATTGCCAGTGCTAGTCCAGATACACTTGCTCCCCTGACCAAATCACCCAACATACTGGCAGCAAAGACTGGCCTGCTATAAATGCTATCTTAAGAAGAGGTATCAAGGTCCAGCCATCTGGGGCCATCAGCACAGAAATAAAGTCACTAACCCTTAGGTGTCCTGAGCTATTCTGAGAAAGCTGACAGTAAAGCTGATGTGAAACATCCCACAGATATAATGAAATTTACGCAAGAGGGTATATTCAAAGCCCAGATAACCTAAAATTAATCATGTATGATGTGAGGCTATCAATTATTGCCATAGAGACCATAATTTCTGCATTGTTTGACACATACCTACACCTGAACTGTTAATTGTCACACTAGACTGGACTGATGACTAGATTTGGTATAAAGATAGCTACACCCCATCAGACAAGAAACCTATTTAGCCCTGTATCTTCTCTTTAGCAGTCAGCAACAGATACTGAAAGAACGTGAAAATACTCTGTACGTGTCTTGGTTCTTCACACTACCTGCAGTCAGTACCTTCCATAACCATGCTCTTGAGAAGCACCTGATAAACACTTGCCTTCTCCACCCCTTTATTATCATATGTATTTTTTGTATTTCTTCCTTGATCTCTTTACAAACTGAAGTCCTAATCCAATTAGTCTCTTGCCAAGAAGCAGCTATTCCATGCCCTAGGGTATTCCTATCTCCCTTTTCTGCACCTTTCCGTAGCTCAGCCAACTCTGTTTTTAGATAAAGCAGTATTCAAGATATGAGGGCAGCATGTCCTTATACAGTGACAACAAGATTTTTCATCTTCTGTTCTCACCTGCCTTCTTAATTAATTTCTAACAGCTTATTTGCCTTTCTGACCACTGGAAAGCACTGAGCTGGTGTTTGAGAAAGCTATTCAGCATAACTGTTAGAAGTTAGAGCCCATAACTGTCTAGGTAAAGTGTGGATTTCTTTTCCTTGTGCATTTAGCATTTAGTGGCATGGAGCTTCATCAGTCAGCTAGCACTTCTCAACTTTGCCTATGATCCCAACTGACTATATTATGCTGTTCTTATAAAAAATACCATGTGAGGTGTTTCAAAGTTATTGTAGCTGTATCCTTGATGACTACTAGCACCTGGGAACTAACTGTCCATTCTCATCAATCTCCAGATAACAACCACCTCTTTACTATAGCCTCTGGTAGTTGAGGGAGACCACCACAGGGCCTGAGATGCTCTTATTCACCATGGAAATCACTCAATATCCACAGCTGAACTGGAATTACAGAGAGAACAGCTCAAAAAAATCAGTCTGATATGGCCTGTCCCCAACACAATGCGGGAGGTTTCTCAGCCAGCTCTGAAGACTGGTACTGCAACAGCAATTTCACAAATGTTTTTATATGTCTTGTGTGCCTTTTAAATATATATATATAATTATTTTCTTATCCTTTTCCTTTTCATTTTAAGTATTTAATATTTTCTAGACCTCAGCAGACTTTCACTAATCTCATGCCGCCTCATCTGTCCCTGTAGATTCCCCAAGTACCTGCCCTGTTTAATCAAGGATTTTCACAAGGAGATTCTGGCAATACAACTTCAGCTTCTTTACAGGCAGACCTTTCAAAACCAGAGATACACCTGCACCCTCACAGACATACATGCGCACATCCATCTCTATATAACTACAGTGCTATATATAATTAACTATATAGTAAGTGATGAAAACTTCAGTATTTAAAAATACATCCTTGTCTGCACAGTTTTTTCTGAGAGTGCCTTATCAAATGTACTTCTAAATTATTTGAACATGAAAAGAATATCTCCAAGATTTTTTCCACTTTCTCATTCTCTTCTTCAATTAAGAAAATTCCTTTGATGTAGATATTTTTTTCATGGTCTCTTCAGCAAAACAAGATTGCATGGACTGCTGTTTATTTGAAAATCTGCTAAGGAAACCAGCAAGAAATTTCCTGCTAGATCTGTCAGAAAGAAAAAAAAAATCTCCATACAGACAATTTCATGGTTTTGTGAGCTCATAAAATGTGCATTTACTCTTGTCCTCTATAACATTTACTCTCCCTTTAATTTCTTGCCCAAGTTTAAAATACTGTTTTTCACATTTTGCCTCAAGAAAGTGTTGTTTAGTCTGTCAAAAGGGCACCAGCATGAGCTCAGGCTTTATTGGGGAGGTGAAACTTTATTGTGTCTCTCACTAAAAAATTCTGTGTTGTAAAATCTGGCATTGAACACAGTACGGTATATTCCTAATTCCATGCCTAAAAGGTAACACAGACCAGGTAGACTTTTAAGCAAACACTACTCCCAGAGAAAAATCTGACAGGTCTGTACAGCTGGAATAGGTTTAAGCCCTGGCTCTAAAATATTTTGGACAACTCTTCTCTCTCCATATGGACTTTAAGAACATAAATTCTCTAAAATTGATGTAAACTTCCAAAACTGGATCCCTGACATTTCAGCAAAGAACATGAGAGCTAATAGCAAGAAATGTCATTGTCAAAAAGAGTTCTGTGGGACTGCTCTGGGATATATATATGTCTATATAATTGTACCTCCCCATGTCCCTGAGTATGGGAAAGGTATATTCAGCATGGAATTTGCAGCCATTGCTTGTAGTTTGTATCAAGTTGGTTGTCTACAGACAGAGCCCTAAAATCCATGTCTGTACATAACCAGCTTGCTTCAGAGAAAGGTTTCTCATCATTTACTCTCTATCCTTGAGCATATTGCATCACATATTGTCTTTTGTAATATATTTGTTTACCATTTAGTAAACCTCTTACATTGCCTTGCTGTAAAAACAACTAGAGTCCTTCTGATTGTTTTGTGGCTAATGCAGTAAAAACAGCTCTCTCGAAGCTTAGGATATTTCACAATGCAACTACACAACCTGCATTAATGCTGCTGAAGATGACACATTACTCCTCCTTATAAAAACAGACCTTTAAGAAGCATGTTTTTTCAGAGAGCCTTGCAAAAGTAATCAGTAGTATTGGGGTTTATCTGTGTAATCAGCCTGTAATCAGAGTCAAAATTGGCAGTCTTGAAATGGTAGGGATCCTTTTCTCCTATGAAAAATGTTAGCATTCTAGTCAAGAGCTAGAACATTTCATATCTAAAGGACTTCTGCAAACGCTTCTCAAGAACTTCAGTTTGTGTGCCCATTGCTCCTACTCCCCTTTACCAACAGCATCCTCTGGTCAAATTAACATTCCAAACACACATGAACCTCCCATGAAAGGCCCACAGCCAAGGTAATCCATGGGAGATAAAGTACTGTTGGTTACTTCCATCTCTAGAGGAAACCTCAGAGTGCTATAACCAACAGGAAATATCACAGCTTTCAACCAATGCTGGTTTTGAAAGAGCATTTTTAACCCATTTTATGGGGAGATCTGAGCCCTGCTGCCTCGCTGAAGCAAGCAACTTTGTTGACTCACCCTGAGCAGCAAACACATGAGAAAAACATTCTTGAGTGATAAGTCTAGACCCTGCAATTGGGCAGTACCCAGTGTGGAACATCTAGAAGAGCTGTGCTAAGGCAAATTCTGGGAACACAAAACATTAAAGCCAGCTTACAACACAAGGACAATCACAGTGCCAGCCCTCCAACAGTACAGAGTTAATGGAAAGCTGCTTTATGTTGCCTCTGTCTCTTTTTTTGGCAGTCCCTCAAATTCATAATTAGGAACAATATAAGTGTGATTAGAATATTCAGCAAAATCTGAATAGGCTATGGTTTCTGCTAAATTATTTCCCATTAATTGAAAGAGCTCATTCTGAATAGTAAAATAAGTTACTCTTATAAGGGCAAGGTATCATTATCTAATATTCATCATGACAGATTATAGACATCTTACAGTTTTTACTGCAGTATCCATGATGTTATCTAACATCCATTATCAGCTATGTCTCGAACTGCCTATACTGATTTTTTTTTTTAAAGAAATTCAAACAGGTGAGTTGTTCTACAAAGATGCCATTTTCAAACAAGCAAATGGGGAAAAAAGGCATTGACTGCTATAAATGTAATAAACTCCTACTGGCGTCTCACACTTCTTACAGTTCACTAACAAGTATAAAGGCCAATTACTACAATAAAAGCTTACTACTGGCTTCCAGCACCACCAGTGCCCTGAGCACTCTGAAGCAGGGACCATCCACCACCACATCCAAGAGGCATCACCAGAGGCGGAGAGTAACAAAAATGTTGGTTCTGCTTGGCCATGAAGCGAGGCTTCATGCACCTTGCTGCACCAAAGAGAAAAATTGCTACCTAACATACAAAGGAAGGCCCCAGCCTTACAGAGCTTTGCAGGTCCCCTGTGCCTCCAGCACAGCTTAAAGGACTGAGGCCAAAAAACACTTGTAGAATCCCCTTCTCCATTAATTCAAGCCTTTTCAGTGCTGTTGGAAATTAAGGGATAATGCATTTAATTGCTAATTGTACCAATTGGTCTTGACTTTCAAAAAGCCAAGGGAAAGTTACTTGTCCTGCAGACTGAAATAGTAGAAGCAGCGGGTTTATCTGGTGGAGTCTGTATCTTTAATTCCAGGCTCTTTCGATTACAGTGTTTCTGACTGGATTTCTGGTCTCTTTCTACACAGTAGTTCTATACTAAACAAACCAAACCAAACCAAAAAAACAAACTAAACAAACAAACAAAAAAAGTTTGAAATACAAGCTTTTCTTTTATGAAGATGCCATCCTCTCTTAAAGGACAAAAAAAAAAAAAAGCATGCAAAAGAAAATGAAACAAAAAAAATGTCCAGTCTTTTAAATGCAAGAACAAATACTCAAATCCTAGGTCTGAAAATGGTTTTGAATATATGTGATGCAGTACAGGTTTGGCTATGGTATAGAAAGTTAGTCACTCTTGAGGAGAGATGCCAATGATTTTGCAATGAGCAATGTCATTCAAGTCTTCTATGTGAGCTGCAAGCCTGACAAAAAAGCCTCACGGTGGTTCTGAGCTGGTGTTATTATTAGGCAATAGCATATGTAAGCATCCTCAATGCATTCAGCTTGTCAACACATTTCAATCTCAGGAGGACTCTAAATAAAATCTTTGCCTAGCATGTTCAATAGTGGTCTCAGGAGGCAAGAGGGAAAGGGGAGGGCAAGATTACGGCACAAACTGCAGAGATGTTGGATTTTGAGTCACCCAAAGCAATGAGAATCAGCAGTGGTTTGCTTAATCTTTTATTTCCTTCCCATAATGAGCCTGCCTCTGTGAATAGAGTTCTCTCGCCTCTCAGCTGTTATCTGCCACTTCATAAAGCAAACCCAGTTTCAAATTTGACAGTTTTCTTTTTAGTCTTTGTTCTGAAAAAAACCTCTCCTGTTCATGTAAAAAGCCAGTGTCTCTCAGCACCATCCAGTCCTGTCTCTCCAGTGCAAAGACTTTCTTCAACTTGTTTTCTTCAATGCTTTATCTCCCACCCCACAAACAGAGCATCTCTACTAAAATCTCCCACATTTGGCATTTCTTGCTTAATCTTTATAAGTGAAACTAAAGGTAGAAATATTGCAGGACAGTAACACTGCATGCTATAAACTGTCTGGTCTACAAATGATCAGATTTTTTCCTCATAAAACTTCAACTGTGAAAAATATTGTAGGACAAGAACAGCCAGTAATGAATTCTACCAGTCATAGCATCATTACAAACACCGACAAAAAAATTGCTTGCTTCTCCTATTAAACAGCTTCTGGGGGAAGACACATCCTGGGATTGGTGCTTCTTGAAGTCTGCAGCACATGAGCAACATGAGCTAGGTTTGTAATACCTTGTTGGAACCGCTACATTTAATAAGAACAGCTGCTCTTGATCTGACAGAGAAGCCATCTAGCCCATATCCAGGCTCCCATAGCAATGAGCAGCAGATGCCTCCAATACAAAGAACTGGGAAAGTAAGCACCTCCCCTGGTACAACATCCCTGCTTCCAACAGTTGGGCACATCCTCAAACAAAAATATAATCTACAGGTTAGCAGGCAAAACTTTTTTCTTCTTTTACTTTTCCTGTGGTTTTGGGCATAGATATGCCTTTGGAAATAAAGCGTTTCGGAATGGTGATTTTCACTGTTGGCCAGATGCTCTGCTAGGAAGGACCTCTTTTGGTTCACTTGCAGCTTTTACAGACCAGTTAAAGACTGCTCACTCTTGTAGTATAAAAAGTTGCAATGGCAAGCATTCTTTTATAATTTATACCACTGTGTTGTTTAAATCATGGTACGTGCATAATTTCAGAACCTGATAATTTTTTTTCCTATTACTTTTTAATTTTGGTTAATTTTCAAATTCATACTACTAAGCTCAATTGAAGGGACATAAATTTTCATTAAAATGGCAGACTATGAAGTCAGTTTCCAACTTCATCAAATACACAAATAATTTCACTTTAATCAATTTTTTTTTTTTTTTTAATAGATAGGAAGAAGGAGATGAAGATATTTATAGCACTTACTGAAAAAAAAATATTTTCTTTAAAAAACTTTTTACTGAAAGAAACTTCTGGATTCATGTCTGGAAGTCAGGCATTCAATAATGATCTAAATATAAGTATTTTAAGACTGGTGACCGGCCATCTAGGTCTGCCTGGGTGCAAAGACCACCATGAGAAAGCTTTCTGGCCATTCCACATTAAACAAGACAGATGTTGATGTGGTCCATGAGCTCTTCCTCACACCATGTCGTCTCCAGAACCTTCAACTGGAGTATCAGGCTTGCTGCTGCAGATAGAATCACTTGCACTGAAATGAAGGGAACATAGAATATACAGAAAACTCACTTTTAAATGTGGCAAAGTAATCAAGGATACATTTTAGACCCTTAAGAAATCCAAGAAGTTTGTTTAGGGTACTAGCATATCAGGTAAAACCTAGAAAACATTACAGTACATACATTCAGAAGGTACCTGACTATCCAGTGATGTAAACTGAAGTTAGGAGATGCAAAAGGTCAAGCCAACAACCATTAATGCCTGAAAGGCTACGATCTGAGGGTTTTCCTTTATCATCTGTTGCTCTTTGCCTGAAGTGAAAACAAGATGATGTTACTTACATTCAATTCATTGAAAAGCATCAGAATATTCACCGCATAGCACCTCAGTCATCTTCAGTCAAGACTATGTACTCCATCAGGCTGCTTTTGCTATCACTGTCTTTGTCCAAATCCTGGAGATTTTGGTTAAATATCAAAAAATATCTGTTAATACTGTTATATCTGTTAGTAATCAGTTATACTTCTTTGTTGTTTCCAGCAGATACGGTGAGAAATCTTAGGTGAACCCAGCACTACCGCAAATCCCAAGTGCAGATGAAAGAAGCCACAATGACACAAACACAAGATGGAGAGCAAACTTTCTTAGCAGATTTGCTCATCTACACTTGAGGTTTGCTCTCAAAAGTAAAGTCCCACAAAGGCAGAGCCAGTGTCACTCTTTCCTTCCTCCACTTCACAGGTTACTCAGCATACACATCTGAAAACACCAGAGTAGCACATCCTTACTCCCTAACACGCTTGTCTGTATGGTCACTTCTAGCTCCAAGCAACTGTCACTAAAGCAAAGTTAATAATGCACGTAGGCTGTTTGTGAATATACACCCTGCAAAACACTTCCAATACATCATCACTGAGCAGAGCCATGCAAACTGCTCCATTTGGTGATGCAAGCACACATGGAAAGGCAGGAAAAAGATGTTAAGAAAATGCTCCTAATTCAAGGGTCTGATGATAAGACATTTCACAGCAAAGACCATTTAAATTTCAAAAAAGAGAAGGAAAAAAAAAAAACAAACCAAACCAAAGTTTAACAGCATTAACTTCAAAAAACACTGCAGATATTACATATTTGCAGATGTAACTTTATCCCTTTAAATTAAGAAGAAAGCTAAACCACAAAGTGCAAAACCTTATAAAAATAACACAACATGAGACTTATCAAAGCTTAATCATGACTTGGTTAAATTCACTCATTAAAACTGTAAAGCTTGTAACTGGAGTGGCCCAGGTCTGGGATTTCCCCCCCTGATGACAGTACCAGCAGAAACAGTTAAAAAGCACTCCCTAGAGAAGCTAATTGAAAGAAAAAAAGCTTTCCAGTGGTATATGAGGGGTGCTCAGAGGGGAGAAATTACTGCTTACAGTCTTAATACATACAGGGCTATTTTGAGCAGCACTATCTGTTCCCTCTCTCCCACAGAAGGCAATCGTTCCCATGATGAGTGGTGCTGCCAGGTAAACAAAGCAGATCCAAATTTGTTGTTCATTACCTGACAAGCCCTTCAGTCCAGCAGATTAGTCTATGCCTTCCTAGTGCACTTCCATAGTTGGATAAAGACAATCTAAACCAAAGCTGTCACCAGGAGAGGTAGAGCTGCCCCCAGCCACACAGCTCCTGTCCTGTGCCAGCGGTCACGCTCACACACACACACAATCATTGGGCTGGCCAGATCCATGAGCTGATATGAAGTTGAACATTAACCCTCATAAACAAGGGTGCTGGCTAACTGAAACCAGATTCAGTTCACTGCACAGCTGCCCATAAGTCAATGCTGGTACAGGGAAAGGAGCAGACAGAAATGGGTAGGCAGGCAAAGGGCAGCAGTGTCCATTTCAAAGGTGGCACAGATTTAGATTAACTTAACCTGCCACCAAACTAACCCTGAAATCAATCCCTGCATTTCCGCTGTGGCCCATCTCCCAGGCACATCAGTTTGTGATGCCTTCTGCATCAACATGTGTGGTTTTGGCCCAGCCAGGGAAGCAGGGGACAAAGCTGCATCTTCCACCTGACTATCCCCTTGAGAAGCCCTATTCAATCTCCTCTACTATATGACCCATCCATACATTGCAATGATTGAATTAGCACTTGAAATAAATCACTGCTATAAAAAGTCTCAGACTACAAAAGTCACGAACCCTCCCTTTCTTTTGGTGCAGTTTCTCTTAAGGATATTTCTCTTAGGATCACATTCAGCAGAATAAATTAAATTTTTCCTTGCTCTTTCACAGTCCACCTTCTTTCTCTGTTTTACCTGGTTTGATGTAACTGGGACATTCAGTACAAGTTACACAAATACAAGTATGAAAGATTAATGTCAGGAGATGATAAATGAAGTGTGAAAAATTATTATCTAAGTTGCTTTTATTATCAAAAGACTATCAGTTGGTCATGAACTCATTAACTAATAATCACTGTCTTCCAGCTCAAAAATCTCTTGAGGTTCTGTCTGAAGACTAAGAGTCCCTTCTGATTAGCAGACAACTTTTTTAGAACAGAAGACAAATAGCAGAAGTTGGAAGAAAACTGTAGTTCGAATCACAGACACTTCAACCACACGGTTTCATCACAGCATGTACCAGGTTGACCACAGTAACTCCCACACAGTCTCACACCAGAGATGCATAACAACATATATCAAATAAGCAACACACATTGTAGGATGTCTAAACCAGAGATTATCTACAAAGCTGTTTCCTTCAAAGGTCTTTCCAAGTGGTCGGGGAACAACCCTGGAAGTAAGCTACATGGGATGAAGTTCACTCCAAGGAAGAGAAGGTCCAAGAATTAGACACTATAAAAATGTAGGCACTTTGTAAGACATTTAAGTCTCATATAAGCATCCTTTTGGAGACCTGATGAGAATAAGCTTTGCATCTTTTCTTATGTAAATGCAATAGATAGAGAAGATACAAATTAAGATCATATTTTTATCACACTTCAGGGCTGTAAGATCTCCCCATAATGAAGTCCACAGAATATGCATAGCAGACAATTCAAACAAAATGACAGAGAAATATTATACTTTCCAATTTCTGAAAATAAAACTAATCAGAGAACAATTAACAACATTTTGAGTTTTTTTCTTTTTAAAAATGTAACAAAGCAAAAGTTGATGAGTGAGTTGTAAAAGTGAATGATTCAGGCTATAACATGCCTCAGAGGAGGTAAACCTGAATTTAAAACAGGTTTTTTTTTTTAAAAAAAAGCATGAAGTTGCCAGCCAACAGTAAGGGAGGTTTTGCCTCTTATTTGATTACTGGCATGAAAGTCACTAAATCCCAACTCTCCTGATGAATCATTTGAGAGTGGGTTAACATAAGCCACCACTCTACATTTGTTGTTTCTTCAAAGTTATGTATTACAGTTTGATAAATAAAGTTTTTATTGAGTCATCAAGTAGTCAGCCACCAGATTTATTCTTATTTGCTGAAAACAATTAAGAAGAGTCACTGCCACTTAAGACAAACAACTCTGTTCACTTTTGCTAAAGTAGACAAGAAATGTAACTCGTCCTAATAGCAGCAAAGGGCACTTTTTTTAACATATTGTACAACATGGCTACTTGCAGTAAAAAAAACCCAAAAAACCAACAACAACAAAAAATAAATAAACACCCTAAAACATTAAGTCAAGAACCTTTTTGAGAACCTGATTCTCACAGCTGCCAGGAAAACAGGAAATCATCAACGCATCTGAATCTGAAGGGATCCACTTCCTTGGTGGAATGATTTACAGCTGTTTATTACCACAGCTTATGATCTATGCCATCCACAGTGGTACACAGTGGACCAATAGCATCTGTAGAGATTTAGCTCTACCGGGGATTTTTGATAGCTGCCAACATCCTATATGGTAATAGCATTTCCAAACAACTAAATCCTTGACAGAAGCTATCCCTAGGCCCTTGCTGGAAGGGAAAGAATCTATTAAACATACATCAAACCAGCTGCCATGCAAACCTAAAATACAAGAAAATAATTGTATAAATAGATTTATAGAAAATGTCAGTGGGGAAAAAAACTAACCAAACCAAAAAAAATTAAAAAAACCCAACCAAAATCCAACAGCTCAAGGCTAGTAGTGACCGCAGAAGTACATTCACATGCAATAAACAACAGCTCTCACAACTGACAGCATCTGCTTTCTGGCCTTTCAAAGTTTAAAATGAAAGTAGGTCCTTCAGAGTAAATCAAGGCAGAGAGAAATCTCATAAAGGAAATAAAACAGTTTGTAAATAACACTCTGTTAATCACTGCTGCACTTAAGCAGGAAAGGTGAGAAACCAGCCCTTTCGATCCTGATACCCTGACCTTACTGAGGTCATTTTTACCAGGATATAAAATTTGACATGCAACCAATCTGGGACGCAGTTCTCAGAGGTGAAGATGCACCTTCAGCTTCTTGCAAGATGGATGTTGATGGGAATCAGGCATGTTCAGCACCTTTCAGGACTGGGAGCCTGACTGCACTCAGGCAAGAAGTACTTCTCTCTCCCATTTTTCCCTTTGTCCCATTTATTCGGTGGGTGCTTTGACAGAACTCATCCTCGGTAGGAAACATGTTCTTTTTTCACAGATGATCATCCCTTTGCAGGTATCACCATTTTTGCATTAGTCTATTCTACCACTTCTTATTGGAAAAAAAGGGCTCTTTTCAGAAGACCTACAAGTGAGGGAGTTTGTGGGAGTCTCCCTTCTAGAAGATATTCAAAAGCCATCAGGAAATGGTCCTGGGCAACTGGCTGCAGGTGGCCCTGCCTGAGTCCCCCCAGCCTCACACACTCTGTGATTCTGTGATGGGCAATCTCTTCTCAAGCATCGTGAGAGGGATCTGTAGTTCTGAACGATAAAGAAAGAGTCCCAGCATAGAATTAACTTCAGAACAGAAGTCAGAATATTGAGGGACTCATCTAACATATGCAGTAAGGAAATTCTGTCTTCAGCCCCAGCCTTTTCCAAGACTTACATACCTGTAACAGTTTGGGTTTCACAGGTTTTCAGGATTACTTCCAAGGCAGAGCAGGAGCTCACCTTGCCTGTGAGCAGGAATAGCTCCCAACCTTTGTACAGTAACATCACTGTGCAAGCAGCACCACCTGTGTTGCAGACAAGACTTCTGTACCCTCAACAGTCAGAGAGGATTCAAATTCACATACATCTGGTTCCTAAAGCTATTGGAGTTTTGTGAATGTTTAGTAGGAGAAAGATTTTGAGACTGTCAGAAGCCACAATGTTGGACAGGAGTTGTGCTTGTTCTATGGTGAAAGAAATTATCAATGTTTCTGCATAGACTGGAAGAGTCATTCTCACTTCTGCAACATTAGAGCAAGGTGCTGAAAAGCAAATGGATTGCTGGTTCATGCCAGGTCTCTCATTTCCCATAGTTAAATGTCATAACCACCAACCAACTCCTCATACTTGTGTTACCACTACCCCTCTTTTACCCATCTTTTTTGACAAGAGTATCTATGACCACTATTTCCAGCAGGTCTTTTATGTACCAGCTACAGTCCTGACGACACAGGGACTGACAGATATGATGGAAATTCTACAGCCCACAAATACACTCCTCATTTAGGTACTGAAGGAGGTTTGGAAACGTCTGAAATTTTCCTTTTAGGACTTAGGCACCTAATTTTGATAAATCTTAAATTAAACCTTTCTGTAGTTCACTGGGATATGACTGCAAGTAGGGACTCATGAATTAGAAGAAAACAAGAGTGAGAACAGAATATTATTAAACAAGCAATAGCAATATAGGAGAATATGAATTATGTAATACTTGATAGTTTATTAACTCACTGTCTAATAAGGGTCGCAAGATTTATTTTTGAGGATGGTAATACAAAAATGCTGTTCTAGAAGCAATTGTAACATTTATCAAAGGCACCTCTAGATTTTTATTTCCAGACAGGGCGATTACAACTCTACAGTTAGGGTTGCTATGAAGCACCAATAACAGACAAATCAGACAAATCAATTCTGCATCAAAGCCTGTAAATTCCTGTTCAGACACTTCCTCACTGCAGGAGCAGTCTTGATTTACAGTTTATTTATTGCTATGCTTTTGTGTGACACGATGTCTATAGCCCCTTCTGTTAAGTATGTGTGTACCCCATGTGCATAAACAGTGTGTCTGCATGTACACATATATGGATTGCAAAAATGGTTATAAAATAAGAAATCTTATGTCTTTGAGGAGAATTGGTCCTTCACTGAAAGTCTACTTGAGGACTACTCCACTATTCCTCTTCTCTCACACATTCCCCTCCCCGCCACCCCTCCTTCCAAACTGAACCAGTCAAACCCAACTTTTTTTAAACCTTATTGCTAGCACCTCATCATCTAGGGCAATATTCTGACTCCATCTTTGTAAAAGCTGGATCACAACTTTAGGACACAGGCACAGTGTAAGTCTTCATAGTCCTCATAAACACGTGTCCATTACGTCACTGTACCACATAAATCAGCATTTGCATTGCCATTAAGATATCTGTGGGTCCTAATACCTTAAAGGACACAAAAAGATGTCTTTCCTAGAAATTTAACTGTAAATTTAAATCTTTGTTTCACTATGGCAAGAACATATGCTGAAACCAGCAGTAATCTTGTCACAGAGTAGACCAGGTGTAGGCTTAGGGCTTTCACTGAACTGTGTTTAAACTCCAGGCCTTCCAGAACTCAAGAAGGTATCAGCCTTGATGAACAGGTGTGGTGGGTTACCCTTGACTAACAGCCAAACTCCCACCCAGCTGCTTTTTCACTTCCTCACTCTGACAACAGGATCTCTTCACAGGGGAGTAAATAGGAAGAACGGCAATAAGAAAGCTTGTGGGTTGAGATAAAACAGGGAGATTACTTATAAACTCAACTTAGAGAAAATTAATTTACTGCCAATTAAAATAGTGTTTAATTACTGATTTTGGTAGTAGGAAACAAAAAGACAGATTCTGAAACACCTTTCCCCCTGCCTTTCTCAAACCAATGTCCTTCCTTACCTTCTGCCTCTTCTACTCACCTCAAAGCTATGGGGGTAGATGGGATGGGGGATTATGGTCAGTACACAGCAGTTGCTCTCTGCCACTCCTTCCTCCTGACATCTTTCCTCTGCCCTGACATGGGCTTCCCATGGCCTACAGTTCTTGTCAGTGAAGTCTGCTCTGGCATGGACTCTCCACAGGCTGTGGTGTCTGCTCTGACACCTGGAGCACCTCCTCCTCCACCAAATTTGTTGTTGAACCATGTTGTTCACCCTGTTTTTCAATATTAGGCAACATCCGGACACATTTTAGGCAGCAAACTTGTGGAATGAAATTAAAATTAAGAATTACAGGTCTGTGATTAAATCATTAAAATGCTGCAGATAGAATCTAAATGATTACTCTGTTCATTTTGAGCACATTTGTAGGACTGGAGCAAAAGTCTGGCCATAAAATTCTGCACTTCTAGAGACTGGGAAATTTTCAGAAGTATGTATTTTCATACATACTTTTTCCTTCAGGGAAATAGAATCTGTTCAGTTGCCCACAGGCAAACTAGAGTTTAGAATTGGTAATCTTAAAACAAACAAAATTGGACAAACAAAGAAGACTCTCACATTTTCTTGCTGTAGTCATCTTCTCTCAAGAAAATCCAAATGAATTGCACCAGTTGCCCTATTTCTTTTTTTTATTTATTTACAGAAAAGTCTGCTCTCTCAAAGCAAGCAGAGGGATACACAAGTGGTCGCAAGCATGCATGTGCCCCAGGCTGAGCATCCCCACAAGAGCAAACAGACTGTGCAGATGAAGGTTACTCACTAAGGCACGTCCTGGGAGAGGCAAGGATCCCCATTAACTCCTCTCTCCTGGGACATGCATCACCTTTAGCCAGGCATGCTAAGATCAGGAATACAGTTTTCTCTCATTCAGGACAGCACCTAAACAATGTGCGCTCTGCCAAAGCCATTTTAAAAACTTGGTTGTTATTTCACATTAGATCGAAACCTGCAGAAGGACAAACTAGGTCAAAAAGACCATTGCTAGTTTCCATAAAACAAGTTTAAATGTATAATCCTTTATTTTACTGCTTTAAACCATCTCTTAGGTGTCTTTAAAAAGAAGCTCCAAGATTTTTAAATTTGTAGTCAGCTTAACATTTATTTCCAGGAAACACAGAATTCCCACTTCAAAGTTATGAACAAAAAAATCTTTGTGCTGAGACTGACAAGTGGTTAAGACTAGCACAACCACCTTTACTTCCCCGGAAAAATTACCAACTGTGTATGTGTTTTGTTACTCTCTCCTCAGGAAGCAGGTGATTTGAAAGAAACAGAGCATAGATTTGGGACAAAGGAGTAAGAAATATTCTTAAGCATTTCTGCAAATGAAATCCAATATGACTAGCATCTGTGATCACTCTTCATTTGCTCATCTCTCCTTCCTTCCTTTCTATAAATGCTGCCAATGACCAACACTGAACTTCTGAGAGCCTTCCTTGGGATTTATTCCCAGCACCAGCAGGAGTAGACTTCCCTGAAGATACTCACACCAGAAGTACCAGCACTAAGCCCACCACTTACATTATACATTTTATAAAGACATTTAGCCCTGCTTTAAATGATGGCAGATCCATCATATCCAACAGTAAGTTGTCTCAATTACCTTTGCTGTTAATCTTACACACCACACACTCTCCTAAAAATCTGTTGACAGACAGCACCTCAGCATGTTGCTACCCTCTGAACCAGCCTCCTCACTGCTACAAGATGAATGATGATCTTCAGACCTAGTGCTCTCCTCCTTCTGCAAAGATTTGGCAAAATTAAGCACCAGCATGGTAAGAAGTATTCAATTTCTTTCACTGAATGCTGTCTGGCCAAACAGCTATTTCTATGCCTGCACTACCACATGAAGGCAACAGATTAGATGGCAAATCACAACAGATCAGATCTGGCTCATAGATGCTGCTGCCTAGCTCCATAAATAAGGGACAGAATAAAGTAGCCATCCACCTTGCTCCATCTTGCTGCTGGAACTGCCACTGGTGAGATTATTCCCACAGAGTAAACACCACAAGGAGAGAGATGCCCCCAGAGCACATCAAATACTAATGCTGACATTCAGCTTGCCCCTCCCCACCTTTAAAGCATTTGCAGCAAAGTTATGAACCCCTCCAACCGTGTGCACAAGAACATCAGAGGCATTTTTACTAAAGGAAGGCTGTCAATCAAGACCAGTTGTTTAGATAAAGGATGTGATTTAATTAAACAGGAATTAATCCAGAGAAGCATTATGAATTGAGCTACAGAGAAGGACAGACTGGACAGCTTGGCATCTCTGTGACCGGTGTGAATTTGGATGAAGACCTCTGAACACCTGAAGCCAGTGACGGACACCTAACCTACACCCCATCCCCACCACTGGCAGCTTCAGAGTCCACTAGGATGCGAGGGACAGGAGGTTTTTCTGGCTGCCATGGTTTGATGCTCAGAGACCTCAGGGAGACAGTTAACAAAAATCAGAGTGCAGGTCTCCTCTTGACGGCCATGACATTGTTGTCCAAAAACTGTCATTCAAAACCTACTGCCAGAACTACCCTACCCATAAAATAAACAAAACCCACAACTGTGTGAATAGTTTTGGCTTTGCAAAGCTGCGATGGAAGCACTGAAAGCCACAGTGCTCATTTTACTCCTAGTAAAACAGAAACATCATCTGGTGCTAGGAAGGTCAGAGTACAGAGGCATGACCACTCATGTGAGACTGAAGCATGTGCTGCCACAGGTTTGCTCCACCCTTACCACTCAAAATCTGCAGACATATACAAGATACACATGAAACACATTTGTAGAAATGTCAGGATTAATTCTGCAGAGCACACCAGAGTAGTGCTGGGTTTACAGGTTTACACCTCTAACCAGCACAGAGGGTGCATCTGGGGTCCAGGCACAGTCCATGGCCAGAGGAGCAACGCTTGCAGAGATCTCTTACACCAACCCTGTACCCAGAGCATATGCTGTCCACAGACAGAACCAAGAAGAGTGGTATCGAACACAATTTGCCAGAAAACTGCTTTCCACTGCAATAAGCTGCATAACAGAGAGATTTGCCAATGGAGCACAATGGGAAATCTGAGCTGTCAAAGGGCTGAGCAAGGCTTACCCAGACAACCTCTCATCCACCTATATGGTCACTTCCTTAACATAAGCATCTTATGCAACCTCTGCCTCTCCTGATGAAAGCAACATCTCTATTCACTAAGTAGGACCCTTGTTTTTATTCATCAAGATTTCAGAAACAAAAACATGGGTCTGAGCAATTATCCTCAGAAAAAAAGCAACAGCAAAACTGGAATGCATTAGCCATAAATGAGGCAATTAAGTCTAACCTTTGCTAACCTGGTAGGTCAATGGTACAAACAGTATGCCAGGAGCTATTTGGGTCCTATAGATGCCCTTTAAAAAGCCAATTATCTGGAAATGAGTGACTTTGTCAGATGACAATACAGCAGTCCTTCAGAAAGCTCTGGGAGGGCGGTGGGGGGGGTGTCTCTGCCTGGCCCACATGCAGCTTTCCAGTATAATTGAACAGCTCTCACTGTTCAGAGGAAGGCAAAGGTTTATTTCAGCAGAAGGTCTTTGGAATTAATTACACTGCCTCTTACTGGGGAACGGTAGGGCACATTTGCTTGGATGCTATGTCAACATACGAGTAGGTTTTTAAGAGGTATGAAAAGAAGTACCAAAGTAAAACAAAAAGGAGAGGAGACACAGTAAGCTGTATACAAGTGCCAAATCTTTCAAAAATGCCAGGATGAGATGAAAGAACTGAGCTTGAGTTACTAAAAATAAAAAGAAAGCACTAAAATGGCTGTCAGGGGACATATGCAAACCATGGTTACAAAGCAGGTAGGTCAGGCATACTTACCCCAGGACAGGCACAGAGGGGCAAAGCAGGGTTTTGTTTCAGTTTGGCCTTCAAAATTAAAATACTCATCTACATGCTAATTCAGAAAGAGCAGCACATCAATCTCAGCCCAGGGACTTCTTCAGATGACATGTGTGACCTCACAGTGGGCATCTTAATCGAGGCATGGAACTGCAGGTCCCAATATAGATTTGGGCTCAGTTATTTTGTCTCTGCCCCGATTATTATTTTTCTTAAGTCTGCAGAACAAACTAAATCCAGGGAAGTGTTACAAATGATGGTTCATCACCAGCCCTGACCCAGAACTACACTGCCCTTCTCAGACTCAGCAAGAAGGAACCAGGAAAACCTGAAAGGAAGGCAGTGAATTACATTTACCTGCCCTCTTGTATCTTATCTGCTGCTCTCTCCTTTCTCTGCTGTCCCACTTATTTCCATCTTGCCCCATTCCCTTCAGCATCCATCCTATTTGTCCCTCACTTTCCAGCATGTTTTAGTGGCAGTGAAAGGGCACCAGAGAACACGCTCATGAAATGCATCCACCAGCAAAAAAAAGAAAAAGACAAAAATCACTACCTGCAGCCCCTTCCAGCAGGAAGCAAAACCCTGGAGATGAGCCAAAGCCTCACAGAGGGAGTCTTTTAAAGCTCAGTCTTCAGAGTGGCCTGGCCAAAGGCTCTGGAAGGCTGATTTCTGAATACTACATCTGTGAATCAAGATAAGCCTTAGGCAAGCACTATTTCCACTGAAGTGATGAAGCTGCTCACAATCCTAAGCACTACAATTATTCACATCATGGCTGGCCACCTTCCTGAACCTTCCCAGCTCCAAAGAGTGAGCAGTCTACAGACTTCAGTATTCCCCAGGTATTCATCCTTGTTGCTCCAATTACATCACTGTACCACATAAAAATCAGCACTACTTTTAACTACTGCAATACAAATCTGCAAATTAGCAGTATGGACACCAACAGCAGGACACAGGCTACTTTAATGGGATATGCAAGCCCTGCAGGAACAGCAACATGCCTTCCGTATATGTGCAGGGTCAAGAACTATGCTGCTGCCAGCATGGGGACACAAGCCAGAACGCAAACCCACAGGAACATCGCTGCTGCTTGTTACAAGACAGGCCCTGACTATCTGCATTATGCACTCCTCTTGAGGACTCATCTACTCCAGACCGTTTCTCTTCTGTTGGTGTAGGATGACAGGCTGGCTCACACTGCCTCCAGTGACAGACCAGACCCATTGATTGTGAAAAGCCTCTAAAGCAGGAAGACCGTGATACTGTCTGGGGTTAGGAAATTACGTTCAAAAGCACTGTTGCTAGTGTAGGCTCCTGTCCTTGTGTGCATTTGTCTTCACAGGTCAACAAGAATATGAAAATCCATAAAACATCAGCAGGAAGCAATCGGAAAACATGAGGTCACAAAACAGTGAGGTACTGCATAATCATTATATGCCAATTTATATATTGCATGACAATCACAGCACCCAACGAAAGTAAAACAAGCAGCAAACAACTACATCCATCAGGTTTGTAACTATCCCATACATCCTTGCCCCCCAAGCCCTTTCATAAACATTTATTAGTTTCTCACCCTGAATTCATATATATTTACAATAGTAGACTATTTTCTCCCAGGAGACCTTTACAGCACGCCTCACTCTCCCCCAGCAGCTACTGGTCTGTAGCAGCAGTTGCTCTGTACACCAGCCTGTTACACAGGTGAGCTGAATAAAAAGCATCTCCTGCTGTGTTGTACATTTAATGAGCTAGGATCTCTGAACAAAAGTAAATTTATATTTTTCTATTTATTAAAGCTCTCAATATAAGCAACTGAAATGCACAGACCATTAGTTAAGCTGTTTTTTGGTTCATTACTCTGTGTTATCAGAACTCCTTATGGTAATCTGACTATATATTACCCTATGTTTAATGGCAGTAAGAGGTACCTGATCAGTTGGTGTACCTGATCTGACAATCACAGAGCTTTCCATTTTGTTTTCAATGAAAAAAACATCTCCAGAAAAAGTGACCCTGTGGTCCTTTCAATGAATCGTAAGAAAAAGAGCACACTGAGCTCTTCTCAGTAACACCAGACTCCTCTGTTATTAACTTCCCACTCAGACAACTTAATGCATGCCCCACTGACACTGGGCCTAGCAGCTTGTTTCTTACAAGTGCTTAAACAAAGTCTTACCAATTAATCTTTGTTCACATTGCCCTTTTTTCTTCTTTTTCTTCCCCCTTTCATTAACCGTTTAGGTCTCGTTTTTCCCCCTATTTATGTTATCACAGCAGTAGTTTTCATACACCTCAAGCCACCTCCTGTTCAATAATCACCAAGGTCTCAATGCTGCTACCAGCTCCCTGTTGACTCAGTCCTGCTGAGACAGACTAGGATTGGGTCTGTTTGCACTGCAGCCTGGACATGTACTGCCATCAACTTCTAATGGGAAAAGCATTAGTACAGAGAGGAAAAAAAAAAATCTACAATCTCTATTTAGGACTTTTGAAATCAGTAACAGCTCTCATTCAGATCTGACCTTTAATCAAGCAACACAGGACAAAAACAACAACAAAAAATACCTAAAGGCTAAAGATTATTAACAACCAATTCTAGGAAATCTTAAAAGCCTAAGAGACACTCTTTGGAAAACAACAGAAAATGTGGAGTACTAACCTAAGTATTTGGCATCACTGTAACACTGTGCTGCAAGCTCAACACAGCAGACTTTTTTATTTGCAGAGGACATGTTGCAAATCAGCTCCTTCTACTATTCAAGCCTCACTCACTTCCAGGAGCCTTCAAAAAGATGAAAGAAAGAAGGCTCACAAGTTTACTATGGAAAACAGAAATTGTGTTTGATTCTTCCTCAAATTAGTCACTTCTTCAGCACCTGAGAACAAAACCCATCCTCCTGAATTCATATCGAGGCTTTTACTGAGAAGCACCATAAAAACAGTGTTCACAGGCTTGTCTTCACACACATGCCTTCTAGTTTGAGATTTCTCCTTTTCCCTCTATTCTGAATTCATTTCAGCTTCACATGGCAAAATTGACCACAACAGTTTAAACACACCAGCAGCCTTGTTGCTGCACATCTATGGTCCAGCCCCAGTTCTCACTAGATACCATAGAGATAAGCTTGATCTCTGCCTCTTCCAAGGGCTAACTTTTCAGCCTTTGTACCCCTGTTTCCTGAAATAAATCTTTGCCCACAGCATGTGCATCCACTCCTGTTTTTGTGGTGCTCCACATGATGTTCAGGACCTTGCAGACCCTCAGCATCCTCCCCTTCTACTCATGATTCCATTCATGCACAACCAGGACCTGCTGTCCCCTCTTTCAGAGCCTGGAGAAGTCATCCTGCCCAGAGCAATTTCTTCAGCACCACTGTCTGTCCAAACATACAATCTCAGGTTTACCTATCTGAATTCCCTCAAAACACCCTCTATGCTGGATTTTTTTCTTACATTTTATTAGAAACTTTTTTTTCCCACATTTTTGCAGTTCCTTATGTATTACCTACATGGGAACCCAACCAGATCTACACTGACCATACAGTCTTTCTTACTAATTTAAGACATTCTCACTGTTCTGTGCATATTTTTCTTTCACAGCTCATTTGTCCCGTTTCTATGGTTTTAAATCTCTGGTTCTGGCCCTTATCAATGCAAATATTTTATATTTTTCCTCCTCTTTTTAAAAGTTTACAATATTCTTTGCTGATGAATTACATGTTGTTCTCTGTTGCTTTTGGTCAAAGACTCAAATAGGTCAGAATCAGCACATTGTACTATCTTAGCCTCTTTCCTATCCTTTTAACATAACTTTTCACCACCATCCCTTCCGTGTAGCAGGATGTACCTCAAGTACCAGGAAGAACTAAACTGTGGCAAAAGTGAACAGCACCAAAAATAGAAACCACTTTATCTAGAAGACTCAACAAAAGTAACTCTTACTAGCAACCCCCAGAAATCACACTACTTCTTCAGTATAATGTTCATGGTGACAGATTGAAGGGAAATTCTTGATAAAACAGGTGAGTTTAGAATTGTAACAAATCTTTGCATTTAGGTTTCTGCTAAATCCAGTATGCCTGTGTTCATACAGAAAAAGTAATGAAGAAATTCTATTCAGCTGTCTGTTCTTGCCTCACACTGCTGGAATAGACACTGAACTCCCTGTTCTTTTTTCCCAACAAGACCAAATGATTGCCAGCTTGTTTCCACACTCAAACCTGGAATAAAAACAAGGATCCCACACACTCACTGGGCAATCTCTAAAAAGTGACTCTTTTTCACACAAGATACAGTAGTATAGACCTTAGGTGGAAACTCAGCAAACAAAAAAGCAAATACTTTGATCTCCTTTGCTATTTTGTGTGCTGGAAAGGCAGCTGAAATGGTTTGTTTTGTTCACTGTAAGACTTCTTTTTCTATAACACTTTTGTCAACAACATTCAATCATTTTGAAATGTTCTACCCTTTCTCTGAAACAGGCCAGAAATACCAGGTAGGACATAAGGTTCTGGATGTTTAGCATCAACAGCTTTTCTTCCATTTGCCAGGATTTTAAGATAAAACTATTTTATTGACAACCTACAAGAGAGAACTGTAAATTGTCTTAAAAGAAAGAATCACGCTGCCTCAATTAACCAGATTAATTTCCTTGTAACGTATGATCCTACTAGTTCTCAAGTCTTTCATAAAAAAAATGTGTTAAGATAATTTTATAATAGGAAAGAAAACAGAAGCCAAAATTCTAGATGTCATTCTCATACACCTTAGACAAGCATCAAGAAGTCTGACTCTTACTGCCTTTTGCAAATGATTGCATCAGTCATTTAGGAGCTGTACTATCATTTCCAAATGCCTTCTTGTCAAGGTTTAGGGCTAGGGCCATCTGCTAGACCTGTAACAGACACTCTCTGTTAACCCCCTCTCCCTCCCCAAAGGGGAAGAGAAAAGGAATAATTGAGAGACTCACTGGTTAGCAAAGAAGGCCAAAACAGCTTTAATNTATACAAAACCAATATCAAACCCCTGATGGAAATGACATCACTGCCACCACTGATACTGTGGAGCAGGCACTGGGGAAGTTCCAGACTGGACTCAGCAGCAGATGGGAACTGGATTCAGGAGAACACAGATCAGGATTGAAGGCAGAAGCAACAGAGTCCTCCTTGGATGCCAGCCACTGAAGAAGAGAGCCTGGCCCTCGTGACCCTCAGCTTTATACTGCAGATGATACACATGGGATGTTATCCCTCACTGGTCAGTTTAGGGTCACCTGTCCTGTCCACTCCCCTTACTTTCTGCACCCCTCAATGTGGTACACAGGATTTAGCAGTGGCCTTGGTCTGCACACCAGTCCTTGGTACTAACTCTAAACACTGGGCACTATCACTGCTAGCAGCAGACACTGTCTGTTGAAAATAGGCTTCAGAAAATAGACTTCAGAAAGTGCAGTTAGTTAGAAGAAACTTAGGTGAAAAATAAAATCGCTGAGATGAACTAATTCTGTTCTAACTCAAATGAGGACACTTCTCTACCACAGTAAGTTTCAATTAAATTAGTTATTAAACCAAATTAATTAAAGTTGCATGATTTCTACACAGAGGCACTTGTTTTTGTTCAAGAGAGTCTAACTTGTTCTCAGTCCTCTTTCTAATGAACCTAAATAAAATCAATATATGAGTTGGTAGAACCTGTTGATAGTTGAAGGATTAATTCCAAGTTATTTAGTTACAGTTAATTTGGAAAAATCTTCCTCTATGACACAAAGCTTACCTAAATTGCCATTTTATCTTATCTGAGAATCGATCATTTGATTTGATGAGGAAAAGCAGTAAGGGGTATACTTTCCTTCACTCTACAGTATTAAATGACTAATTAATGTTTTCCAGGTAACATTTTAAGCAAAGAAAGGGAGAACTTAAATGGTAACAACTCGTCAAAGCTTAGGGGAAACCTCCTGTCACACAAAATGGCCACAGCTGTTTAGCCAACACTGAGCTCCCACAAGCTGCTCCACACAAGACCTGACATAAAAACATTTACTGTAGTTTTGACTCATCTTCCCTCTCTTCCCACTCGCTTTTCTAAGTGTTTTTCATTTGGTACTTCCATTCAACAGTTCCTTCGGGTTCTTCTCTTGTGTCTCCTGCACTGATTCCTTGTCCCCTTCAAATCCCCTCTTGTCCTCTCTCTCTCTGTCTCTTGCCTTCTCTCAGTTCACTCTTCACATTTTTTTTTCCTCTCCAAGTCCATTCCTAGGCACTTGTAAACATGACTGCTCAGCAGTCAAGCAGAAAGGGAAAACCCAGGCATCAAGGGAACCTTACTGCCTAGGTCTAACCTGGAACAGACTGACACAGGAGCAATTAGAAAGCAATTTTATGTAATAAGATGATTTATTCATTAATACAAGGCAGGCATAAAAGCTTACAGCTGACGAGAGAAGCAGGTTTGTTACAGCTGTCAGTTCCACTGGCAAAATGTATTAGTCATTTAATGTCTTTAAAAAAGAGAAAACCACCAAAAAAAAACCCCACAAACAAAAGTCATCCTATAATTACATGTATGTGCCCTTCCTTACAGAAGGGAGCGTTGCACAGAATTCTTTATTTTCATAATGAAACAGCAACAACTGAGGTGTCATGAGATGATTGGTCTGTCAGTGAGTTTGACTGACCCATGTATTACCAAACCCCATATTAAAAAAAAAAAAAAGTACTGTAATAGTCTCAAAATTTCTATTTCTCCATAGCAGGAAGGTTAATAACCATCAGTTACTTCAAGCACACTCTTAGGCAAGGGATCTATACTAAAGTTCAGATGTTTTCTTTTCCATGACAGCTGCATCAACAGAGTCAGCTCTTCTTTCCTGCTTTCAAAGCAATTTCAGCATAAAAGCCTAAGTATCAACATCTAAAGCTCTTCTGAAATTTGCCTTCCATCCAGTACTGGTAAATCCCAGCAAAAAATCACTGTGAAAAACATCTTCACTTTGGATGGTGTGGTTCATCTCCTCACACCCAGTCACAAAGCCTGAAACTCTGTAGAAAGCAAAGAGCACTCTGCTTTATCTCTTGGTAATTGTGACAGGAGAGCACACTCAACTGGATGCCAGTGTGTTTCCATTGATTTGGTACAGAACTAAGATATGCATTCAAAGCAGTCCCTGTGGCAAAAGAATTTCATTTCTCAAAATATTTCAGAAACAATCATCTGCTCTATGAGGTGCAAAGCACCTGGCTTCTAAGTCAGCAGGTTCTGTGGCAATACACTGACAAAACCAGTTATTTCCAGGGTCAGCAGCGCTGGCACCTTTCTGCACAGATTAGCTGTACAAACCTGAAGGTGACATAACTAGGGACAAATAGTGAGCTTAGAGCAGCCTTCAGTATGGTACCCTAAAGATACCTGAGTCTTAAACAGGCTCCTTCAGGAAAACATCAGTACAAACACTATTGCTCTCTACATAGAAAGCACTGCTGCTTAAAGGTGCTGATATGCACCTTAAGAAGTGGTAAAATACTGCAATTGGTTGTACTTCTAAGAAATAGAAAAGATACTCTGAGAACCTGTATGCCAAAACATCCAAAAAATCAAAATAAAATCCAACAAAAGCAGGACAATGTCATGCTGGTTCCATAAGCAAATTAATAAAGATAATTACGTGATATATACCTTTGGAGAGACCTCTTTTATTAGAAAAGCTTGTTCCAGCCTGAAAAACTTATCTCCACTTCTCTCACAGGCAGTAAGAACCAGCATGAAAGCAAACATTGCTCCTGAAGCAAAGAGGTGACATGCTGAATTACATTGCAAATGAACAGCCTCCTCCTGCCAGCAGGCAAGGGTTCTGTACAGATACCAGTTCAACGGCGCAGAGGTTTTCAGTACCTGTGCAGCAGGCAGGTGACTGCCAGGGCCAAGGCAGCATCCAGACTCCCCTCTGGCCCTGAGCTTTGTTATGCCACAGAAGTAGTTCACACACAAAAACCTCCTGCTTTGTTTTTAATAAACCAGGTGAAATAAAGAGGCAACAAACAATAAGTGAAGGGAGAAGGAAGACAAAATGAGGTACATGAATATAGGGTCACACAGTATATAAGGCAACAGAAGCTCCAGATAGAACTTAAAGTGCGCACACAAAGCCCATTATCTGCAGTTGCTGCTCAGTCTGGCTATTAGCCCAATTTCTCATGGATATTACAGAAAAATGTTACTGTAAATCTGTACACTCGGGATCATTACATGCACCCAAACCTCCAACTAAAAGGTCCACATAAGCACTCATCTATCATCTTTTTTATCATTCAAGTGGTAAAAGATTTTTCTTTCAGTTTAAATACCTCACATATTTTCATACATATACTTTTCACCATCAATTACCAATATCGCACATGCACAGATCTCAAAGTGTATAAACCTCTGATGAGAGAGTATAAAGAGACTTGAACCAGACTTTTCTCAGAGGTGCCCAGTCAATGACAGGAAACAAGAGGTACAAATTGAAATACAGGAAAATCCATTTAAATATAAGAAAAAGCTCTTGTTATTGTAAAGGTGTTCAAAAACTGGAATAGACTACCTAGAGAGTTTTGCAGTCTCCATCCTTGGAGATATTCAACATCCAGTCAGGCATGGTCCTGAGCAACCTGCTGTAGTTAATCCTGCTTTGGGCAGGAAGTAGGACTAGACAATCTCCTGCAAGTGGCTACTAAAACAAGCAAGTGTCATCTAAGACAGGGAGAGTAAGTACATGAACAGACACACAGGCTAAATTAATTTATCACAAACTTTTTTAAACTTCCCCCACCCCCCTTTCATAGCATGTGTGCATCACATATCTGCCTACTTACACACTTGTGACAGCTGTGATGTCTGCATTGGCATGCCCTGAGTTGCTCACATCACTTGGGGAATATTAAATTAAAATGTCGGCTTTCAGATTAGATACATCTGAGTGCATTTCTGTATCTTTGTCAGCAGCAGAGTTAGGAGACACAGATCTTGAATGCAAACAGGCTTTGCCCTAACATTTACTGACTCCTGGAGAAAAGTAACAGTTGAGTCACAGTACAAAAAAAGAAGTGGATGCAAGAACATATACACATACCCACACTTGTTCCTTAATCATCATCCCCAGGAGGTTGCACTTATTTCACACAGCAACACTTTGAGGAAGTATGAGGATGTAAACCCTTCCTCCTGCATGAAAATCGATGAGGACACACGTGAAGTTTCTAGCAAGCATTTTGCACACTCGTTCTAGGAAAGATAAAACCCAAACAAACAAACAAACAACAACAACAAAAAACTTTAAAGGCATTAGCATCTGGAGAAATTGAATTGCTAACTGTAGCTTGATCTCTGTTAAATAGTGCAGATGAACCACGGATTGGTGTGGCAAGCTACAGGCCCAATGCCATAATGAGAATGTTTGCCTCCTTTATGTGACCTGTTAAAGAAAGTAAGGTTTGAGTAGACACCTGAACATGAACAAAGAAGACTTCTGCTCCACTAGCTAGCACCTAATGCAATGTTGTAGTCAAAAGAAAAATATTCAAAGACATGCAGTGGGGGCAGAGAAAGACAACATTAAGCAAGATAAGATGCACACACAAATTTCAGACTGAAAATAAGATTGAAATAGATCATTTACATTAATGAAACTGTAACAACTCTCTCTGCTCCTGCACAGGGCAAAACACTTCTTGGCAGGGAAAAAACTGCACAGCTTATGCAAACTGATCCATTAACTTAATCTGAAAAAGGCACTGAAACTTATCCAAAAGAAGCCCATGTCAACATCACCTGCTTTTGCACCCGCAGATGCTTATGGGACACACATTAAGTGATGTTAAGGAACTAAAGCTAATCTGCAGAAGACACTGACACTGATGTCTAGATGATCATTTTCTATGCCAGTACATGACATTGTTAATGGGAAAAGACAAACCTCAGAAATAAAAAGGTGTCAGTAGTACAACAGAAACTCATTCCAAACAAACTAGTTCACAATGTATTTGGCTATTTTGGCGTGATACTTCAGTATGAAGCTTGGTGTCTCACTCTGGAATGCAGAAGAATTTTTCCCTTCTGCATTTAAACCAGCCCAGGAAAAGAACATTGGTGATTAAAACCAAACCAACAAGAGCAACCCCACTCCNAAAAAAACCAAAAACACCTACACAAAACAACAACAAAAACCCACTACAACACCAAAACCAAGAATAAAAAAAAAAGCGTCACTCTCAAAACATCAGTTTGTTTGGGATTTTTTAGGATTATCTGGCATATGAGGGGTAAACAATGAGGTGAGATATCACTCTAGTGCTGGAGAACACCTTAAGGAATATATGGACTATACAAAAATTAACATAACCTTTTTACAAATTTTTAGTTGTAATAGTATTAAAAACTAAATTTTAAAAGTTGAGAGCTTAGCATCAGATCTTTTAATAACAATTTCAGAAGTAAACATTCCTAATATTTTCTTATGAACTTTCCTTAGTCCAATAAATAGTTGAATATTAAACAACTGAAAGGAACGTCCACTAATCAGTGAAATTCAGAAAATTATCTCCTAAACTCCCAAGTATTACCTCGCTTTAAAAAAAAAAAGAGCCTGTATTTAAGTAGGTGTACCCTGAATTTTTCACAACTCTAAAACTTAAAATTGCTTTCAACAGCTGAGTTGGCACTAAATAGAACAATAAATAAACAAGCAAACAAATGTACAGAGTTTGGTGCACAAAAATTTATCTTGGCCATGTTTTGGCAATAGGGGTACTTGTAACACAACTGGTAGTAAACATATTTTACAATTATTTCTCCAATCTATACCTTACCTCTAGCACAACTCAGATTTGTCACAGGTACTCCTCAGTCAATGCTAGCTTAGTAAAAGTTATCCTCCTCTCCACTGTTTTAGTGGAAGGCAAAAGTGAAGAATCCACAGGCATGGCAGGGCAAGTAAAAGCTTCCAGAAGACATAATATAGAATTACACTGATAATACAATAGAAGAAATAACAGCTAACTGCTTACCTTGTTAATTACCATTATCAAACCCCCAGAAGACAGCATAGATGGGGAGAGGGAAAGGACACAAATGCAGGAAGCAACAAGAGGACCCTGAACTTCCCCTTCTGTCTACTGCACCATCTCTGGCTGCTATTGGACAGAAGCTTTGGCACAACTAACAAAATCTGACAGGAAAGTCCTTCCACTTTATTGGCAAACTTTGGAGTAATTTATTGTAGTATGGGGGGAGTCCTCCACAAGCAACAGAATCAATTCCATCGAAGGAAAAGAGCTTTGTTTCCAGTAATTATCTGCATTGCACTTTGCTGCCTAAAGCAGGGAGGATATTTCTCAGAAGTTCACCTCTTTCTGCTGCTTATCCCTCCACATGAAAGCACATGTGACTATAGACCATCATAACTACCACTGCAGCGGATATGCCAAACAAGCAGAGCAGATGACAACCTGTATAGAAAGAGATTCTGTTTTCATCATGAGGTACCACTTGTAAAAAAAGAAGGAGGTATAAAACCAGCAGATAGGATTTTGGTAACCTCTCTCAAGGGACAGTCAGCTCCATTTTGAAGCAGATATCTGGAAGGCAGGGGGTCTCATATAAACACTGATGTAAAATGCAGCTTCCTGCCCAGCCCAGTGACAATTTATCAGCAGGTACTGTGTTATCTGGCAATTCTTACCCCATGGCAGATTAGACATATAGGCAGTATACTCTAAATAGAATGTCTCTCGACAGGATGAGACATCTGTGGGTGTTTTCGGCCTTGTATCCAAACAAAGCTCAGTATCTTTCTAATCATATACCCATAACATTCTGGCCACAAAAGACAGTTACTGCTTGCAGCAATGCATTTGACAACTAGCTAAGGATAATGGGCCTTTCTATAAGTTAAATTAAAATGTTTTAAAACCAATTTAGAGATGCATTGAACAAAATTTTACAATATAGCATTTGCTGAAGTCATTCTTGCAGGCAGAACCTATTACTTAGAGTGCTGCAGGTCTTTGCAAATGTCAAGCTGCCTTTGGTACAAAGCAAGTCATATCTAGAGCTTCCAATAAAGAGAAAAGGCCAGCCACTTGTTAATCTTCCTAGGATGAGAAATGCAGATACATCTCAATTGCATGCAGTTATCCTAGGTCTCCTTTCCCTACCACCTGCCAAAAAGATTCTGACCCAGGTTTCTACCTTTTAATTTACCCAATTCAAGGTACTCCAAGTTTTCTTTTCCTCACCTAATTGTGATGGCATAAGGCAAATTGATACAATAATTAAAAAAAAACACCAACAACAACAAAAAACTCAAACCACACACAACCCCAAGAGACAGAGCAAAGTAGAACAGAAAAAAGATTTATCCAAACCATCTTTCACCTCACAGGAGTTACACATACAATGTCATTCCTGCCAGACAGTTGCCTTATCTCACTGGAGTGCAGGAGGCTTCAAGCCTCCTTAAGCCATACATTCCAGTGTTTAACTATGCTGGATTAGAATGTTTCTTTCCCTGATGTCTAACCTTAACTACCTTTGCTGTAAAAATCATACAATCACAGAATGGTAGGGGTTCAAAGGGATCTCCAGAGATCATCGAGTCCACCTCCCCCTTACAGAGCCAGATCACCTAGAGCAGGCAACACAAGAACATATCCAGGCAGGTTTTTAGTATCTCCAGAGGAGGAAACTCCACAACCTCCCTGGGCAGCCTGTTCCAGTGCTCCATCACCCTCACAGTAAGGAAGTTTTCATAGAAGGTTATCAGATTAGTCAGACATGACTTCCCTTTAGTAAATCCATGCTGGCTACTCTTGATACCCTTCTTTTCCTATATGTGCTTAGAGATATCTCCAGAATGAGCTGCTCCATCACCCTTCCAGGGATGGAAGTAAGGCTGACTGGTCTATAAACTCCAGTGTCTTCCTTCTTGCCCTTTCTGAAGACTGGAGTGACATTGGCTTTCCTTCAGTCCCCAGGAACCTCTCCTGGATGGAGAGTGGCAGAGCATCTATATCAGCCAGCTCCCTCAGTACTCGTGGGTGCGTTCCATCAGGGCCTATGGACCTGTGCACATTCAGTTTACCCAGGTGATTTGTAACCCAGTCCTCATCAACCAGTGGAGAGTCTTCCTCCTTCCTAGCTTCCTCTCTTACTTCCATGGTCTGGGATTCCTGAGGTCTGGTCTTAGCAGTAAAGACTAAAGCAAAGAAGGCATTCAGTAACTCTGCATTCTCTGTATGGTGTTACTATGGCTCCCACCTCATTCAGCAGTGGGCCCACATTTTCCCTAGTCTTTCTTTTACCATTGATGTATTTGAAGGATCCCTTCCTCAATTCAACCTGTTAATCCCTAAAGTCAAGAAGTAGCAATAACTACATTTTGTTCACCTCTGATCCAGGCCTTTACCTCTTTCAAGACTTAAAACTCACCTTTTCTTTACCCAAGACTTTTTTCTAGCTTGTAGGTCCTGATTTGCAGAGCCTTGACTTTCTCATATGTCTCCCTGAGCTGTCTATGATGAATTGTTATTCTTCCTTGAACTGTAATGTCCAAGTTTGGGTAAAAGTACCTTGGCCAAGAAAAAGGGTATCTCCATTATTTTTTCAGAAAACACAGACAGTAGCATTGAAGTCACTGAAGATGTTTCAAAAAAGTCCCATCTTCTTTAATTGAATTACTGTGAAATTGCTTGGTATTTAACTTGCTAAAGCTAACTTAACCTGGTTTTGAGGCTACTGGGATAATTGGTGCATAGTCAAAAGACATGATTTTGCATCTGCTTTAGAAGTAACCCAATCCTGCATAGCAATTTATGCATATTAAATTGTTACCCTACTCAGATGTATCAAAACCATGGAAAACACAGAGATATTAAAGAGTGGCAGACAATTCACAATCATTCCAGAATGAACATAGCTTTTCTAATGGCACGGTTGAACTGCTTACTCACAGAGCCACTCGGAAAAGAGAAATGAGTGAATGAAATGAAAGCTGGGTAATAGCAGTCCTGGAGGGATCTAAATACAAAGAGCAGAATGCATACAGCTATGCATACATGTACAGGATAGCTTCACCTGTCCTGAACACTGCACAGACATGTGGCAGAAGTGGAGCCTGTAAGCATTTTATGAAAATAAAGGTCTGCTTCGGTGAAAGTGACACCTCTCAGTGGCAAACTATGATTATATTGCTAGTTTGTCAAGCCTGTGCCTAGAGCAAATAATCCAGCACTTTAAGTTTAAATGACATTTACCTTAGCATAAGATGGGAAGCTTAATATGAGCTGAGGATACTGATTTTATAATGAATGACTGTCAGTACGGAGATGCTGGTCATATATTTATATTCCCAAAACTTGTTTTTCCTCACCACAGTGGTTCCTAAAAGAGCAATAAACATTACTAGAGCAAATTCATCCTCCTGAATAATGACAGTTCTGGTTTAGTAATGTATCTCTACCTACTTAACTACCTAAAGACCTTTATCTATATAAAGATCCTTTCTGTAGAGCTTTTCAAACTTCAGAATGAAGTTAGTAGATGGCAGGTACTGTTGCTGGCATAGCACCTAAAAAGTGGGGACATTCCAAAGCAAATCATACCACTTGAGGAGTTTAAACTGAAAGTGAACTCACAGAGAGTAATGAAAAGATTACACTTTCCCTAACCAGATTAGAGGCATCAACCATTCAAGGGCCTGACAGTACTTCTGCAGTAGCACTGACTTAACATTAAGCAAATGCTGATTGCTTCCTGCTTACATCTGCCCAGGATTGCTCTTTAAGTGTCTGCGCACTGACCTATGTCACCTTCAGCAAATGCATTTCAAAATAATTTAAACAACATATACTATTTAGATAGAGGTAGTGGTTATATGATAATCTGGATGGCTTAATCATCAAGTGCTCCACTGAAGCACAATTTGTTTCACAGATTTAAGAGGTCAAAGTGACAGATTTACTACATACATGTAGGAACAATCAAACCTGCATTCCCTCATATGACTGGAGTGAGACAAGACAGTTCTGCCACCTTACTGTTGAGCTATTTATCTGATGACACACTAAAAAAAGAAACTATAATAGACTTATGAATCATAAAATGATACTAACGGCAGCAGATGATGAAATTCGTGACTCAGGCTACTAAGATTACCATGTTCCAAATTATACTACTTGCATTTCTTTTATTTATTCCTCTGCAGCTAGTATAATTTGTAGTTACCATCAATTAAATGACAGTCATAAATGGAAATTCTAAAAGATAAAAAAAAAAAATCGTGATGCTGAGCCAAAAAGCAAATAAAAATATCAAAAGGTTAACCTCATAAATGTCCTGAGGCATAGTATTGGGATATTAATGCAACACACTGGTCCCTCAGTACACTCTGGCTAGAAAATGGTTTATGTTTTCAATAAACAAAGTTCAGCATTGTGGCTCATCTAACAGCACTAACAGGTTGTTTCCTGCCCGTGTTGCAGCAAAGGGCTTGCAGAGTTAGGACCAGCAGGAAACAATACTGCCACCCTGTGCTTTGAAATGGGTGGTATGCATAGACACTATCAAGTAATCTTCAGATGTACTGCTTAGAACAAGTTTCAGTGCACATTTTCTTATGCTTCCTATCAAAACCCTTCTTTTTTTTTTTTTTAGACTTTCACTGAAGTAGAAATACCCAAGAAGAAAAAAGTGATGTTCAAAAACGAAAACCTTGCTATCCAGTCACTCCCCAAGTTCCCCACCCCATTTCTGTCTCCAGCAGTGTGAGGAGATGACTATAAATAAGAGTGAGAGTTTTGATCCTGTCTTAAAAGTCTAGCTACTTCCCTTAGTAAAACAGCGGGACAAGATGCAGCACATGACCAGAGGAGGTTGGAAGCCTGTAGTGCAAGTTGAAGGAAAAAGACTGCTCCATGATAAAGCACTACCACACACCCAAATGACTAGTCTCACAGTTCATGCACATTAGTAGTCACCTTGCTTGCAAATAGCACCACAAAGTAACTGCGTCTCCCAAGAGAACACAAGCACCACACCATTACCACCCTCTCTACAAGAGCAATGTATGTAGAGACAATGTAAGCTATTAAATACTGAAATACAAAGGCTGTTGAGTCAGTGACCAAACTATGAGGCACTGATGCCTATGAGGCTGTGCCTGACAGTCACACATGTATTTTCCTCCTGCTCCTTCAGCATCCTACATGACCAGATACAAACAGGAGAACCCACCAAAACATGCCTCAATTCTTCAATGCTCTACAGTATTAAAAAAAGATGGAAAAGACACTGGGAAGGTAATGACTGTGGCATGGTCTTTTCAAGAGATTCACAAACCATCCTAGTCAAAAAAAACCAAACAAAACAAAAAAAAACAAAGAAAACTTTCACTGTTCTATGTGAAATCACTAAGAAGAAAAAAAAAAAAAAAAAGATGGTATAAAAGAACTGTCAGAGGCTTGCCTTGCCTGACCGCCTTGACAGAAGTTATTACAGTCAAGTAGTGTCTTGCATGGGTAACAGTTGGGAGAGTTGAGCATCTCTGTTAAGGGCTTAGGGGTACTGGTGGATGAAAAGCTGGACATGAGCCCGCAATGTGCAATCACAGTGTAGAAGGCCAAGTATATCCTGTGCTGCATCAAAAGAGGTGCAGCCAGCAAGTCGAGGGAGGCGATTCTGCCCTTCTGCTCTCATGAGACCTTACCAGGGGTAGCATGGCCAGCTCTGGAGTCCTCAGCACCAGAAGGACAGAAGCAGCTCCAGGGGAAGGCCACAAAATGATCATAGGGCTGGAACATGTCTCCTGTGAAGAAAGGCTGAGAGAGCTGTTTCGTCTGGAGACCTTACTGGGGCCTTTCAATATTTAAAGCAGGGACAGAGGTTTTTATAGGGCTTGTTGCAACAGGACAAGGGATAATGGTTTTAAAATAAGGGAGGGTACATTTAGACTAGATCCAAGGAATATTTTTTTTACAATGAGGGTGGTGAAACACTGGAATAGTTTGCCCAGAGAAGTGGTAGATGCCCTGTCCCTAGAAACATTCAAAGTCAGGTTGGATGAGCTCTAAGCAACCTGATCTAGTTGAAGATGTCCCTGCTCACTGCAAAACTTCAGAAGTTTTGGACTGGACTTTTAAAGGTCCTTTCCGACCCTAATAATTCTATGGTAACTTGAAACATATCCAGATGGTATAGAATTCAATGCGCAAGTATAAGAATTGATCCTTTCACCCAAGAACTTAACACAAAGGTGCAGAAAAAGCATGTAACTACAGTAGCCAAATCCTGGACCAATGTTTCAACTAGGTTTTAAAAAATATAAAAAAAATAAACAACCCACAACTTTACAGATGAACGGTGACAACTGGAAGAACAAACAAACAACAGCTCCACCTCTTGCTGGCAAGGACAGAGGATAAAAATTACAGGCAGATTGACGAGCTTACAACAACTGCACACCCACAACATGAACATGGGCAAAAAACAGCCTTCAAAAAGATGTTGGCACTGCTTTTGTGGAATCAACAATTTGACGGTTATCTTAAATTAGAAGGAAGAAAAGTTGCTATGGAACAGAACTGCATTTCCCAACAGGAGACTTTAAACAAAGT
>VWZY01008709.1:124546-134774 GCA_013399075.1 Chloroceryle aenea | reverse complement strand
GGGGGGGGGGGGGGCAGAGAATTCCAATTCCAGCAGCCACTACCTGAATCTCCTGGTATCGAGGACAGCAGGTTTTTCCTTTGAAGTATTCATCCAACTTTCAGCACAGTATCTGGCCAAAGCATCTATTTGCTCCAAAGGAATTCTCCTGGTTTCTCTCCTGAGGAAGACTGAATCGATTCTGTAAACTGAAAGTGAGATACTCACACACCAAGAAAGGAGTTGTGCTGACTATACACACTTAGGTGGTACATGACTTAAGTTGCAGGCGGCTGCTTGCATGTTTGTTCAGTGTTTCAGCTAGTAGGACTTGAACAGCTTGCAATTCACCACAGTTCATGCAAACACAGCATTAAAATTTGAAATGTGCTAATTATTACTCAAAATCCTTTTGTTGAACCTCCAGACACTTGAAAGACCACCTCTTGGGTACATGCTCCCCTTCAAGAATTATGCTTGTCTCTACTTCCGCCTTGGCAAGTCAATGTAGAGGAGCAGATAATAACCTAAGCCACCACAGGTTATATAAAGAGACACTATTAAGACCTTACATTTCACAGATTTTCAGGTTCTGGTAACACCACAACAGACTGTCTTTGAGAGCAACAGGGAAACCTTATTACCAGAATGAGGGCAGGGAACAGAAGAAAAGTTCTCAAAAGTTGGTTAGAATAAGAAACTGCAGCAATGCATGGAGGACTCAGTGATTGAGGGGGAGAACGTTATAAACATTCACTTGCCCTTGGAACTAACAACATGCAACCACGTACTGACTGCAGGACCACAACATGCACTTCAACAGCACAGGCATCTTAGGCCACATCTGGGAGAACAGAAAATCCAAGACACACCTGGTAAGGGCAGAACCTGCTCTGGAATCATCTAGAAGATTATCATCTTGCATCTCAAAGCCCCAAGGCTCAAGTCTGCCAGTATCCAGTATAGAATCATAGAATGGTAGGGGTTCGAAGAGACCCCCGAGATCATCAAACCCAACACCCCCTGCCAACACAGGAACAAATGAAGGCATTTCTTGAAAGTCTGTAGAGGAGACTCCACAACCTCTCTGAAGAGCCTGTTCCAGTGCTCTGTCACTCTCACAGTGAAGAAGATTTTCCTCATGTTGAGGTGGAACTTCTGTTTCACTTTGCCACCATTATCTCTCATCCTATCCCAGGGCACCACTAAAAAAAGACTGGCCCCTTCTACTTGACACCCACCCTTCAGATACTTGTAAACATTCATAAGATCCCCTCTCAGTCTTCTCTTTCCCAGGCTGAACAGCCCCAGGGCTCTCAGCCTTTCTGCATATGACAGATGTTCCAGTCCTTTCATCATCTTTGTAGCCTCCATTGTACTCTCTTGTATTTCCATGTCCCTCTTGAACTGGGGAAACCAGAACTGAACACAATACTCCATATGTGGTCTCACTAGTGCAGAGTAGAGGGGGAGAAGAACCTCCCTCAAACTGCTGCCCACACTCTCCTTCATGTACCCCAGGACACCACTGGCCTTCCTGGCCCCAAGGGTACATTGCTGTTCTGTGGATAACATTGTCCACCAGGACACAAAGGTCCCTCTCCATGGGGCTGCTTTCCAGTAGGTCTACCCCTAACCTGTACCAGTATAGGGTTGTTCCTCCCCAGGTGTAGGACTCTACACTTATCCTGATGTATACTGATGTCATGTATATTGGTAACATACCCTGCTGCTGTAACATTTCATGCTAGAAAAAAAGGGATAATAAAATATATTAAAAAAACCCCACACCATACCAATTCAAATGGCTTTAACTTACGAAGATGCTTCTCCATGGTGTGATCTTGATGTATGGCAGCCCCTGACTCTAAAGTTGGCAAAACCCAGTTCCAAGACTTGATCCCATGTGCCCCTCACACACAGAGGAGGCTGGCACTGCCAGAACAGAATTCCATGCCTAACAGTAGAGGGGTCCACAAGCCTAAAGGACAGTACAACTGGACAATTCTTTTCAACCTATCTAGCCCTGGTGTGTCTGCTGTGAGAAAGGCATGTTTCTTTGAGAAATGCATGCTTTAAGACAATGGCTGCAGGTGAAGTGGGGCATAGTGCATAAACTACACAGTCAGAAGTGTTAAATACTAATGGAATGAGCTGATAACATGTAAAGATGTAGTAATGTTAGTAGGGATGTTAGGGTGGGCATGAAGATTAAAAGGCGGTGATCAGAGCAAAAGTCTCCCAAAGAGATCAGAAGTGCAGCTTTCAGAAAGGAGTAGTTTCCACAGCTCCACCCAGCCATGGAGAAAAGAAAAGTTCATGTTCTAATCTGTTGAAAGAACCGTTCCCAAAGAAAGCCTGCCCTAATCCCAGGTCTTCAGGCTACATTAGAGCCAGAGGAAGGGGTAGTTGGCAGATGCCTCAAGAAAGCATTCCTTAGGTGATTTTGTTCTACAGCCTAGAAGGCAATTGCAGTAGCTGACTCGACTATTACATCCAGAGAAGCCAAGACTGATAGTGAAGCACAACTAGTGGACACCAAGGTAAGAAGTACAGAGACTACAAATTTGAAAAAACAACAAAAGTAACAGTCCTCTGAAGTGAGGGTGTTGTCACTAAGACCTGGAACTGCAGGCTTGCTTACCTAATGGTGAGCCATTATGAGGACTTAAGAAGATATTAATCTCTTGGGCCCGTGACATTAACTCAGTCCTTACCTCCCAGTGAAGCAATACTCAGCTCCTCAAGGTCCCCCACAGACCAAGACAAAGCATTGCTCAAAAGTGCAGAATACTGATACCAAGGGAAGAATGAAGTGGTCCATTTTGTCATCTCAGAAGCAGTAGCAAGTTAGGGAGACATTTTAAGAGAATTTTAAGAGACGTCTGACATTTCTATCAGATCATTTCAACCTCCCATCCCTATCCTGCAAGTACCCATCTTCTACACAGAAGAGATGCAGTTAAAAAAGGTGTGTCTCAAACTAAACAGCAGGCAGACCATCACCGTGGATTAGTATTCGGCTTTGGCAGGACTGCTGTGCAACATGACCCTGAACAAAGCTGCTTTCTTAAGGCCTCCAGCAAGTAAGAAATTAAAAGAAAGATGGAGCTACAAAGTTACTACAGAAAAGGTCAAAGCAGAAAGAGAACTGGTGACACTAAGATTGTAATCAATGCCCATGGAAAGGCTGTCTTGTACCCTAACACTCATATGTACCAAAACATTTCAGAAGTCTTAGTACAGATTTTTTTTTTTAATAAATAAAATCTATCTTGTGCATAATTCCACACATAGAAATCATTTTAGTTATGGCTGGTGAAGAGATTTTGAAGACACTGCTTTTTTATTATTTTTATTTTTTAATCAAACATACAGAGACTTCTGGTTTCAGAAAACCAAGATTAGCCATGTTGGGATTTAAGAAGTACACTTTAGGTCACATGGACTCTGGAACAGGTAAGCTAGGCAAAAATTTATTCTAAGATACATGACACAGCACAACACAAACTATCAGATTAGTCTTGTAACCTCTACTCATTATTTAACATTAATTAAAGGTAGCCTTTTATTAACAGAGAAATACTGTAATCAGTAGTTGGAGAGCATTCCACGAAATTGCAAAACTGTTTACTTTCATTGACAAAAACTAAGGTATTATTCTCCTGTGATTTCTATAACTAAATTATCACACTAGCCTCAAGTTCTACACAGAAGTATTTTTAAAAAAGGTTTTGCTCAATCATTGGCCACATACATATTAGAGAAATTAAAAAAAATCACTATAATTTAAAGGAAAAAAGGACAAAGCATCTTACATGCTATTCTGTATAATAACAAATTGGTTTAAGGACAGAAAAACAAGTCTAATATCAGAGGTGGATCGCCAAGGTAGTATCTTCTATCCACTGTAAACTGTATTATTGTACCTGAGGGCTCCCCAGTTCCCCTGGTGCTGCTGCTTCTGGCCCATGACATCCTGCATTTTCACATCGTTCATCTGACAGTGTGCAGCTTCAGTAATTCCTCTACAAAATACTAGTCTGACAACAGCGCTGTCCGAGAGCAACACCCAGAGGCTAAATATATTGCTACAGCAACTCTGCCCATGTTGATCGGTCTCTTTTGGAGAAGGAAAGTCTTCGTAAAGATAAGTAACAATTTCCTGTAAAAATAAAGAGCTGACAAAACTCCTTTAATAGTAACATTAACGGCAAAGCATTAGGGCAAACAAATCTGCTCATGAAAATCACACCTGTATAGCTATTGCAAACAACATTTAAGAACAGCACACACTTATGGAGAGCAAATAAGCAGCATTCTTTGCAGCTGTGTTTGTACAGTATTTTGGTTGACAGCATCACTGCAAAGAAGCAACGAGAAGGACGCATGCTCTCTAGAAAGCCAACTGCCTTTTTCAAATGAAAAGAGGCAGGCCGCTCTCAGTTTTCTTTAATAGTTGTCAAAGCAGTACTTTCATCTTTTCAATCTTGAAGGCAGCTGCTGTAGGAACAACTTGGAGTGGTTTTGTGATTGCACAGACAACAAAAAGGTAATACCCTAGAGCATCTTTAATAGGAACATGTTATCTGGAATCACAGCAAAGAGAGACACAACTAGATACAAAAACAAGTCACTAAAGCTTCATCTTAAAGATCTCTGGCATCAAACAAGACTACTCTCTGCAAATTTAAAGCCTAATAACAGACAAAGAAAAAAAGTCTAACAAACTAGGAACACCACACTTATACCCCAAACATTTCTTTTGAGTAAAACTTATTTAAGAGAAAATGCAACAAAGATTGAGTAATCACAAAACATGACTGCAACTACCAAACTTGTATTTTGAGATTTCAGACCAGGACAATGATTTCAAAACCAAACAAAACCAGAAGTCTCAACCAAACACCTGGTGGAAAAAGTTCCTCATCTACTGAATAGCGTTTGCTCCATTTTCCTCAGTTAACTGCGTGGTTTTTTCATCTGTCTTCTCAGAATCAGATTCTTCATGTGGTTCATGCTCTTCACCTGGTTGTGGTGACACTGTAACCACATCCACTACAAGGAAGCAGTCATCCCTCAGCACTTGCTCAGCTGTTAGTCTGTTACAGCAGAACAAATTCCAGAGAAGAGATTTAACTTTATCATCCTACAAACAGAGGGAGAAGGATTTCATCAGTAAGCAAAACAAACTCAAATCACAAACACCAACCAAGTATTTGATGAACACATCTTGTAAGTGCTTAGGGCCCAAAGCCCTCACAAATGTTGTACCATAGAATTCCCAACGGTTATCAACACTTGACAATCATAGTGCTCCTAATAACAAAAGAAGAGCCAGCATTCAGCACCAAGTCTGTCAACACGGTGCCAGAACATTTCACAGAAGAGAGTAGGTGTATTTTAAAATATCAATTTACTGAACTACTATTAAATGAGAGAAATACTGAAGTTGGTCTCTCCACTGCAAAGGAGCAGAACAGGTGCCATTCATGTTCTACAACTTAATCTTTTAACTTCTGTCATACTGCTTTATCTCTCTACGAGAGCACATAAGAAAAAATAAAGAAAACCAAAGTAATGGGCTCTAAATCAACAGCAGCTATTATGCTACTAACCCATCACTTACACTTTGGCTCTTTGGATTTATCAGAAGGGATTACGTGCCTAATGTGCTAATGCTTAGCACATTAACAGTGACAGACCCCATACACAAAACATAAAACCACAGCTACTATATATATGCATGAGTATCAGCTGTTGAGGGAGGAAAAGCACACACTGGATTTCAACAAAGGGACTGCAAGACAGTCAATCTCAAATGCTGATCTAGAGTGCCAAAACTCAATGGGAACAGAATCACTCCATAAGGAGGCTTGCTTGTTCACAGCCTCCAAGCCAGCAACACCTCTGGCCAGGGTCAATAAAACAGCAAAGCACAAGATACCTCTATACTTTTAACCTATCCCCATTTCACCCAGACATAAGAATCACTGTGATGAAAAGCAGTGTACACAAGTAGTCAAAAACTCTAAACCCAATCCATTTTCAACTCCTCTGCTAATTATCAGAGTGACTCTGAAGAATCAGCCACTCCCTAGATAGTCTGAAATCTGGGTGAAAGTATAAGAATGGAAAACCCGCTGATTTTAGAGGCATACAGCAGGATTGTTAAATGCTTATAAAGTATTAAAAATGCTTAAAGGGCAATCTCTAAGCAAGACAATCCAAACATGTGCAATGAAATACAGGAGTGAAGCATGACTACAGGCTTCCTCTGTAGAATTTAGTTAAGTAAGTCTGAGCATTTAAAGAGCTTGAAAAGTTTTGAATATTTAGAAGTACCTAAGTATTATGTTTACATTTCAGAATACTATCAAGCATCTGACAACAGCATATATCTCCTTCTCACCATCTTTTCCCACTAACAAAAGCAAAAATTGATTCTACAAGAAATACTGCTCTAGGACATTTCATCGTGTTTACTCTTATTTCTTTCCTTTTTTTTACCCTAATATGCAAAACTGGATGCTGAAATACACTGAGCATTGAAGGCTGGCAAGGCTAAAGGAGCAGCTACAAGATCTTCTCTCTAAACTTTGATTTTCCTCAATAGATACCTAACGTTAATATCCTCATTTTAAAGCTTAATATTATTTTCCTGTGGCACTTTTACATTTGCTGAAAACAAAACCAACAAAAATCTACTAGTTGCACGTGTGCAATTCCTCTGGGCAGGCGACCAAGATGGAAGGGAATTTACCAGCCTGTTGAGAGCCTCCAGATGGACATGGAGATTAATTCTGAATAAGCTGATTATAGATAAAGCACTTAAAAGCAAAATAGATTTCCCCAAGAACTGGGACAAGGATTAACAGACAGAGGTCTAAAAGATTCCCCAAGACACATCTGAAAAATAGTTATTTAATATGACATTTCTTAGTAAAACCCTCATGTGTGCTCCTGTGCACTGCAGGCACCACAGATTGCTTTCCAGTGGACTTTGGTGGCTGGTGCATGCACATCCAGGGTGAATCCTGAAGCCTGCCAACAATGATATATTGATTAGGATTGCATTACCTGAGAAGGTAAAAATCAAATGCTGCTTCTTTTCATCAGGGAAAAAACAGTTAAAGACACTTGCTCTTATTAAAGGCTGTAAAAGAAATTAATCCCCGATAAGAATAATGGTTAAATTCATCAATTGTCTTTGACAAAAGAGCAGCTGTTTGCACTTCACATGATACCCAGAGAGAAGAACACAGAATTTTAATACTCTGAAACTGGCCACTTAAGGTGTGAATTGTGTGCATCAGACTTTATTTGTAAAATTATTACAGCAGCATTTTTATGGAAAACAAAAGTGAGCAAACTCCTATTTTTAATATCCCAAGAAATCTTTAGTACTTCCTTGAACAGCTGAGTTTCCCTTATGCAAGGGAGAAAGGCTTTTTCAGTATCTAAGGATTATTTTGCATAATCCTGAATGACACAGTGGGCAGGCAGTTCTGTACAAGTTTTGTGGAATACATTTTAAACCCCCTAGTTAGCACAAACGGTGAATTGTGAAGCACTGAATCTTCTTTCCTATAGTATTGTGTTTTGTGAGTTTTATTTATCTTTTAATAAGAAACCAAGAAACTATAATGAGGAATAAGAAACACTATTTACAGGATCACCTCCCTGTTGAAATGCTGCATGTTTCATTCTTTTCCAAAATAGTGTCACGCTGGAAATAATTTTGCAGAGGGATTTGGTAGACAGTCCTGTGCTTTATCAGTAATGCTTTTATCACTGGAGAACACTGTTGAAATGGAGTTATTAAAAGATCTACTGTAGAGGATGAGTCATCTAATAAAACAAGATGATTTACAGTGCTGTGCTATGCAGTGGTACACAAGCTACCCTGCCTGGACACTGGAACTACTACAGCCACGTTAGCCTGGTACAGTATCATGACAGTTTCTTAACCTGAACACAGTAAAGAGGCCACACTAAGCTCATAACGAACACAGTTCTAGTGATCTAGTCCCGTGTGTTACCTCCACAAAACAAGCAAATGATTAATACACAGTTATAACCAAATTTGGCTTTTTCCCCCTCAACAAAACAACCCAAATTTATCTGGCTAACAGCAACTCCACTGACTTGTTTTCTACTTTTCCATTTAAAGTATTTTTCTACTTTTCTGGAAGATACAGGTATTCGCTTCTACCTCTTACCTATATTCCTTAGAAAATTCTATCCATAACCTAAGACTTCACTCCAGAGCTTAAGAGAGTCAATTTCTTGAAGGTTTTTTTTAGTAACAGTGTAAGAGTTGATTTAAGGAGTTTCATGGCCTTCTCAAATCTAAATAAAGCAGTAAGCTCTCACTTAAAAAGTAATATCAACAGAATTAAGCATGATGTGAGTAGTCATCCCTACAGATTGAGAAACACAAGGGCAATTCACTCAAGGGAGATGGGAGAGACACAGGACAAGAACAAAGCAGTCAGTAATAAGACAGGCAGAAGTACAGCAAAAAGTATGGAGCAGAAAGGAATCAACTTCAAAGTTGAAGACCTAAGTTAGGGAAACATGAAGGTACACAGGTTTATTTCTTATTCTCAAAGAGTCACTGCAACACTAGGCAAGGATAAGCTTCAAAAAAGGGTCTGAAAATTAAGAGTTCAAGGTGACAGCAGTTGCTGGCATACAGTTAAGAGTAGCAAAAATAAAAGCAGGAACACATCGCGTCATGCAGGGTCCACTTACACCTGTGCATTTGTTTCAGGGGCAAAGGAGTATTTGTATTTCACACACACAAAAAACAACAACAAAAAAAAAAGAGAATAAAGGGCACAATATACTTTTACAACTACATTTAAGTGATTAAAATGGAAATTGGGTTCTGAATCACAAAGTGAACTTCCCTGACTTGAGAAAAAATAGGTTCTGAATTCAAATACCTCCTTTGTGGCTGAGCCTCAATGACTTATTTCCCAAGTCTGTCACTTGGTGTCATTCAGTTAATAGTTATCTGTGACGAAGTTGCTCCTCCCGAGGTCAGAGTTAAATATTAAGAAAATTCTTGGGTTTTCTACCTTCTCAAACAGATTTTCTTTTGTGCATGCTTTACAGAATGATCCAAACAGTGAATTAAGAACATTTTCTTAACCCAGCACTATGTAACGTTTGACTTTACTGATTAACCACCTCTAAACCACAGCAGTCTACTCTTCCACATCTGACAACATACCATGACAACCACATTCACATCAGGTGTTCCATCTTCTTTTATGCCAAACTCCTGGTTTTGAACACAAAGCTGTAAATGAAAAGATACATAATGTGTAACTCTAGTGGGCTTTTCCTTTTAGTTTAACAAAGCCAAAAAACAGTCAAGGAGATTCCAAGTTGCAAGTGAATATGCACTTGTTATGACAAAATAGTAGGAAGGGTTTTTTTCCTAATTTCACTTAGATGAGGTTTCAGAAGAATTCCAATCTTGCTGCATCCCAGATATTCTCTTCAAGCAGAGCCAGCTATCCAAAAATTGTTTCTTTTTTTTTTTTTAAATTTCTTTTTTTAGTCATTTCTACTTGTAAGAATTTTTTTTTAGAACAGATGAAGATCTGAATAGTGGTACTGAAAGTGTTCTAACTAAACTGTACCACATTAAGACATTATAAGCATCTATGGTGTGTTACACTTTAGTTCATGTATTTCAGTAGAAAAATGTCTTAATTTTAAGCATCTGCTTCCTAAATTGGGAATAAAACATAATGAAGAGTGATATTTCTATGAACCAGCCTCATCTTCTCAGCACAGGTAACTGACAGTGGTTGCCTACCAACTTTCCTCTTCCTGGCTGAGGAACACGTTAAGGAACAAACACCTATTTAAGCACTATTGCCAGCAATAAAACATGACAGTCCCACACTCGCCTTCACCTTCCCTCTCTTGATGTGGGCAATTCCTCAGGGGCAAGGTCAAAAAAAAAAAAAAACACAGACAAAAAAAAAAAAAAGCACACAAGTAATGAAGAGGAAGTGCAGTAAGAACTGACAATCCTAAGAATGAGGAACAAAAACATAATTTTATTCATATTATTATACAAATTACATTGTATATTTTACAGAAAAATGCACTGCCTATAATTGTAATTCCTGCTTGTTGAAAATATGAACACACACTTCACCAAAATAGTTAAAATCAGAAGTTAAAGAAAACATTTATTGCTCTTTATAATCCTACTACAGCTCTG
>VWZY01008709.1:93135-122669 GCA_013399075.1 Chloroceryle aenea | reverse complement strand
ACAAAAATTTCAGCAAGACTCAAAGTGTCCAACCCTATTCAAAATAAAGAAGGAGTCTCGCTGCTAAGCACGGTATTTATCAATAAACCTTTTAAACAACAAACACACTTGTTTGTTTTGATACCTATAATTCTGATAAAGAATTATTAAAGCTTGAGGGCTTTTTACCTCTGATTTTGTGAAATCGAAGTCTCCGACAATTCCTTGGTTTCGATTCACAGCAAACACATTATTTCCATGCAGAGATCCATGTACTATATTAGCTCCATGCAATGTCTGTAGACCTTGGGCCACTCCTTTCATCACTTTTAATGCCTCCTAATGATTTCAGTGTTTATTACAAAGATAAATACAGAAAAAAAACCCAAAGCACAGTATCAAGTAAGTTTCTACCCAGAAGTTAAAACTTTTTTTTGGTAAGGTTTGTACACATTCTAAGTTCATGTCAATTCTGTTTTACTATGTATGGATTAATTCCCAGTAAGATTATGACTTGCACCAAATCAGCCAAACCAACAAAAACCCCCAGCAGCTGTGGATTAACAAATCATGAACATGAAACAATAGGGGAGGGGAAATCTATGTAACGTGGACCTTTACAAGCAGGTTCAAGTCAGCAAACAGAAGCTTCAACTCATGAAATTTCAAGACTAGAGAAAATACTGTATGTACTGGCTTCTAGCTACCTCTTCTTTGAGAAGGGCTGACCACCCAACCTGTCTATACATTCTGTGAGGTGGAAGGAAAGAAAAAGGAGGGAGATGAAGCAGAGAAGAGGGGAAAACAAATTGCACACAAAAAAAGTTCTCTAAAACTTCCATACAGAGATTCTTGCCCCTGAACATCTAACATGTTCACTCCAGTACTTATAAAATATACTAGTAATAAAGCTGAGGCATTAATTTCAATAAAAGTGTATCCAAGCAAAATATATTTTAGAAAGTTATAAAGTACTGCCTGACCAGATGCTAAGAATGCCTGTCAAGCTAGCCTGTGCAACTTTGTACAGTCACAGTCATCAGCACCAAAGGAAGTACACTAGTGGAATACCATCAGCAGCTTGAGATACAGGCAAAACAGTAAAAGTTCAATTAAACATACAAAACAAAATGTTGACAGTCTAGTTATACTTACTTGTAAAGTTAAAGGTGTATCTGCTTGTAAAGCTTCCAGACTTGCTCCTGGGTAGTATGGGACCATTAAATATACCAAAGGATCAGACTTCAACAACAACAAGAGAAGGAAAAATAGATTGCTTTAAGTATCAGGAGTACTGGGAAGTGTACCATGCACTGGATATGTGATAAATCAATTTATTAAGTTTACTAAGTTCTAACAAATTAGTTTAAATAAATGCAGCAATAAAATATTTTTCTGATTCAGCACTCAAAATTAAAAAATTATTTAAATTTTAAGCCTTTCAGGTTAAACCAGAAATCATGTTCATCAATTTGAATCTTGCCTTGCAGAAAAGAAGGAACAACAGATGTAATAATCCAGATTTCTCCTTCTGTTCATCCCAAGCTCTGTGAAACTTGACAATTCTTTCTATCACTTTGGCTTCTGAGCTTACATCTACAGAGTAGCCCTTCAAAACAAAACAGATACCCAAGCTATTACTCGTTACATCTGTAACATTATTGCATTTAACTTTTTTCTTAATTAAAGAAATGTGTATTGTTAGGTGCCATCAAATAACTTCCTCTTCTACTTAACACAAAACTGAATTCCAACTATCATAAACATTTCCCATATTTTCTTATTAACTCTCAGAAAGTTTTTAACAACACATCAGGGAGTAGGTCTCTAATCAGAGATTTAAATAAACCAAGTCAAAGGCAAGAAGTATATTTATAACTGCCTCTTGTAAGACAACATCCCCCATTTCCCAATTGCTAGCAGATTGTTGGAGAAGCAGAAGAAATGAAAAGCAGCATTTCCTGAATTTTCTCAGTGAAGCTGTCAGGAAGACAAACCAGAATCTGCAAAAAGAGGCAGGAATAATAAACAGAATAAAAGGTCCAGCAGATACCAGAAAGAACAGACACCAGAGAGAGAGGAAGCATTGTTCACTACAGCAGTACTCAAAAAGGGGCGACGGGGAGGAAATCAGTAAGCAACATGGAAGCAGTCCAGAAGGAAAACAATGCTTCATGTTCTACACATCCCAGCAAAAATATCTGCCGTCAGAAGAGGGCTGTTAAAACACAGGGATATGAAATGAACAGTGGAGTTCATTCAGAATCATCAGGTCAATAAGGCAAGGCCTTACCTGCGATGCCATCTAAAAAGCCAGTGTTCACATTACCTTTAGAAGAACCTTCTTGCCCTGAATTTCTGAAGACACTAACGGTCGCTTTGCACTCAGTTCTCTCATGGGCTCAGCATCCAAAAGGTCTCGCTCCAGGCTGCATGTCAGAAGTCCGCCAGAATTCTGAAGCATACACGCACACAGACACCCATGGCATTTAACAGCTGGTAAGATTCAGAACCTTCACCTACCTCTCCTCTTCATCAATCAACTTAGCAAAAGCACAAAACCAGCTGGGACACGTTAAGAAGTTAGAGCATCTGTTACCAAGAGTGAGGCTATGGTATACACCAAGAAGAGAAGGAGACGGAAGACCACAACACACAATGCTCAGGGTGTATGAACCCCAAATGGACAGAGGCTGTGCAGAGCCTGAAACAGTAACTGACAGTGCATTCAAACACAATCTCTGCTTACCATATAGTTTAGAATTCCTGCTTCAGGATAAAGCAGCGGTAACTCAGGGAACCATTTCTGTACCAAATACGCAAGCTTCTCCTAAATGAAGGAAACAAGGCACACAGCTTTAGGTCACTAGCTTCTGACATGTAAAAGTATACACCGACATTTGCAAAATATACCCAGGACAGTCAAATGTACATTGACTATGGCTGTACCTCCTTAAACAGTATAATTCAAAGTAACATTGCCATGTGCTTTTAAAACAAACAAGCATACATACATAACAAAACTCCCACAACATACACAACCACATACAAGATGAATACAGAAGTTCAAAATGGAGACAGCTCTGTAGGGTCAATAGTGTTAAGGCCCCAAACAGCTCATGCACTACCATGGAAAGCATTACATCTTTTCTTTTAACAAGCTTTAGTAGGCCTAAAGAAAGGAAAAAAACTTCACTACAAGTAGTGAAGGAAGACTGAAATCAAGGAGTAATGCAGACCAGGCAAGCATTTCATGCATCTCCAGACCCCACATAGTAGTAATGCACATAAATGTTATGCCTGCAGAGGTAAGTATACCACCATCACAAATCCTGGTGCCCTTCCACTTGCTCACAAGGCAATGGTTTCCAAGCCTTCCCTCCATACAGAGGACTTAAAGAAAGGGTGATCTTTGCTTCAGGATAACCTAGTCACAAGGAAACAGCTCCCTTTCTTGCAGGAAAGAGTCTTTCTTCAGCACCTGAGCTTACAGGTTCACCTGCAGCTCTTCTGGGTTGAGAACTTCACCACTTTATGGAAAGGGGAAGTGTGGGAAGGCCTGAAGAAACTACGTGCAAATAAAGATAAAACTGATTAGTCTCCATGCCTTCTCCCATAGGTTTCATCAAAAAAGGGCCATCTTAACATTTAACACTATAAAAATTACATATTATTTTTTTCTATCCAGAGCACATATTAAAGTAAATGAAAGGCAAATGTGCCTCGTACAGGTTTTAGTTGCCCAAGTTGTTTAATACTTACACATTCTTCTTGTTCCTTGGATATTTCCTGAAGGATCCTGTTTCGCAGAACAGCTATTTCTTCTTTTATTCTTGTCATTTTGAACTCATTGTAATCATCAGACTGCATTAGGGATAACAAAGTTAGTGTGCAACTCTCATTCTGCTATTATACCAAACAATGGTAACCTACAGTATAAGGATTAAAAAAAAAAAAAAAGCTTCCACATCAAAGTTCTGGAGTTGAACATATTCTCAAATGCATATTTTAGTAAGTCTCCTTCCTGGAAACCCAAGAGAATCTCTTAAAACCTCATCACTGAGAAAGGTGTTCCTTTATGTGACAGACCAAATGTTCTAAGCCTTTGTCTACTTGTTCCCTAAGTCAAAGGCTCTTTCTTGTTGTTTTAATTAGTTCATCACATACAATCACAACAGCAATGCCATTCATCTACCAGCAATGCCAGGTTCCATAATTCTTTCACATCTTTCCCCTATAAGCATTTCCCTTATGTCATTTCATTATTCAAGAATCCTTTTCCCAACGGGTTTCATTGCTCTATCTCCCATTTTAAATCCCTCTTGGAGGTTTACTGCCCCTTTACAAGGCTTACAGAGAGACACATGCAGGCTGTTTTGGTTTTTTCCCTTAAGTAACATCTGAATAATTATTGTGAAATCAGCTGCACAAACAGCACTGAGGCTGAGGTAATAATTATATAATTTGGACTTCTTTGAGGGGTAGTGAGGAAGCCTGAAAACTAGAACAGACATTGACTTCTGTCACCAAAGGGGCAGTACACACATTGCTAACAAACTAAAAACTTAATCACACAACCAGCACAGTAAAAAGAGCTGGACAAAGCTGTTCGTGCTGTGAACAGTAAAGATCACCAGAGGGACTCTGGTTAAAGTGCAGTGCCATGGCTATGGACTGAAATAAAAAAAAGTAGCTAACCTGGGGTTGGTTTGTTTGTTTGGGTTTGATTTTAAGCCATTCAAGGCCTGGTCTTGGCAGCCTGTAAAACTTCCACAGTAAAAGGCAAAATTAAGGTCTGAAAACACAAACTGTTGTATATAGTTACCCCTTCCCTGGAATAAACAAAGTGAATGTTTCTAAACCAATTTGGGAAAAAAACAAACTAACAAAAACACACCACAACACAATGAAAACACAATGGACAAAACCACATTGTAACATTTTCATACTTCCTCAAAGTTGTTCTTTTCAACCAGCTTCCACCTTAACTGGGCCTTTAAGCTTTTCACGGTTTTCTTAATTGATAATAAGTTGCTAATATCAGGTCGTCTATTCAGACATTCCTCAAACTGTTTTTTGAACTAGGAGAAAAAGGAATAAATAAATAAATATAGAACGTTTTCAAGCATCCTATTTTATACGCTTTAGCCTAATGCATTCAAGAAACTTCCTGAAGGCTGAATTCAGCTTTGAACAGTTAAGCTTTAACGCAGCCAATCTCTCATCATCATTATACTCTTAGCATTTTATAAAGAAGTTCTAAGAGGACATCTCTCAGAAAGAAATTATGTCAGAAAGGGTTACTAGCATAGATCAGTGTGACAGAAATAAATAAGGCATAAACTCACCTCAACACTGGCCAAGTATCTGTTCTGTATGACAGCAATCATACTTTGCTCCTGACAAATTTTATGCATAACTTTGTTGTAAGCTCTTGTTATTATTCCCTTCTCTGATTCATCATGTTCCTGGATTCAATCACACAGAGGTAGATTAAAGACTGTGGTCATTCTTCATTTATACACACCAACATTTAAGATGTAAAGCCTTGACCAAGAAATTCCATTGTTAATGCAAAAAAAAAAAAATCTTTTATCAGATTTTTCTCTCTTACCGAGAGATTCTACAAGACAAGAAGATAAAGAGATTCTACAAACAAGTCTAAGAGTTCATCCAATAGTTTCAATAGAATAAAACTGATGACTTTTCTATGCAAGAGTCCAACTTCATATTCCATATGCTACGCAAGACACTAAGGATTGCACAACGAAATAGATATGAAGCCTTAAAGCCTGCAATCATTCCTCTAAATGAGAGTCACTGGCTTTATCACAGAAAGCACTCACAAGCAGACTAAGCTACTGGCTTGATGTTACTATGATGCTACATGAAAGGGCAGGTTCTACTTGTGCCTGCATGACCATTCTCTGGCAAATGGGGAGACTCATTGCAGAGACAATGCAAGTACCTCAGAGAGTTACCAAAAGAGACTGGAGGAAATCCTTATCAGAAACAGTAAATAACTGTGAAAAAGATACAGAAGAAGATTACTAGTAAGGCAAGAACACTTGTCTCATGAAAAATGAAAGTGATTAAAGTCTATTAATTACTTAAGACTGGAAAAAGTAAATTTATCTGTACACTTTCACCTAGAGAGGCAATCCCATTATTTTGAACAGAAACTTACTCTTGATCACCTGTATTTTCAACACAAGCACCAAATCAGTACAGCTCAAAGAAACCTCCTCTGCACAGAGAGAGAGAAGAAACAGCTCTCCCAGTATTTCCCAGTTAAGCCAGTCATACATACAGCTAAATTACTAGAATCCAAAGCTGTCCTCTGTCTGTTGCCTGGAAAACACCTTCTTGTCTCTCTGGGAAGCAACCCGAGTGACTTTCTATCACATTTCCATTAAAAACAAAATGCTACCTTACAGCAAATAAACTCATCTGATATACCAGGAACAGCTTTAAAATTAAATCAAAGATGTATACATTATATAGAATTCATGACACAGTAGGCATGATTAGAACTTACACCTAAGTCAGTATCCAGTTCTTCACAAATAGCAAAATCGACCTTTCTGAGAATTTCATCCGCACTGCCAACCACTTCCTCTGTATCTGAAGACGCATCTGACATCAGGTCNAAAAAAAAATTACATTGCAACTGAAACCCAAGAATTTAGCAAATAGACATCAAAACCAAGCAAGAAATACAGAGAGTTAGCACTACTGGAAATCTAATCAGGATTTGTGGCAGACCTCACCTTTAACAGCCTCACACTTGAGTGACATAATGACTTCTAGAATTTATAGAGTTAACATTAACCATGCAAGAAGAAAAGTTGATTCTTGCCTTAATTGGGTTTTATTTTCCCCATCAAATTTTGATTCTTACTAAAAATGAAGACACAGAAGAATCCAAATTCTTCTCCTATTGTGTTTCATGTCAAAAACCAATATATGTGCTGCCCGCACAGTGATATACAAGATGCTCAATAAATGAGCCTCAAAACTGAGTGGGCTTTCCATTCTTATATAGAACTACCTGAGATAAAGACACATCCTGGTATCTGTATGTCACAGTTTATCTGAAAATAAGGTTAAATATTCACCAGGAGACCCTCTGTGTTTTCATATAAGTCAGAAATAACTCATTTTCAAGGTGTAAGATACAGAAGATGACAGAGAAAAATTAGTAAGATCAGCTTATAATTATATGTAATGCTGTTTTCAGTAAAGGTTTTGTTACTCTTATCTGCAGAAGGAGAGATACTACACTGGCAACTCAAATGAAAATACGATCTTGTATTTAATAAGCAAGATACAGAGTTGTAATAGAAACCTGCGAACTCCACCTTGTCCATTTACCTATCAAGCATGTGTATACCATTAAAGATAGCAAAAATATTATTGGCTTAACCCTGAAGGAACTAAAATTACAAAGCTTAATAGTGTGAAGTTCAAACAGCAAGTTGCTCCCCAAAGGCTGGAGCTGTATACAGGAAAGGAGCTGTCTAGTCCCCGACCATCATTTCCTTGTCTGTTATTGACCTGTTTTTTATTGTAGATTCTGACTGATGCTACACAAAATTAATGTGGATTCAGAAAGAAAGGAAGAGGAGTATCTATTTAAAATAAGGGGAGAGGAAACTCCTCAAAGCAGCATTTCCTCTAAAACAACTGTGCACACTTTTTTAAAAAGGAGCTGAAGTTAAATTGCAACAGAATAATTGCATAGCACAAGCTGAAATTATTAAAATTAATAAATGAAAATTTCTTCTTTGGTCTACCTGCCAGTGCTTTACCAACCCATGCCAAAGGTCTGTACATTATTCTCTGTGTCTCTGAACTGTTCAAGGAAAAGTTCAGATTTGAAACAGGTAAACCAAACCACCACTACACTAACAAACTTGAGTCTCACCCACGCAGAACAGCACTCTGAATTGCACTCAGAAATCACAGAAAGTCGCTTGCAGGTTTGTTTGCATGACCCTCGTGGATTATGTACAATGGACATGGGCAGAAAGGTTACGCTGACAACCTGAGAACATTTATACACAAGTACGACAAGATGGAGACCAAGGAAGCTGGACCTGCAGGAATGGAGAGCAGCTTACAGTCTTTCTAGAAAGACCAAGTCCAAAACTGAGCAAGAACACTGGTAGTAACCACAAAAACAGAAGAGCGACGAAGTTACCTCCCTACTCTGCACTTTCTTTACAAGCAAAACTCAGTGGGTGGTAACCCACTTCCACCATCTTTTAAGATAAATAAAACACACTCAATGTCAGTGCTCCAAACCTCCTACAACTGAGACAGGGACACAGCATTAGAATGGTATTCCAGAAAATACTGCAGGACATGCCAATAGAATGGGACAATTTATTTACATAAACTTTCCATACTCAGCATTTCAAGAGGGGATGGAGGGGGAGAGGATATAAATAAAATCTATTATATATTTGTCTGCAACTTGTACCTAGACCATGTCAAGTCAGACTTGGCTGCTTCTTTGCAGTGATCTTTCATCACCATTTATTAACTAAACCTTTTGAAATCCAAAGTCTTTGTGTCCTAAGGCCAACTGAAAGGACTAATTAAAGCATTTCAGTCACACAACAAACAGATAAAGCACCCCCCTACAAAATTTATACTTGCATAGAAATACTGATCTGTATACAAAATACATCCTTTCTTGAGAAGCATAAGCTCTGGCTCACTGCAAAGGTATACCAAGAATAAAGGTGAATTAATACTCTGTTCCTCAACACTGTCATTCAGTACATAGCAGCAGTTGCACAATTGCCCTGCCATAGGTAGTTGTCCCTACTAGTGTATAACTGAGCTTGTGAGTGGACATTATCATATTTTTCACCAACAGATAATACTGACTGTTCACCTTACCTTTAGGATAACACCAAACCAGTGAGCAAGAATTTGCAGGGCCGTGTCCGTGTCATTTCTGACACAAGTTAATTTCTTCATTTTAACACTTTTCCAGTTAAAGAACTGTCGAAATACATCCTCAGAGTCATCTGCTTCAGAACTTTGACCATACACCATCTCCAGAGAAGCAGACAATTCCTGTGCATCAAGTGAAACAAAAACAGGTTTGCAAAACAGAAGAATTTTGTGACAGTAGAGTAGCTTATAAAAATCAAGACATTTAAAACAAAGCTAGCACTACCTGCTGGCATAAAATTATTTCTACTCCAAAAGGCACTTTTTCTATATCCTCTGAAATACATATTATGTTCCCCTTTTCTCTCAGATCTAGTAGCAGCATGCCTACCAGAAAACGCAGTGATGAAAAGGATCTTACACAGAAATCATAGAACCTGTTCTTCCCCCTTCAAAACGTGGACGTAAAAAAACACTGCAAAAAGATTAATTGCTCATAAGAAGTCACTTGTATTCTAGCTTCTTCTTCCCTATGGATTGGGCTTTAAAGCCATATACATCAAAACACAGAGCAAAACACAAAATGCTCCTCACGGACCTGCTCAAATATAGAAAACAAAGTGAACCTGTGCTAAGAAACAAGGTGGGCAGCCAGACACCCAGGGAGTGCTTCCAGACTGATCCCTCCCTTCAGAAGTCAAATCTCTTCTGATGCACCTTAGTGATCACACTGATTCCTAGATGGAACTGTAATTACCTACATGTCTGCCACCTGAAGGCCCTCTCAAACAGGTTTTACAGTCTAGAAACTCTTATTTCTATTTAAAAGTCAAGTATTCTGCAAGTATATGAAGCACAGCATTCACTACCTTTTGACCTGTATTGGAAAAGAAACTGAAGTGACACATAAAGGAGAGGCACTGTGGCTAAAGCTCAAGTCCAACAAAATCACTGTTAAACAAAAGGCCATCCATCGAGCAAACTGATGAACAATCAGGGTCAAGGACAAATCTATCAGTCAGTTCCTGGCCAAAAGGGCACATTGCTATTCCATGGATAACTTACTGCCAACCAGGACGCCAAAGTCCTTCTCCATGGAGCTGCTTTCCAGCAGGTTAACCCCTCATCTGTACTGGTGCATGGTGTTGTTCCTCCCCAGGTGTAGGGCTCTACATTTACTCTTGTTGAACTTTATTAGGTTTGCTTTTGCCCAGCTCTCCAGTCTGTCCGGATCTCGATAGCAGCACAGCCTTCTGGTGTGCCAGCCATTCCTCACAGTTTCATATCATCAGCAAACTTCCTAAGGGTACACTCTCTCTCTTCATCCAGGCAACTGATGAAGATGTTGAACAAGACTGAAGCCAGTACTGACCATGGATTTGTGGGTGTCCAGTTTACCCAGGTGATTTCTAACTTAACCACTTTCATAACAATAGGTACTACTATGACCTGCATTCATTCAGCACAATTGATTGTTTAAAAAAGCAACTTCCAACTGAGCCAGGCAACACAAGTTTTATATAAAAAGTATGCTTTCCTATAAGCAAGTACAAGAAAAAGGTTTGTGCTAAATTTCTGGACGCCATTTAAATCATTCAGATGCACAACAGATTTTTTTTTGGTACTGTTTTCTTTTTTAAAAGATGTATTTTAAAATACCAGGATACACATGGATAGAAAATGTCAGGGTAAGGAAGAAGTCAGGTTCAAAAGGAACAGTCTGAAAGGGGGGGGAGACGATGACAAAAAACAAACAAACGAACAAAATCAAACAACCACCAAAAAAAACACAAAACAAACAACAAAGAAAACAACAACAAATCAGCCCATTCAACAGCAGACAAAAGTGATTAAGAGCACTGAGAAAAGCACTCAGTAACAGTTCCATATCCAGTATCACACCTTGTTAATAAAAATAATAGCACTAGTCACACCAGAGTACTATCTGCACACATTCCCATCAGGCTATTCCTAAGGAAGAAAATCCTGTTAGTTACATCCTATTTCTTCTCAGGTTGTGGAGTCTCATTCTCTGGAGACTTTCAAAACCTACCTGGATCTGTTCCTGGGGGGCTTGCCCTCTCTATTCCTGTGTTGGCAGGGGGGTTGGACTCGATCTCCAGAGGTCCCGTATGACCCCTACCATTCTATGATTAGCAACTTCACCAGGATACGGGTACAGAAGTAGGCTCCAGAAGGAGAACAAGTTACCATATGAAGACGTCTCAGTGGCCCCCATGCACTTGTCCCAGTCACTATCTTCAAGCATGGCAAGTCAAAAGGAGCAGAACAAGCTACTACACACTACTGATCCGACAGAGGAAATGTGCTTACAGACAGCTAACACAAAACAGCTGACAACTGCTCAGCTCACACCCGAGCTCACTCCACAGTAACTTGCACATACGCTCACACTCTCGGCCTTCCCCTTAACTGATGCAGTATTATGACTTGGAAAGCATAGAGCTCACTAATTGGTTTGTTGGGTTTTTTTTTCAGTCCTAGCCAGCTGGACCCAGCTGTGGCTGAAGCTGAATTTCTCCAACAGCTCTCACTGGAAGGTGTAAAATGTAAATCAGAAGAAAACTGTAATGCAGAAGAGAGGTTTGCAATGCACAGCCTTAGTAAGAGGGCCACTGGCTTCCAAGATCCTGCTCTTCTGAGGGACACTAGAAAAAAACATTTGTTTCTCTGTGAAACAGCACAGCACAACCTCTTCAGCTCTACAAAACCGCAACCAGCGTTCTCACTGATCTTTGGTAAAAATTTTTCTGTTTCCCTACTTGGGAAAACTATTTTGATGTTCTAGCTCCTAATACAAGAGGGGATCATCAACACAGTTACGCTGAAGCATAAAATTCATATCTAGCAGCATTTCAGTAACCCTTCAAATATTTTCAAAACCTATTAGAATTTCACCACAGTAAAATTATCTAGAAGATGCTTAAAGCCTACCACCTAGTGGATCAGCACAGTATAACCTTTAAAGACACACCTTAAAACACACAAAACAGAAAAAAACATACAATACAACAATACAACTTTCCTGTCTGAAGGAGCAAGATCCAGAGGGATCCTCCAGTGACAGGAAGCCATGAAATGCTATCCATACAGTACCTTTTCTAGTTAGACATCAATCTGTATCAGACTAGAACCAAGAAATAAGTGTATCCAAACCTTTTTTTGAATGGCATTGAAAAACAATTCCATAAGAAAAGTAATTCCATGAAAATCTGAACATTTCAATTTACTAATGCTGCTCCAGTGTCACACAGACCTATGTGCAGGCTGTAACCATGATGATTTTTCTTAAGAATCAAGTCTCCTACATGTGTGGACAAATGCATCTCTGGAATTTGTACAGAGCAGCAGTCAAACTAATGTCAACCATTTTCCTCTCTCCACACACACTTGCACAGTCAAAATGAAAGCAAGTAACATTTCTAAAGTTAAATAGAAATGAGAAATATTTCTCATAGAAAAGGCCAGAAACACCAGTTCAGCGTTTTTCTTGGTAAAGTCCTCTTCAAATGTTCTTACTGCCTCTACGGAGCCTATTTCCTATTTTACTTCCCAATCTTTGATTGTTGAGTTGGCTGGGAGGATGAGAAACTCTTGGTACAAACGTGTTTCTGTAGTGTTTAACTCTTTTTTTTTTTTTTTTTTTTTNAAAACAAAAAAACCCACCACACATCCACATCAACAAAACAAACAACCACCAACAACCCATACACCACAAAAAAAAACCCACACCACCACACCAAACCAATGCTTTAAACATTTTATGCTTTGCTACACTAATCCAAACTGCACAGCCACCTTAACAAAAAAGAACAGGGAAGTGTATAAGCCAACCACAAAACCCTGAGTCACAATTTACAGAATAACTGCACTGACTTTTTAAGTTCTCACATTAACAACTGTCGTCTTCTAAATATGCTGTGCTTTGTGGAGTCTTTTGTTAGTCACCAAACACAGTCCCATAAAAGAAAAACTGCTGCTCAAATCCAGGATCTAAATAACATGCTGCTGGAAACAAACTAAGTAGGTAGGAGATCAGGATCACAAGTAACACTGTTAACTACAGGTGTCAGATGTACAACTCAACTCAGACATCTTATCTAAAGCTTCACCTGCTGCTGTCGAGGTCTCCAACTACAAAACATTTTAATATTTAAGAAATACCCTCCACAGGTTCTCAGAGTTTCATAATCAAAAATTATAAAAGCAACCTCTTTACCTCTAAAGTGCTTGATCGCTCAGACAGGGGCAGTTGATCTACTTCCAAAATTAACTCTTCCACTGCTGAATACAAGTTCTGCTGCATCTCATCTCTCCTGGCAATCAATTCATCTCTTTCATCCTATACAGAAGGAAAAGCAAGTCAGCAACTCAAATGCCACATAAACAATGTGGAAAGTGACACCAGAGGGGGGGGGAATAAATAAAAAAGGCATTTATCCCTGGACACAGAACTTACATCAAATTCTATGATTAGTTTTGAATATATTATTTACTATTTCCATTCCAGAAGAACCATCTTTGTTATTTTCATGCACACTATGCCCAGTACTCTCTCAGACCACTGATTATCTTCGTACATTTCCAAGACATAAATACCTTATTAAGGACAAATGTTCAGTTGCCTATCTTCATTTTTAGGACAGTATCCAGTAGAGTGACCCAGTTTAACCAGCATAAACCAAGTAAGAAAGTATAGACAATGGAAACTGAAATAATGTAATTTACTCTGCACTCAGACTTTATTTGTTTTAGTCACACCTGTGATAGCCGTGTAAGATGCACCAGTTTTCCCCCAAAGTAAGACAAGATGTTCCCTCACAAGAGCTTACAAACAAGGGAGGCTTGTGACAGCAAGAGAGGGCATCAGCAATCCAGGGAGGTTAAGGGCAAAGCACATTGCTTAGACAACTGCACAGTGAGATTTAACTTAGTAAAACCAATTATGATGGCTAGGTTGACAGACTAAGCAGAGTTAGTCTACTGTAGTTTAATAGTCAGCTATTTCATCGGGTTCACTGGGCTTCCTCCATACACGGAATTTACATGTACCTCATTTTAACTGAGCAGGAATCAAAGTTAGTGACATTAACATACCTCGCTGCACTACCAAAAAATATCTGTTAGCCTATCTCAGTCAGTATAATTTATGTAGGGATGACAGAATGACAAGCATACCTCTTTCCTGTGTGCATCCTGGATGTTTACTGTGTTTGAGAAGACAGTAGCCAAGATTATATGGCATGTTATACAGCACATAAAAAAAAAACCACTTTAAAAATCAAAATGATTCTCACGAAAAAAAAGTTAAGTCATCACACTGCACATTAAAACAAGACAATCTTTGTGGTACTGTAGCACTAGCATGATTCCACCAAAACTCTTGTTCTGTATCCTTCACCTACCCAAGTGTCCTGGTTTGAGTTAGAACAGAACAATTCTGTTCAGTGAGTTTACTTTTTCGCTCAGTCTCTAACTGCACTTTCTGAAGTTAATAACATGTTTCTGCAGTCACTGTCTGCTTCTAACTGTGATAACGCTCAATCTTCAGAGATACTACCAAGGATTGGTGTGCAGACCAAGTCCACTGCTAAATCTTGTGTACCACATGGGGGGTGCAGAAAGTTAAGAGGCTGCACCTGCAGGGAGGAGAAGACAGGACAGATGACCCCAAACTGACCAGTGAGGGATTCCATCCAATAGACATCATGTTTGGTATAAAGCAGAGGGGCCACAAGGGTCAAGCTCTCCCACTGCTGGCATCCAAGGAGGACTCTGTCCCTTCTGCCTTCGATCCCAGTCTGTGTGTTCCTGAATTCAGTCCCAGAACCCATCTCCTGAACACGGTTCCCATCTGCAGCGGAGTCCAGTCTGGGACTTCCCCAGTGCCTGCTCCACAGCATTGGCGGTGACGGGGTTGATACTGGTTTTGTATGTATTTGTACATACTCCATTTTATTATTATTTTCATTAAAGCGGTTCTATCTTTCTTTTCTGATCACTAACTCTCTCTCCCTTATTCCCATTCTCTTCCCTTTGTGGACAGAGAGGGGTTAAAGTGTTACAGGTCTAGCACACCGTCCTGACCCTAAACCTTGACACAAAGTCTTCAAAATACTTAAAGCAAATTCCACAAGAATTGCCCTGCTTCCAGCTGATACCAATTTATCTTGAAAACTCAATTAGTTCTTCAGGGAGCTCTACACTTCCACACACAATCCTGCTTGCAAACCCTTTGCAGCACTCAGGCACTCTGGGGCGCTATGTAGCACAACTCCTGCCTTCTTTATTTTTCCCTGTTTAAAATATTTGTGACACTGCTGTGACAACTTCTTCTCTTCAGACAGGAGGTATTTTCTTTTTTGTTGTCCACAACAGCATGCTGTCAAAGTAAAAAGATTTCATGCCACCATCCATTTAGACCTTTGTTTAGGCAACCAGGAACAGTATCAGAATGGGAGAGGGGATGATGGGATTGGATGATGGCCTTGATTTCTGAACAAAAGTTTTCAAGCTATGTGAGGCCACACTTTGCCAACACAAAACAGAGGGCTAACAAATACAAGTGAAGCTACTAGAAGTTGCATAGCGTTGTAGGCCCCTATCAGCAGTATTTCAAATATCTGTGGCAGTGTAACGCACTACAATGCAACATGCAGACATGACTTCATTGTTAGCCACTCACAACTGAAATGGGTGTCAATGTCCAGACTGTCTAACATATTCCAACAAATTAGTCTATCAGAAAAAAACTCAACCACTCTTCAAGAAGTTAACCTCTTTTTATGATGTTTCTCATGGAAGAGTGCTGCTTGCTGGGGCTATCAACTCAAAATTAAGCTCCACAAAACATCACACACACTGCCACCTTAATGGCACCAACCATCTCCTCTACTGAATAAACACTTTAAGACTCCCCCCAGTCACACCACTGTATCTGCATCTGTCCTAACTCTTGCCTATTTTAAGAGTTTCCTTCTACCCTCCGTCCAACTGGGTCAAAGTAAAACTAGATGACAAGGTAAAAAAAAAAATCTTCCAAGACATTCTTTGCTTTACTTGTCTGCTGTGGTCAACAAGGCTTATGGACCCACTTGAGTTCAACCACCCCATGCAATCTCCAGAAAACCACAACTGCTAGTATTTCACGTGGGATCAGGACCACTTTTCCCTGCACAAGCAACAAAACCACAGCTTACTGGGGTTATTTTCTAGTCCATTTCACAACGGTTAAATTCAGTGTAATACAGCAACACTTCTTGAACACACACATTTAAAATGTTTTAGGTTATGCTTACAAATATTCACAACACATTTGTTGTCATTCTCCCAGATGCACAACTGCCATCCCTTCCCTGCCTTGCCACAATGCCTGCCACAGATCGGGGAACCCTCCCAGTCCCAAAACCAGCATCACCACACCCAAGAGACACAGCACACAACCACCCATCGTTACCCATAGCTATGTCTACGTCCCCGGGGAGGCCCTTTCAGATCTGTGGTTGCAGAGAAGTTGCACTAGATGGCAGCTTTCCTCTATACAAGTCCACCTTCCTCCACAACCGCATCTGCGTATGCTCTCCCTACTCCTGCCCATGGAAGGGAAGCCTACTGTAAGCAGTGGCGTGCAGCTTTAACAAAAGGTTTTGAAGAGAGACACTGCAGCAGCACAGCTGAAGAAGTCTCTATTACAGAACAAAAACCTTTTAGCTACCATGTTTCGATTTCCTTATATTTCTTTACAAAATCAAGGGTGTCAAAGTTTAGGTTTAATATAAAAAAAATAACACTCCACAAATACATCAATAGTAGCAAAGCCTCCAACATATCTAGCAAAGGACAGATGTTTCCATGCTATGTTCACAGGATGTCAGGGGTTGGAAAGGACCCTGGAGATCTGAAGAGTCCAATCCCCTGCCAGAGCAGGATGATATAAAATCTAGCACAGGTCACACAGGAACACATCCAGGTGGGTCTTGAAAATCTCCAGAGGAGACTCCACAACCTCTCTGGGGAGACAATTCCAGTGCTCTGTCACCCTTACAGTAAAGAAGTCCCTCCTCATGTTGAGGTGGAACTTCCTGTGCTCCAGCTTACATCCATTCCCCCTTGTCCCATCACAGAGCACAAGTGAGAAGAGGCTGCCTCCCTCCTCCCGAAATAATTCCAACCTACCATATTTCTGCATGACCGAATCCTCTCTTGAGCTGTGTCATACTCTGCCCAAGCCTTCTGCAATTTTTCCAAGGAACACGGAACAGTGAGACATCCTTCTGTAATCACTTTTATGGCTTTTGAGAGCTGCTCTTCAAAACAGTTGCTCTTCTTTGCATGCCTAGTGTTGTAAGGAGGAAACAACATTTTACCATTTACCAGGATTTTTTTTCCCCAGAACTCAAGCAGTTTAAAAATCAATGCTATTCACACCCCCTGAACATACCATTTTTGAGATGCCAACTGCCATGTTAATAACCTAGTTTCCTTCGAAAGATAGAAGCAGCACTTTGTCTTATTCAGCTGTTAAATATTTCATGGTTCTTTCCCCCCAAAAATACATTCATTATACCTCTGTATTGACAAGGCTGTACATGGAAATTCTCTCCCACTTTTTCTTTCCCTTTTGTCCTACTTCCTCCCTTAGCTTTTTTAATTCATCTTCTGTGAACACATGTACCAAAATATCTATTCCCTTTTAAAGGAACTGATGGCCATTTCTATTTCAAGTCTCTTTCCACTGCAGTCTTCTCCCTTCTTATAAAACTAGAAGGTGAATTTGGGCTACCCAATGAGATACACCGCTCACAACTCTACAGATACCCAGGGAACTAGGACTACACAGGTACTTGTCACAACTAGTTGCATTTACTAATTAACATCTTCCCTGGAGATGGAATTGAAAGCTTTTCTTGCAACAGTTACAATAAAGGAGCAGAAGTAAACCTAAGTCATCTGATAAATATGGAGAATTAGGCAACACAATTCCAACATGCTCTTCTCCCCCTGCACACATGGAAGAAGCAAAAACCAACTGAAAATTGCAAAGCTCAACACTGCTGTTTAACAGATGGTGACAGACAGAACTAGAGGCTGGGTGAAGATACAGTGGTCTGTGTTCTCATGACACCAGCGAGGAATATGGAACTCAGGGAAGGTTGCGTGGACCCATTCTTCTGCTTACCCCAGCCTCCTGCTTATCACAGCAGTTACCTGCTTCTCACAAAAGTTACCAAGGAAGTCACAAATACTTTCTGCCACTGCTGAAGGCTTGGCCACAGCCCCACCCTCACACTTTGCACAATAGTAGCGAACAAGGTATAAATATTATCCCTATTTCACATCCCCAGATGTGATCTGGGGGACAAGAATTTGGAACTGAATCGTAGTGACAGATTGACAAGTTTGTCCTGCTCACCCTCCCGAGAAAGGATGCCTTTGGTAAGACTTGTGACCTCAGCTGCACCCCTGAAGATTAAGCTTGTGATTGCAATAGTAATTTAGAGCTACATAGCTATTCTGCAGCTTAGTGCATTCATCACTGGCAGTCCTAAAGAATCCGCGTACATTGCAGGTGAAATAAAGTGTGCTATTTGTGCACGTGACTGCTGCTTTTGAACACAACTGGACCCAGAGCAGACAGGCTGTTTGTGCACCCAGTGTCAGAGCTACAGGCACAGTAACCATTGCTCTATCTATTAAGAGATATGTCCAGACACTCCAAGCCCCCCTAATCTCTGAGGGCTGGCTAGAATGCAAAGGGATTCATCTTTTACCAAACTTATCCATCACTACACGCAACAACACAACACTACATTTTTCATAGAAAATGAACAAAACAAAACTTTTGGGAAATAAAAAAATCATGCATAACTTCAAGAGATAAGTGGGGCAATGATAAATAGCACTAGTTTAGAAAAAAATAGCCACATACCTAACTTTTTTCAATGCCTTCACCTTAGCAGCCAAACTTCTCATTTTCATTCCAATGTAAGTACGCAGGATTTCCTCAGAGCTTTCAGCAATTTTCCTGGATGCTTCCTTCTCTCTCTGAATTATTTATCATTTTTGGAGCAGTGTTTCAACAGAGGAAAAGGACAGATCAACAGTCCCAACAGTCAGCCAAGGTTACTTTAACATGCAGACCACAGTTTAGACTTTCAGAAGCTACAGACTAACGTACACCATCGTGCACACATACACAGAGCTGGCCCTCTTCAAAACACTAACAAACTGCCTAAAGAGATATATAAGCCAGTAAGAAAAAAAAAAGTATCTTTTCATTAGTAGCTTCTTAAATGTTAAGGATTCATTTCCTCTCTCATTTCAGTAGCAATGTGTTCAAGTGTATTTCTCAATTATTCCCCATTTGCTAGAAAATCTTCCGACAACACAAAATTTTTTCTTCCCTTGCTAAAAAATTCCTACCCATTAGTTCAGGGAAATCAAGTCCAGGACCTCATTAAACTCCTTGCTCCCATCACTACCACACTTCAAAGTGTTGCTGGAAGACAAGAACTCTCACTCTATGTACAACCATCCTGACCTTCCTACATGTAACATTCCTAAAAAAAAAAAAAAGCAGTATTCTTGACCCAAAAAAAGCCCACACAACACATCAAATTGTATTCCTCAAGGGGCAATGAAAATTTAAAATCTCTTCCTCTCATACCATGCCTTTTCCATTTTAGGTAATGAAACAGTCTTTAAAAAGTGTTAGCCTTTCAGACTTAAAACATACTTATTAATAACAACAATAAATAATAATAAACCACACAACAAATGCACCAACAAACAGGGAAAAAAAAAACATTGAACAGTTTTGTATTTGCGGATGAGCATCTGAAGTCACCCGATTGAGAGTTGGGTTGTTCTGGGGTTGTTTTGGGTTTGTTTGTTTTTTTGTTTTGTTTTGTTTTTTTTTTTTTTTGTTTTTGTTTTTGTTTTTGTTTTTGTTTTTGTTTTTGTTTTTGTTTTTGTTTTTGTTTTTGTTTTTGTTTTTGTTTTTGTTTTTGTTTTTGTTTTTTGTTGGTGGGGGTGGTGGTTTTTTGTTTGTTTTTGTTTGTTTGTTTTGGGGTTTTAAAGCCACCNTGACGCTGTTTCTGATACAGGCCAGGATACCATTGGCCTTCTTGGCCACCTGGGCACACTGCTGGCTCATGTTCAGCTTCCTGTCTATCCAGACTCCCAGGTCCCTTTCTGCCTGGCTGCTCTCCAACCACTTTGTTTTTGTTTTTTGTTTTTGCATGGGGTTGCTGTGGCCAAAGTGCATGACCCGGCACTTGGCCTTGTTGAAGCTCATCCCATTGGAGTCAGCCCATCTAAACCAAATCATTGTCTATCGTAATTTTTAGCAGGAAGCAAATATTTTATTATTTAAAAGAATATCCACAACCTTTACTTTCAAAGTAGTTACTTGCATTCAACACAAGAAAGTAATTAAAATTTGGAGAAAACAGTTTTTTAAAAAATCATATATATAAGAAATACTTCTAAAAATTCCTTGCATTCAAGTATTTTCTTCTTAGCTATAGACACATACTCTGTTGCTTGTTAATTTAGTTTGCATGTAAGTGCACAAACATGATGTCTTCAGTGGACGGGGAGTCTGGGCAATGACAGGTTAGTATATGTAGAAACACAGCTGTTCTCAGTAGAGGTAACTGAGCAGCAAAGCTGGTTAGGAGTAGTTTTATTCCACAAGAAAGAAAAAGGAAACAGCTATGTGCAAACTCAGGTTTGGGGGCAAAGGGATTTACACGCCAGATTTTCCTTTCATATCTGGAGACTTACAGAGTTTACACATTTTTCTGAATTCCTGCAGCTATAACATCCCTTCACACAATCTCTTCTTAATACTGCTGTTTATCACACCTAAAACCATCCACAGCATTTTTAAGCCTATCGATAATTAAGTACTCTGTTTCTCGGATAGTGCTAAGAACTTCTCCTGGAAAAAAGCGTAAGTAACTTTTCTATTAAGCAGCAATTGAGGAATTAACAATTTTTATCCAGTTCTAAATTTCCACAGCTCCTGATTCTGTGATGTTTAGGAACTTTGAGCCCAACACACAGAAAGCTGTTTTTGCCTCCAAGCAAGTGAAAAAACCAAAAATTAATCACAAAGTACAAAGCTCCACATTCAAACTGAGTATGTACACCCAAACCATCAGCTTCATCAAGCATGGTGGCAAGGCAGTACATGCATGAAGGGGAGCTAAGGTCCAACCCGGCCTGTGAAATGCCTGCTAGCACACATTGACAGCACCTCCCTGCACCAGGGCAACAGGAGTCTTCACTCAACCACTTTAATCCTTCTGTATTCCAGACAACAGTGCACAGCTGAACTGCATACAATGAAGCCATAAAACAGAAGCATCATCAGAAACACGAGGAGAGCAGCATTCTCTTCACATTTCCACATACCTGAAGTTCACACTTCAGCTGTTGAACCTTCAGTTCTAGTTCCTTCTGTTTCTGCAGGAGATTTCTATTCTCCCTTCGGAGAACTTCATCTTCAGATAGCTTCTGATCTGGTCTTACCTGTGCAAAGACTGTGTCCGGCACTGAGGCAGAAGTGAGTAGTTTTTCCCTTTAAAAATTAATTAAGAGAAATTAAAATAATAATAATTGAAAAAAACACACCGCAGAAAATAACACAAACAAAACCACATTATGCATTTTTTCATGCTACTGTAACTTCAGTAATGACTACAGAATGCCACCTCAAAAACACAATTATGCTTTACTTCAGAATGTGCATCCCTCTCCACGCCACTTTACAAAGACTGTTACACAATACCAACAAAAGAAGCACATCATTTGAAGACAACCCTTTATATGTTTTTATGGTCACTAACTTAAAAGCTTTTCCCATCCAAAAAACATCTATGATACCACAGTACACACCCAGAGAAGTCAAGGTCCATTGTATTTCAAATCTTCTATCTACTAAATAAGCTAAAGCACTTTTAGAATATAGATCCAAACCACTAACCTTAAAGTTAATTTTATAATGAAGCAGAGATGTGAAGCCATCTGTCTCAGAGTACTGTGATGGTACAGTACAGTACCAAAGCTCCACCAGACCCCACATGAACTTTTTCCTCACCTGCATGACTTCAGTTACCTCCCAGCTTTCTTCTTTCTCAATTTCCTTCACTGACATACCATCCTAAAAATGCCTGCTGTGCAAAATACACAGAAAGCCAATAGAGAATCTGCTGGCTGATCAGGCCAGTCAGGATAGCTTTGTACACAAAGGTACCTCAACAATGCACACCACAAAAATTAATGTTCGGGGCATATCTATAACTCAGAATACAGAGCAGATCACAGTATAAAGATAATTCATATAACTTACTGTAAGTTTTGACTTTTTTGAAGAGCATTTGTTAGTATTTGTTAACAGCATGTTAACCTGCCTTAATGATGTAATTGTAAAGCAGATTTAGATACCATGCTGGAATGTGGCAGGGCGTGCCACCAGTGGAGTCATTAAAATGTTCAAATTATGGAACATTAGCAAATACTAAAAAAGTTTTTTCGGAGAACATACTAACACCACCTCAACTTCCTGAATGCTAACTACCATCTTTCCCACCCACAAACATTTTTTCCTCAGCAGCCTGTTGCCATGGCAATGCTAGCAACTGTTGTACAAGACACTTTAAAAAGATTTCTGACAACAACAGTAATTGCCAACTTACCACCACCACCTCCTGTCAATGTAATTACAAGTTGCAGAGACACCATTATCCCCTAAAGCTTAATCTCCCTTCAAACTGCGATTGCTAGCTTTATTTGCTATAAACCCACATTGTCACATTCCTACAAAAATAAATCAGCAAAATATGCATGTCCCGATAGGTGAGTATACTTTTACACTCCACATTTTGTCCAGCAAGTTTTTATAGAGATAAATAAATAGAGGATACCTACAAGAAGTCTCAAGCATAAGCCTTTGGAAACTACACGGATGCTGAAACACATCACCACACTGCCTATCACTGTAAAATCTGCTAGAAGCCTTATGTCCTGCAACCTACACTTTCAACTAAGCTTTCAAGGATCTTCTCTGCTTACTACTGCTCCCCTTTCCTTCTTTTTCACAATCTTGCCTTAAGATAGATAAGAACAGTCTGTCTCTGGAAATGAAAGAAGGAAGAACAATCTATCCATCCAGCAACAACTCCAATCACCAGTTTTCTACAGATTAACGTTCCAGTGCCCACCACCACCACACACACAGACAATGCAGACTCTCGAACACTTCCTTCCACCAAGCAACACTATTACTTGATGCTGGAAAGACAGTAATTCAACTCTTTATTTTAAAGACTCACTTCCTCCTCCATCTTCTCATAGACCCACATCCCAGCAACTTAACCACATCAGATCACTGAAGTTTTCTATGACATGTCTCGCCTTACTTGGGGGCAAACATACGCCTTCCGTTATTCTGATTCCTTGCTCCGGCAGTTACTTGGTCAAAACGCCCTCCTGTGGTGCTGCACTGCACATGATTAGACCTGTTTAGCCACAGCGGAATCGAAACTTTTGTCTTCCGATGCTGGTTTTGTGTGACATCTACTTTTCCCTCTTTCATATCGCTAGTGTTTCCTGAAGATGTGCACTTTTCAGCAAACCCTGCTTTGGCCACCTCTTCTCCAATATCTATTTTTTCATCTTCTGCCTGGACAATAATGGTACCATCCTCTTGCTTGGCTTTGTGACGTATTCTTATTTCTTTTTCAAAAACTAGGCTGCTCAAGAACTTTTTCCCCTGTAAAATAAAAATACAGTGAAGTTGCATACTGGATGCTGTATACACTTAGTTAAAATCACCCATCTTTCTTCCGAGAAAAAGAGGACATGTTCAAGACTAAAACCCGAAGAGCTATATAGGTAAAGCTTATGTTTAACACATTTAATCTGAAACAATGTTGTATCTGTGTAATTAAAACTGTACCTGATCCAATCACTCTCAATACCACACTGGACTTCCAACACCAACAGCTGTCCCTCAGTGCTCAGCACTGAGTATCATTTGAGAATCGTATGATTCAGTATCCTTTATAAGTGACATACATCCAAAATCCCATTAACTCTCATCAGAAGTTGGTGACCAGGTTACCCAAGAAATTTAGAGGCTACCAGACCAACTATCTAACAGTATCATAAAAAACTGTATGAAAAAAAAATTATGTATTACATTAATAGCCTTTCAGTAAGTGGTCCAGAAGTCCAAACAGAACAGATTTGAAACACAACAAATTATTATGTGTATCTACCTTATTGAAATTACTCATTTAGACATTGGGAAATGTCAGAATTGGCAGCTATCAGTTTCATCAATAATATCAAAGAAAATTTGTTCTGAAAGACTAGGAATGTGCTGAAGACTTTTCACAAGACATCTGGGAGAAAGTTTTATTAACATGTTGTCATAGTTAAGAGTCAGGGCAGCCCCTTAGACCAGTAACAGATGCTGTTAACCCCCCTCCCTCCCCAAAGGGACAGAGAAAGTGGCTAAGGAAGAGAGACCGAGCAATTAGAAAAGGAAACTAGAACAGCTTTAATGAGAATTATAATAATCATAATAGAATATGTACAAATATATACAAAGCCAGTATCAAACCCAACCCCTCAATGGTAATTATGTCACCATCACCACTGATGCTGTGGAGTGGGCACCAGGGGAGTCCCAGACCAGGCCCCGCAGGAGATGGGAACTGTGTTCAGGAGCTGGATTCTGCTACCAGATTCAGGAACACACCAACTGGGATCGAAGGCAGAACAGAGTTCTCCTTGAATGTTTCGAGGAAGGACTTGAGCCAAGCTGAGCAAAACTGGCAAAGCAGTCCAAGAGGGGAGAAGAGACAGAGACCCTCCGGATCCCTCAGCTTTATACTGAATATGACGTCTATGGGATGGAATCCCTCGTTGGTCAGTTTGGGGTCACCTGCCCTGACCGCTCCTCCTGCAGGTGCAGCCTTTCACTTTCCTGCAACCCCCTGTGTGGTACACAAGATCCAGCAGTGGCCGTGGTCTGCACACCATCCTTGGTAGTAACTCTCAACATGGGGTGTTATCACTGCCAGCAGCAGACACTGCCTGTGAAAACAGGCTGCTGACTTCACACAGTGCAGTTAGTTAGAACTGAAAAGTAAAATCACTGAACAGAATCAGTTCTGTTCTCACTCAAACCAGGACACACATTGTCCCCCTCCCACACTTCTGAAAACAAGCTAGTTTTGCTGAAAATTAAGAATGAAAGGGGTGGAGACCAGAAAGCTGCACAGAGCAAGCAAATAAAGCTTTAGCTCAAATCACAAGAATTGTGTTTTTTAAAGAAAAAAAAATAAAAATAACAAACAAACCCACAAAGAAAACAAGGATTTGAGAATAGCAATTTTCATCTGTCTTAAGTAATCACATTAAGCATTTTGCGTAGGACTACAAAGGAGACTGTACACAAGGGGTCTGAGGATTTCCTCTAACTTAGAGGGATACAACAGGGCAAGCAAGACAAGCCGCTTCCTGCCTCCTCCTCCAGCAACTGCTGCTCCCAAGCCATAAGTGCTGGTGAAGCTCAGGCAGCCCCAGTGACAAGCCTTGAAGAAGCATGCCATTAAGACTACAAGTGGTGTCCTGGAAAGGGACTCAAGCAAGTCCCTCAAAGCTTTTACCAGTCCTGTTGGCAGCAGTGCCCAAGCCTTTCACATTCATTGGTGGCCAGGAATAACCGGGCTTCTACTACCACTCACATTTACCATAGCAGGTAAAATGCTGTCCTCTCTCCTGACCAAAATTTTGTACAGTATGCAGGCACATGGCATTCAAGCAGCTCACAGATGTAAGTGAATTTATCACAGGTTTTGTGACCAAGGGAAAGACACTTTTGATCCCTCCATGTTGTGTAAGTCAGAAATAGACCTGAGGCTCTGAAGATGGCAAAAGTGTACTCCAAATATCACCCCCTCGTACAACCTGAACTCTTTTTGACAAAACTATTTTAGTTCCTAGAGTATGATCAGGGCAATGAATCAGACAGTCCTTCCCAACATGCCCTACCTTCACAGTGAAGCATTCAGCTCCTCCCGGTAACAATGTGCTGGCATTTGGTAGCATGTTACAGACCAGATCACCTAAATGTTTTCAAGTCTGTTACTCACCTGGTCAAACATGTTTAAATTCTGATCAGTTGGTATCTGCAGTCCCCAGAGTCTGTACTGCTTGGCGACACTTGGATGTTGCAAGTTTGCTGGAATTTCAACTATGTCTGATCTATTCAGAACCTCTGAATTTCCATAGTCAATGTACAATACCTGACACTGCAACAATAATACAAACCAGCAGAGGTTACACAATCAATCCTCCTACAGAAAAATGCACGGACAACTACTAGAATATAAGCATTTTAACACACGTGCATATTGCAGAGATCAGAATCTTCCATACCAAGCCTAGACACCCTTCAGAGGAAGGAACGGAGTTAGAGAAATATTTATACTCGCACCTGTCAAAGCTTAGCAACACAACTTTAAGTTTTTTGTTTGTTTGTTTTTGTTAGGTTTCGGGTTTTATAGGCTGTTTCCCCCCCCCAAGTGCTACAATTAAGAAGCAAGATTGAAGAAAGTCTTCTATGGACAGATATGTAATCCAATGTTTCCATCCCTACCAGCCCGTCCAGAAGTTCTAATTTTAGACAGAAACTACTATCCTTCTGTATCAACCTCATGCAGATGAAAAATGCTTTCAGGTGATTAGCATCAGTACTAAGAAGTCACAGAAAGGCTTGAATTTACACCACTCAGAAGTTTTGAAAGTAAACTACATTGCTTAACAACATTAACTACCACTCGTGAATCTCTTTATCAAGAGATACAAACAGCCCTTCAAGTAATGTTTTGCCAGTCTTTCCATCAGCATTTGTCATGATTACAGGTCACTTGAACTTGTGTGCACATGTATATTCACTGTGTTTAAATGCATTCACATAGCAAGTTTCAAAAAGAGTTTCAATTTTCCTGCATGTTGAACTGACAGATGATAAAAGCCTTCTTAAAAAAAATAAAGAAAAAGTGGTTCCTGCCTTTTCACTGTCGATCACTTGCTGTACCATACATCTGTACCAACATCTATCTTCAGAAAAACAACCACCATAAATCTGGAAATTAGGAAAAAAAAAAGGATCAAAAACAGCATTCTGAAAATATGAGCATACCTCAAAAAGTATCTGTAATACATTACAAATCTTATTTTCACATTCTCCTACATGCAGTAGGAAAACAAAGTACTGCATTTGATATCCCATCTCTCATAAAAATATATGCTAGTGCTTCAAAACCAACCCTGTACACAACAGCTCAAAGAAAATTCTGCAACTAGAAAAACGCCAGCATTTTACACAGGAGACTGGCAGCTTTTCCATTAATACGTTGCTACAACACTTGACACTAACATCTTACTAAGCCCAACAATGGAACAGGCGAGTCACACCACAAACATGCTGCATTTGCTCTTGGTGCACTTTCTTCCTTTTGAGGGGGAACACCGAAGGTAATCTACCTGCACACATACAAACAGCTCAGGCAAACCATTGTATTTAAACTTTATTTTGCAATAAGCCATCAGAAGTTCACACACAAAACCACAGTCTGCCATCACTGTTTCTATGCTTGCCTGCTATTACATATGTCCTTGTTATCATCTGAAGAGTACTTTGCCCAGAGCATTTAACATTACAGGGTTTGGGTTTTTTAAGATACTCTGCACCTCTTGAGATGGAGCAAAGTACCGCTTTGCTGAAAAAGTGTTGCGCTCTTGTTAAACCTAACCCATAATGTATAGTGGGCAACAAAAGAGAATCTGCATTCTATACATTACCTTCTTGTAAAATTTCCTGAGCATTAAACAATAACCTATGGTTGCATAATTCAAGTCAGAAAGATTTAAACTTGCTCACACAAAAGAAGTGTTTTTCTTTAAGAAATCCAGCAGTCCTTCAACAGACTTTAAGAAAATATAACCCAAAGCATAATCAAAGATCAAGAAAATTCCTAAGAAAATGGTTGCAAAGAATTAAGGTTTTTGCATCCAAGTGAGAAACAAACTCCACAGATACCCAACCTCCTTACCTTACTAAAATCAGGTTTGCCAAAAACTGCATTAGCCTGAGGACAAGCTTCTGCCAGTGCACAACTTAATTTCAAGAGTTCATTACATCTGCTGACATCCTAAGAAGTGCAGAGAGAGGCTACGAGTTAATAACTGTCACTTTTCACAGATGCCTGATGGCTTTTAACAGCCCAAAATTAAATGAAATCAGTTGCACTGCTGTTGAGACAAGTAATGCCCCATCTTAGGCTTTCAATTTTCATTAAATATTTTAGCTGCATTTGTCAGCCTGCTCTCAATTTCTTCCAAAAGTTAATGAAACTGATCAGGGGGAGGTAATGTACCCCAGAGAAATAGTTTGCAGCAAATGTTTTTAACAGATTCATTTCAAGCTTCTGCAAGCAGTATGCAGATCTTACTTACCAACCCCTCCTCACAAATTTTATTATGTATTTTGTGTTCTTTTCTTCCTCTCCTTAATACAAGGAGACAACAGCTCTGACACACTCCTCGTTCTGTTCACATGCAAGACTTGGGTTTTGGTTTGGCTGAGAGAAGCAAAGTCTTTCCAGTTACAACCTGGTATCTGAACCACTGTAAAACTGGGTCAATTCCAATAACATGGCATGTATTAGACACCATTCTATTCCTAATTCAGATGAAAGGATCCCAAGCCCAGAAAAGGAAAGAAAACACTAGTGTAACTAAATATTCTGATAATCCTAGAAATAAACTCCAAACTTTTCTACCTTGCAGTATTAAGCAAACCACCATCATGTGGTTTCAGAATCCCAGGGTAAGAACATAAAGGAGAATTACCTATGACTATTAGATCTAAAAATTCCTTTATTAGAAGCAGCTATTCTGCATATAGAATGAGTAAAGTTTGGTCCCCCTCCTCGAATTCCTATTAGGGACCTGACAAGCAGCAATACTTCCTTCAGCTGGCTCTAAGACACAAAGCTCTTGACTAATATGCAGACACCAATTAGCCAGCAGACCAAACAGAAAAGGGAAGCTTCGCTACTCCTAGATTTTCCCATCTCCCTGCTGTACTTCCCACATTAATGAAAACTATTAATTGTTTTGGTTTTTTTGTTATTTGGTTTGTTTGTTTTTCTCACTCTCCCCTTGCTCGACATCCTCCTGACCACCTACACAAAATTTGAAAGGATCTTGTATCTTTGAATCATCTCCATGTCAAACTTCACTGAAACTGACTCAAATTCTCCTGTTAGAGAAGACACTGACAGCAGGGCTCCAGCTGCCTCCTACAGTATTCTTCAGTCATTATGCATCAATTTTTTATATTTTTTTTTCACCTACCAGAAATTCCAAGAAAAGCCAACTACAGTTCAAAGAGATGAACAACTGTTTGTCATCTCAGAAAAAGGAACAGATTTCAGTTTAAAAGGGATAGTACTTACAATTCTGAAACCTAAATTAACAGTTTTTGTTTAACATCAAATGCTATCATTTGTTCTCATTTCTACAGAAACCTGCTGGGGGGG
>VWZY01008709.1:80157-93130 GCA_013399075.1 Chloroceryle aenea | reverse complement strand
CCGGTTGGGACGACAGGCCGCGCCGCTCCGCAGCCACACGTGCTCCTGCCGCCACTCCCCGGCAGCACTGCGCATGCTGCTCCCGCCTGAAGGCCGCCAACCCCTGACCCCGGCCGCGCAGCCGCACCAGGCGCATAGGTCTGTGCGGAGCTGTAGGCAGCGGGCTTTTCCCACAAATCGGTAACCGTGTGCTCAGGTGCACCCTGTGCGGTGGCACAGAAGGGTAGCGACCAGTGCATATTGATCCTGCTTTCGAGGAGTCAGCAAAGTGGCAGCCCAGAGGCTCCGGTGTTGATGGCATCCTCTGCTGCCCTCGACGTACGAGGTCCTCATCCAGTTCCCCTTTTGCGATGTGCCAGTGCTCTCAGCTTTTGGTTTCACATGCAGTGTACTTGTAGTCTTCCCGAGAATGAGAATTGATAGTGAGGTATGAGTGCCAGTGTTGCACAGGTGACATGTGATTCTCTCTAGGGAGATAACTGAAGGAGCACATGGGCTTTGTGCCTAACCAGGGCCAGCTGGCACAGGTACAGCAAATGTAAAATTAGAGCTAAAACCAATGTACAGCAAGTAATGATTTATTCTACCAGAAGGCAAGGGCTAAGGGCTCTAAAACAAGAGTAGGCTTCTAGACAAACACAAAGTCCTTTAGACTAGTGTTTGCCTGCAAAGTTGTCTCTTTCCTTAGGCCCCATGGCTACAACAAAAGTACCACTAGAAACTCCAGGGACAGAGAGACACAAGACCAGTTAACCATTTAATATGCACAACATGCTGTAAAGACACCAACTCGACAAAGTAATTCTTCAGAGATGCCGTTACTGGCTGTGGATTCACACATCACGTTCCCTTTCCCCGCAAACCTGAGACACAGAGACACATATTTCGTATCAGAAAAGCACAGAATGGGAAGGAGCCCCTTGCCCTCTGCCTAGGATCACTGACCAATCTCTACTATCATAAGTAACACATAAGCCTTTTCAGAGGATGAGTAGAACTAGNGGGGGCTCCAAAACTGGACACAGTACTCCTGGTGAATGTTGTTCTATACTCTAGGAATGGTAGAATAATGGAAAAATACTAATTTGAAAGCCAGCTATTTGGGGGGGGGGGAAGAAGTGCTTAACCCTTGCCCCAGACGTATGCAATTAGGCTTTAACACCTCAGAGAGCTCACATGTGTGACAGCAAACCATCTCCCCCATGCCAGATTCCTTGGATTAGAGTCAGAAATGGTTAAAGCATCTAGCTGAATGACAGATACACATCCACAAATAAATCATACAGATGAACTGGTAACTTATCTGTCCCATGATGTTATGTTCAAAGTTCACAACTGCTCTCGGGAAAACGAACCATCAACAAGCACAAGTTGAACAGAGCTCTTTATTTAACGACCACTGCTAATGGGAAACAAACTAACATTTGGTCTCTGCTTTTACCTTCACAAAAATGTTCCTTTTTTAATAGAATTATGAAGAGATTTTTCAATAGAATTGAAGGTTTCAATTTTGATCCTATGAAATGATGAGGGTTTTTTTATGATACAAATAAGAACAATCCCAGTTAAGTATCAATTTCACTTAAGACATGACCTATCCAGTTTTCACAGGCAGCAACATTATGAGGTATATTGTATCTGTTTTTTCACATATAGATATGAATATAATTCTGCAAAACAGTACCAAGTACCAAGAAGTCAAACGTACACCTTCCAGTAAGGTAAGTAAGTTTCTTCTACTTGGACATAATCAACGTGGGTTAAAAGTGCTTAGAACTAAGCAATATTTAATGCTTTGTTGATAATTGATATTTAATCAACTGCATTCAGTTGATATTTTTATGATCGCACCCATTATCCAACTAAAGATAAATATCATTAAATAAATGTAACAACTTTTTTATGAAATTTAAGTGGAAATTTTAAATAAGTTTAAGCACAGTATTCTTTTTTTCTTAATTGATTTTGATAAAACCAGTTCATGATGATCAAAAGTACAGTTTAGTAAGACTGAATCTGGCAAACATTTAAAACTGGCAAATATTTTAAACTCAAAATGTCAATAGAACCACAATATATTATTTCCTAAAAGTAAAAAAGTTATCAGTATTAAAAGAAACACAAAGTACATTTTTTTTGTAACTATTAAAACCTCTGTCTAAAGTAGCATCTTGAAGTGAGAAACCTCATCTCTGAAAAACACATTGCTAGAACTGCATTCCCTAATGAATATAGCCACAGGGATCAATACAGAGTAGAATAAACTTCTGCTATTAAGCTTGTAGTAATCTCTGAAGACTGAAATAGACCTATTTTTTCAATACTTATATTTACCATTTTTTAGCAATGTTATTTACATTTGTTTCTTGTAATTCTATTGTGAAATCCCTGTTTAATTCTGAAACTTAAGCAGAGGATCTGTAGAAATGATTCCTAGTTAGGACCAGAAGAGGGAGCTCAATTTAAATTTTTTTATTTAAGTTAAAGCAGTGTGTAACAGTGCAGAGTTTAAAGGTAAAGATAGTTATAAAACATTCGTTGGACACTTTGCTATATTCTACATTTAAGGTAGCAGATTAATCTCTCTGACTGGCGTCGGTAGTAATGGCAGTACAGGTCAGTTACGGTAAATGGCCTTTTTTAATCTTTGAATTTAGGCAGTTGAGGCTTCCATGCCATGCCCTTCTCACTCAGATTCCAGCCACCTTCATCAGTCATTGTACAGCCTGCATGCACTCCCAAGAGCTACCTTTCCATCCCACAGCTGATACCTGAACAAACAAGCAAGCTGCCCTACACCAAATGCATTCAGCCTGACCTCTTCCTCTGCTGATCAAACACACAGAGGCATTCTCTCTGATGCTAATCATAGCTTTGTGAATTTCTCCCAACTCTTGCTATAAAGTCTCAGTACACTCATACTGCCTGCAAAGTCTTCAAGAGATATTTCCAAGTATTTTTAAGGACAAACCAACTTAGACCTCTGTTTTCAAAGGAGACTAAGAAAGCTACCTCAGGCTTTGCTTTTGACTCAAGAACTGCAGCCTCCACTCATTATTCTACACCGAGTCCTTGCTGTGCTGCTTCACAGATTTAAACCACCACACAAAGTTACCCAATTTAAAATTTTCCTGTCCCCCGCCTTCAACACAACATATGCTGCCACAGCTGTGAATATGGACACAGAATACAAAAGCCTATCTCCCTTTCTGAGGCACTCAGTCTGTGTTGGATTAGACATGATGAAAGAGTGTAAGTAAGTTTATATCAAACATTATATAATTCTTTGTATACATGCAATAAGCAGCATATCCATTTCCACTTGATGTTTTCAGAAGTTTGGTGTAATAGAATGACTGTTATAGACAGCATCGGACAAACCAAATGGGGAGAATGGTAACACTAGAGAAATCTGGGATAAAGTACACAAGCAGGATCCCTTCAAGTAGCTAGTGAGTACGTGTGGAAATGGGCTTACAAGTGTACAGAACTTCATATGTGAAAAATATCTATACATTGGCAAGAACAGAGCCTAGATAAGCATGAGAGAAGGCTATGTTTGAATTTTATGTAAAACAATGAAACCAACAGAAAGAAGGAAAAAAAAATTAAAATATTAAAATGTCAATCTTAACAGAAAAAATCCCACCAAGTAAAAATCCATGAACAAGATGAGTACTAAGAACTCTGCAAATAAAGTGCATCATGAAAGTCTAAGAATAAGACATATATTTTCTACAACATAATACTTAAACACATGGCTATTCTCTCAGATCTTAACAGTTCTGTAAATCCCTAAATATGATTTTCCATTCTCAAAGGAATATCTGTGTAACAATTTGGGAGATTAGAAATACACTGATTGAAGTACTGATTTTCTTACAAGATAATTAAAAATTCATTTCAGCAATAGATTAAAACAGCATAACGAAGAAATGAAGAAATATGCAAGTAGACACAGCAAAAAAAATACTCTTCAACACAACAGCTAATATGATGCCATATGAGTATTTATTAACCTCATGACTTCTTTGATGGCACTGGACTTCTCTCTTTCCGTTTAGCAGCCTTCTCCTTTTTTAGCTGTAACAAAGACATCAACAGCGGTTAGTTCAAGAATTAATTTGCAAGTCAGCTAACAATGCAGTGTTAAATCTCTACATCCTGTCACAAATTTACCAGAGTGATGTATGAAGTGGGGAGAGCTACAGATCACTCTTAGCCCAATAGCATTGCTTACTTTTGCATCACAGGACAAAGGAGTGCTTCCATAGCTCTGTAGCTCCTCCCGTATTTAAACGAGGGCTGCCTTTATCTCTGATAATGGCACTATAGGTTATTTATGTATCACTCAAGGCCAAAGTGCCTTGCAAATGTTTATGGGTTTATCTTTATTTCAACTGAAGGTAAATAATCTTTATTATGGATGTGTAACAGCCACAGACTAACCAGCATGCACAAAATCCCATGGAAAGTTTATTGCAAAGGTTGATGCTAAGCCTTCATCTCAATGTCTCCTCACTGACACACATGGTCATTTCTTCTTGCAAGACTTTCTCCTACACCATAGATTCTTACAGCATGGTATGATTTACCAACACATATACGTTTAACTCTACCAATGTCTAGTAAGACTATTAATCCCAATAAACGTATATGTTGTTTTTAGAAGCAACAGTTTTACTCAAGTATTATTACATTAGTGAATGAAATTCTATTTAGAACAATTATATAAAAGGGAATTGTGGACTTTTTCATCTCATCTAACATAAGATACCATGTTGCTACCAAAAACGCAAGGGAAAAATAAGATATTTTTAACATACTTCCCCCCCCCCATAAAATACTGTCAGAAGGAAGCAAGGCCCCAGTTTTGATATGGATGTCTACAAATGAACTCACTGCTAAGCAATCCTGTTGGTGGTCTACCCAGGAATTCACTCTAAAACACTTTTCCATATTTGGAGGCTTAAAGGTTGTACCTGAAATCTCTACCACATTTTGCAACAAAAATAAAATCTTGGAGGCAGAAAAGAAATGTAGCAATTTGGATTTAATAATAACATGTCTTTTCCTGTAAATTGATACTATATTGGTAATATCCTACCATATTTTGTGACAATTTCCAAAATAAATTATTTAAAATTTCACAAATCTAGAACAGCTTACTTATTAACAAACACCTCCTTGCAAGCAGCAAGCACAACAGCAGTTAAGATTTTTAAAGTTAATTATGCAACACTGCCTTACAAAAGGATTCATAAGCAGTCAAGGCATGCTTCCAGCTGAAATGGTGGAGCTAAGGAACCAATGTGGGAAAATAACAGGTATTTAAGCACTTGAGTGGCCTGCACTGCAGGGCATTTAAATTTAAAATAGTGGGATGGAGGAGGCACCTCTGAGGGGGTGATTCAGATACCTAAGACAGACAAATTAGATTTAGCCCAACTACAGACATTCATAAGGAAAAGAACATTATAAACTTTTATAAATGAGGTAGAATTTACGTAACTCCTGAATGTCACAGGTGCCTTCCTATGAGTCTGCTTCACTGTTTCCTTTTGTTACATAGTGAAATATTTTGCTTTTCTTTAATGGAGAGCTAGCTCAATAAAAATCTGCCCAGTTCAGGTAAATACCATCCCAGACATGACTGATCTCTGAAATCCTGCAACAGCTCATAGCTGTATTTAAAACTTTTAAGTAGCTAGGGATTTCTCAGGAAGAGAATAAATAATATACAATGCAACTATATGTTATTTAAATCATACGTTTGTCTTTTTTAGACATTGCCTTGTGAAAATGTATTTGAACTATGCAATAGAAGTAGTAACTTGCCCGTTCTTGATAACGTTTTTCGAAGTAAGCCATGTCATCATCTTCTGAATGCTTTCCATGAGAAACTTGTCTCATGACACTATTACTACCTGGAAACACAAACAAACAAGAAAAAAAAACAAGCCTTTTTTTCATTAATGACACTTGCTATTCCATTAGTTATGTTTTACATTTGGCAAAACATATTTGAAATGAGAACTCACCTTTATAGGCAAGTAACAAACCCAGCAATTGGGACCAGCTCTTATAACCTCTTTAGTCTAGGCTAGCAGCTACTATAAATAGTCTTGGAGCTNCCTGACCCTAAACTGTGACAAGCTCTTAATTCAACAGTTCTATTAATTCCTATGTTCTTATACTAAATAAGGGACATAAAGTAAGCATAACCAATCTATAATTCCATGCAAAAAAGTTTTTCTGGCAGAAGGCAGTTTCACAGGATTGTACTGAATACATACAATGTGTTCAGCTACGATAAGCTTATAGTAGGAAATAAATCATTGGATGAGTTTTTTAAAATTTTTAAGTCACATAGTTAATTGGGAAGATACCAAANTTTAGTCTAGGCTAGCAGCTACTATAAATAGTCTTGGAGCTCTTGTCCTGGTTCGAGTGAAAACAAAACTAATTCTGTTCAGTGATTTTACTTTTCAGCGCAGTACTTCTAACTAACAGCATTTACTGAAGTTGGCAGCATATTTTCATGGACAGTGCCTGCTGCTGGCAGTGATAACACCCTGTGTTTAGAGTTACTACCAAGGATGGTGTGCAGACCAAGGCCACTGCTAGCCCACGTGTACCACACAGGGGGGTGCAGAAAAGTGAAAGGCTGCACCTGCAGGGAAGAGTGGGCAGGGCAGGTGACCCCAAACTGACCAACGAGGGATTCCATCCCATAGACGTCATATTCGGTATAAAGCTGAGGGATCCGAAGGGTCTATGGGGCTTTTCCCCGGGCTCTTCTCCCCTCTTGGACTGCTTCCTCAGAACATCCAAGGAGGACTCTGTCCATTCTGCCCTCAATCCCGTGTTCCTGAATCTGGTAGCAGAATCCAGCTCCTGAACACAGCTCCCAGGCTGGGACCTCTGGTGCCTGCTCTACAGCATCAGTGGTGATGGTGATGTAATTACCATCAGGGGGGGTTGTTTTTGACACTGGCTTTGTATATATTTGTACATATTCTATTTTATTAGTAGCATCATCATTAAAGCTGTTCTAGTTTCCTTTTCTAAGCACTAAGTCTCTCTCCCTTATTCCTCTCTTCCCCTTTGGGGAGGGAAGGGGGGTTAGCAGAGAGCATCTGTTAGGTCTAAGGGGCTGCCCTGACCCTAAACTGTGACAAGCTCTTAATTCAACAGTTCTATTAATTCCTATGTTCTTATACTAAATAAGGGACATAAAGTAAGCATAACCAATCTATAATTCCATGCAAAAAAGTTTTTCTGGCAGAAGGCAGTTTCACAGGATTGTACTGAATACATACAATGTGTTCAGCTACGATAAGCTTATAGTAGGAAATAAATCATTGGATGAGTTTTTTAAAATTTTTAAGTCACATAGTTAATTGGGAAGATACCAAATGCTAAAAAAAAATAAATAAAAAATCATTACAGTTTAAAAGTACATCATGAGTACAAGTAGCAAGCAGTAACAAAATAGTTATTCTAAGCACTTCCAAGTACATGAATATTCTACTAGCTTTTCATATAATAGGGCTTTAATATTAATTTTAAAGTTTAACTTTCATTTTAGTCCTAAGCATCCTTCAACTCATACACAAACCCAATTACTTTTATATTAAACACTTTTTGCAAAACCGTATTATCCTGCTAATACAGCACCTGCTATCTGGGAGATGGTTTGAGCAGAACTAGGAGGTCCCTGAAATGCTTCTAGAAATGGATGATCCATGCTAGATTCTAAAAGTTCAGCAGAAGGAGCCCCTGTTAGAAAATCAATTGTGTGAAAACAAAAATTTCACAAGATATATTAAGAACATACATGATGAAGTCTAACAGATTCATATCTACAATACTCAGTGTAGACCACAAACTCAAGTTAACAAAAGCATTACAGAGGACAGCTTCAGAAGAAATGAAAGGCTTTTTTTCTTTAGCATCGCTGTAGTAATTAAATTCAAAAAAATCCAGGAAACTAGATCAGAATTTAAAAAATAAATTAGTATATGGCAATAATAAATAGATCAGTTTTTCAGGACAAAATGTGTCTGTTACTAAATGACACAAAATCGCAGAGCAGCAGTGATAACATGCCTATCAAAAATATAGTCCTACAAGGGACCTCTTTTTTTTTTTTTATGCTGGATGGCTACTAACCATTGAGTTTGGAAAAAAAAAATGCTGCAAATGTATAACCAAGAAATACCTGGGCATGGAAGTATTAAGAGAAAAACAGAAGGCATATGATTCTTTCTAAAAGATATGCTTTACTTCAACCAGAAACTACTGGGCTTAACATCATAACTGTTGATCAAGAAGGGGTTTTTTTTTTTAATCAATTCACTGCCACAAGTTGGACAAGATGTTCACTGTGGTCTCTTCACACCTAAGGACTGCTGGGGAAAAAAAAAACAAAAACCACTTATGATCCAGTATGCCTTCAAACTCTGAAAATCTATGTTGAAATAGAACATTTCAAAACTACTTACTTGGAGAATTAAACTTCCCTCCCAGGTCAGCTGCACCTACCTATTCCACTGTCATCAAGTCTCATGTAGCCTTCTGCCAGTGAACTAAAACCAGTCAGTCCGCCCATAGCAGCATAAGGAGCATCCTGCCCCACAGGCTTTCCTTGGGCTAAGCGCTCTTGTTTAGTTTCCACAACTGTTTCATGAGCATATGTTGGCTGACCACATGCACAGGTAAAGCAGCTATGAAAGCCAGAACACTTGGAACCTAATTAACAAATAAATAAGCATAATGAGTGAGATGATAATGGAATTTACACTTCATTGCAGACAAACCAGTATTTCCCTAAACTGATCTTGTTAAAACCAGAGGTCCTTCACTGCAAAAGCATCCAGCTATAATGAAAATCCTGTATAAACACAAGAGAAAGGATGAATATGGAGACTAGATCATAGGGGTTGTCCGGTCTCAGGGTCTCATTCAGTCATGTTTTGAGTACTTCCAAGGAAGTATTTATTCCATCTCCCTGAGCAGCCTGGACCAATGCTGGTCTTCTTTTGGAACAGACTTTTCTTTCCTAATATCTAATTGCATTTCCTATGTTGCAACTGGTGTCCATTGCCCTTAGTAACACCCTTCTCCAGCCCTCCCCTGACAAAAACTAAAAAGAAAAAAAATTCTGTCAGTGGATAAAGAAGACAAACTGTCAGCATTTTGGCAGTGTTATCTCCAAAGGTACAGCACATGTCAATGTTGCATGGCCAGAAAACTTCAAAACACAATTTAAATATCTTCTTAATTAGCAAAATTATCTCAGTAGTAAACATAGGCTGATAGGCTGCAGGAACAGTAAAATGGGTTCTACATAAAAGTACCATTAGACTGATTTTCAGGGGGGCTTTAAACTCACCTAGCCACAGGACATAACAGTTACACAAATGAGATGTGATGTTCAGAAATATGGACTGAAGTGGCACACCTGCCCTCACAGTTAAAACTGTCATCAAAACCCCACTGGAGCAACTATGTGAATGAGAAACTGAAGAAATGATTTTGCAATGTTTCGTTATACACATTACCCTGCTTCCAGCTGCCTGTTACAGTTCATTTTACAGAGCACCAAAAAAGATTTAAGTTTCATGCAATATGTTCAAGGATCACATTCTTGGAAATCTTAAAGGCTTTTTCACATCTTTTTGGGCACTTCTCAGTAACAGAGTTCTTACTCTGTGTCTGGATACAGAATAAAGTATATCTATTACATAAAGTGCAACAACAGTATTTTTTTCATTTATCATTTATCTTTCACATTAGATTTATACAAAACTGGGCTAGGCTAATACCAGTACATTAAAACAACACAAGTCCAAAATAGAAGCAGTCTTGGCACTTCTCTGTGTAATCTGTGAAGCCCTCAGAAGAGTCAGGCATTTTTGAGAAACGCTACAAAAAGTGCATAATGTAAATGATTATTAAAACCACCATGTTCTAATGAATAGTCTGAATAATTCAATTGCATGCTTAAGGCTTAGACATTACTTAGAACAAATTCTTGAAAGGGTGTCATATAAATGTTTCATGGTTTTTTTTCTGTGGGATATAGTTCTCATCCAGCAAAAGCTGTTCATGAATTTTCATGTACAAATTAGACAGATAATCATGAAAGAAGTTTACTGTCAGTACGGAACTCTAGCAAAAAAATCATCAGTTTAAGTAATTGGAAGTTTGAAAATAAAACATCTTTATGCATTATTTATTTTCTACAGCTAAAAATCACTGCTGTTTCATTACAATAACCTCAAACAACTGAAGCAAAAATCCTTTGTCTTAATTCCTTCTCAAACCTTTTGCTTCAAACTCCTCATTTCCATTTCTGGACCCACAATCTGTATGCTTGGGAACTGCTTTGTTAGCGTGCTAACAATAGTACTGTTTGGGAACAGAGCACTGCTTCCTATTGAGTTGAGAAAAGATATAAAAATACATCATGTTATATTCAATCAGGCAAGAGAGGAATGGTAATCAACACGTCTCTCTCTCTCAAACTATCAAGTTTCAAGTAGAAAAGTCACACGCATGCAGCAGTGGAAGTGACAAACTGCAAATGGGGTGTTTTCATACTACCTAACTTCAAGCAACTGTGTCCACATGTACACAACAGGATCATTCAGCAACTTAGGCTACTCCACAGGACTTGGGGAAGCTAAGGATGTAACCACCCTGTGCCAAAGATGATGTCTTCCTATTCACAGACTAAAATACACATCAGCGTCAAGTGCAGCACATTCTTAATACTCTGGGCAGAACACAGATCCCCTAACATGCTGTTCCTGTCAAGTTTCCTAGCAAAGAATACTTCCAGCCCAGCAGTAACTTACAAGAGTTACAGGAATATCCAGGTGCTGCACTGTGCTGATCAGCAAAGTGTTTACATCTACAACGGATGGGCTGTGTGCCGTTTAGAGGGACATAGTGATAGGACTGGCATGGACAACGGCTCACTCTACAAGGCACACAAACAGGACGGTCTTTGGGAATCACTTCAGAGTCCGTTTTGTGTTGTTTATACCTAAAACAGGCAGAAATAGTAACTTTTATTACTTTGTTAGTATTTATCAAAAAATTCTCTGAAAGGCTTTTAATTTATCTTACAAGTTTTATTTTGAAGCACTTTATTATATTAACTACTGCTGTTAATTTTCAATTAAATGCATAATATCAGGTGCTTTCACGTCCATTCATTACATAGATATCACAGATCCTTATGTTTCATTTTGACAGCACTATCAGAACAAATCTGATTATCTACAATAATTTGAGCCTTAAAGTTGAATTTATTGTGGACTACAAAATCATTCTGGTCTTAAAAAAAATGTATTGTGATTTAGATTTAAGAACAGCTCTTACAATTTAAAACCTAGTTTCCTCAACCCTTAGACCTTAAATTAACTTGCCTACACTGTACTGGAATGTGTCTGGAAACATTTTATATATTCCTGATTTTAAAAAATACAACAGTTCAAAAAAAAAAAAAAGGAAAGATTCCTACCGGTGAGTACAAAAGCACAGGGTCTCTGGTCCCACGAGCTTACAGTCCATGCCGGTTGGTGATCGCCAGCTCACGTACAGCCTGTTCTGTAACCGAATCGGTAATACTTTTCTTTTGTACTCTTCATATTCCTCGGGGGTAAAGAGCTTTCCTCCATCGTCATCACCTACAATTCTGTAAGTGTGTCATTAAAAAAGGGCAATAAGAAAATTAAGACAATAAAAGTAGGTTTCTAAAGACATTTTTTCAAATATTATGTAACAACACTTTCACTGTGAATGCAAAAAGAAAAATATTTCATAATACTGTTCTTAACAGAACTATAGCTGAATTTTAGAGAATTTTGTGAATACTTTTTTAAAAAAATTGTTCTGATGGACTGTAAAAAGGGGTTGTATGAGAGAAGGAAAAAATTAATAAAGCACACTACCAAGCTCCTTTTCATACAGCAGAAAAAGCAATGGGGTTTTTAATGGCCAGCTCTGCCTCAGAGTTCTTGAATGACATCTGTCAAGTCACTTCACCCATCTACACTTAACTGTGCTGCAGACTTGGATCTGGTTATCTAATTTTAGTCTAGTCTGAGTAAGATTATTCAACTGTGAGTAGGTAACCACACTGCCATCAAAATAACAAGCAATACATTCAAGCTGTCTTCTGATTTGCAGGAAGACTGTGCTAGCTTCTGTACCTAAAGTTGACAGCTGCTGTATCCCACACCTCGGATGGCCCACTTATTTAAGCTATCACTCACTCCATTCAAATTCAGTCGCTGCATAGCTGGAGCTCTGCTAGAGAGAGCAGCATCCAAATTCTACATTGTAGAAACAATTGGAGACAGTAAGTAAAAGCTGTAAAATACAATTTAGACAGCACTTTACTACGTTGAAAGTTAGTTTATTTCTGTAAATACTTATAATTTGTTCGGTGTCCTAAAACATCAAATGAGTGAATCTCTGTCAAATATTCTGTGGATTTTTCTAATGACCTGCACTGCACGACACCACAATCATGTGTCAACACATCGCTCACTACCTTTTGCACGTCAATCCAGCTGATACCCCCTGCAATCAGTCCATAACCGCTTATGTGAGAAATACCACTGTGCCTGCTACCTCTGATGCTTTACTCAGCGTTTTCCTATGCAGAATCAAGATCACAACTCAGTACAACGACTGAGTTCGCAATTATTTTTGCTGAAGAGGAACGATGATGGTATTAGCAAAGACACGTCAGAATTACAAGGGTACGCATTTATACGCTGCGAAGCTCAATCGCCGACGCACCAAGCCCGGCGTTCCCTGAGGGAGCAGCACCGCTGCCGGGCTGCCCCCTCGCACTCGGCCGCCGCGCAGGCCCGGCCCTGCGGAGCGGCAGGTTACTTCACTGGCGGACAGCCCCGCTCCCTACTGTGCCCGACGGCCGGCGAGGCGCGCA
>VWZY01008709.1:56495-80110 GCA_013399075.1 Chloroceryle aenea | reverse complement strand
CGTGGGTGCTCCCACTGCCGCCGCAGCATGGCGGGCACCCCTCGCACCGCGCTCACGGGACACATCCTCACTGACCGACAGGGCCCCGACACAGTCGCCGATACAACCAACCTCCCAACAAAATCATGTCCACCCTGAGCCCTCCTTGCACCTGCCCCTGCACTCACGTTGTCCCAAGCAGCTGCTACTATTTACGACTTACCTTAGACCACCACGTCTTTGGTGCATAGGTGAGGGGTACTTTTCATTGTTCACTGATTCCCTAGCACTCTCCCATTATAAAATACAGTGCATGTTATGTTCCATTATAAAATACATGGTTTATAGTTCAAGACAAGACCAGTTTTGGGCAACGCTTCCTAATCAAAGATAGTGCTGACATTAGACTGGCAACCTGCAAGTCCTAATTCCTTTCCACGTACCACGATCCATGCCACCACATTGAAACAAGTCCTCCAGTGTGTTTGAAGACTGTAGTAAATAGACCTCAGGCTGCTACTTCTCATACTGTGTAAATTGACTGCTTCCTCTCGATACAAAAATACTGGTCACATCGTGACAATGCATGAGCAAAAGATGCAGTATGTTTTTCTTAACTGAGCTGTAAGAGACTGGTATTTAAATTGTGCACTGCCTGTTAGCATAAGCTACAAGCTCTTAGGCTGTCAAAATGCGACTCGAGAGGGTAGGCTTTTTCCATACAATGCAATAGCAGGTGCCTGTCGAGAAAGATACAGCAATCTCCAGACTCTTTTGGACAGGGCAGGCCACTAGCACTGGAGCAGAAGGTGGAGAGAGATGTCACAAGGACCAAAGCAGTGTTTTGCCAAAATATCCCCCAGAGAGATGAAACAAGAGGGAGACTCTCAGGTTTCCAACAGTATCTAAATAAGGTGACAGGGCAGATGGTCTGGGAATTTGTCCTGTGGCTATGCCACATGTGTAAGAAATTTCACTGCAATACAGCATGTGTGTTCTGTCACACTGGGATCTGGACAGGAACAGAAGGCAGAAAAGATACATGAACAAGTCATCACTACAGTCAATACATCTTCATGTAAGTTAGCAGAGAAAAATAAAACCATACTAGAAAAGTGAGCATTGTTTCTCCTGGGAACATTCCTCCTGTGAGCAAAACCTTGAGAAAGAAACAGACAGGGGAAAGGAGAGCTTGAAAGGAGGGCAGGAAGCTCTACAGACAGGGAATTCAATGTACTGATAAACACACTGCTGTTCAGGAACGGCACCAAATTGAAGGTCTTTGAGAAACCTCATCTGTATGCACATTTCAGTGGTGCCAGTGATCTCAGCACTGCCAATGCGGGGCGGGGGAACAACACACCTCTAGCAAGTCTGGTTCACACAGAATGAGCAGAACTCCTATGTCATGGGCTGATGTAACCTCATCTGTGCAAGATCTTTTTTAAAAATAGTGCTCTGGAATACAGTTCAGGTTTGGAGATCAAAATATCCAAATTTGTGCTTGCAGACTTACCTGGGAATAGATATAAAAGGTGAAAGACTCGGTAATTAAGAAATTGAATTCTCAGCTAATAAAGATAGTTCAAGCACCCACTGTTTTACTCTCATAATGGAATACATTTTGGATTCAGAAAACCTTCTCCTGTCTCACATCTCCTCTAAGAGATTGTTAATGGACATCTGAAATCATTCCTTAAAGACTGAGTCAAGACAGATTTTCCATGGTGAGCTATTGAATAATTTTGAATAGCAGGGAAAAAAAAAACAAACAACAAAGATGCTGTGCCACAAGGTAAGTAAAAAGGAACAAAAATCCAGATGGCATGTTGTACCTCCTATAGCTGTGATGTAGCATATGGATGCTGCTGGCCCAAGATCTCTGAACACATCAAAGCGGGTTGAACATATGGACACTCACAGTACAGCTCCGTGAGACCTAAGGTGCTGCCTACACACCAAAGGCAACAGCTTAATGCTGTGTGGGGTGTTGACAGTCTCTCTCAACACCCTCTGTTAACAATAAAATGTGTGACCCTTTACATTTTATTAAGTCCTTACAAGTTTGACAAGCATTTTAAAACTCATCTCAGTGAAATACCTATATAAATTGAAGATGGCCACTTTATTCATGCAACAATAAACACTTTATTGACGTGCGGAAATCAGACTCCACAGCTGGAAAGGTTATAACATAGTTAGGTTTATTCAGCACTGGGCAGCACGGAAGGTCACCCCACCACAATCCTGCACGCCTTCCTCAGCGGCTGACCTTATATTTATACAGTCAAGCGTTACGTATTCATGACATTTCATAACATGCCTATACATATGCATGGCCTATTCCCGCTTCATATTAAAACTATCTGCTTGCTTAATCTCCTCCCCTGTGAGCTGGCACAGTGCCTCCTGATGGTGATCATCGGGGGGTCGTGGGGATGAAGATCATCCATTCCCCTTCATCACCGCTAGTAACCTTTTGTCTCTGAGCAGCCTCAGTAGCTCTTTGGCCTCTGTCTAAATCACAAGGTTGGTTCAAACTTGTTTTCTTCATCTGGTTCTTGCTTTTCAAAGAGGCTGAGGAGTTTCTTACCTCGCCTGATTACATTTGGACAATACACAATACTCCTTTGCAAGGTTATTTCACAACTACAGTGTTTGTTCTGTTTACTGGCATAAGGCTTCTGTATCTTAGTTATCAGCATAAGCTCCCCCCCATATCAATCCCCCCTTTTCTAAAAAAGTTAGTAAATTCATTTACTTCATGTTAACGCTTCCTATATTCTTCCATCCCTTTCCAGAGTTTTATAAGACTTTTGCCTGCCTCAAGTCATTGTCAGAGCTGATGAGCGTATGCCAGATACCTCATTTGTTTTATCATTAAAACCTGCCTTTGCCCTTTTACTTAGCCAGGNATCATCGGGGGGTCGTGGGGATGAAGATCATCCATTCCCCTTCATCACCGCTAGTAACCTTTTGTCTCTGAGCAGCCTCAGTAGCTCTTTGGCCTCTGTCTAAATCACAAGGTTGGTTCAAACTTGTTTTCTTCATCTGGTTCTTGCTTTTCAAAGAGGCTGAGGAGTTTCTTACCTCGCCTGATTACATTTGGACAATACACAATACTCCTTTGCAAGGTTATTTCACAACTACAGTGTTTGTTCTGTTTACTGGCATAAGGCTTCTGTATCTTAGTTATCAGCATAAGCTCCCCCCCATATCAATCCCCCCTTTTCTAAAAAAGTTAGTAAATTCATTTACTTCATGTTAACGCTTCCTATATTCTTCCATCCCTTTCCAGAGTTTTATAAGACTTTTGCCTGCCTCAAGTCATTGTCAGAGCTGATGAGCGTATGCCAGATACCTCATTTGTTTTATCATTAAAACCTGCCTTTGCCCTTTTACTTAGCCAGGTAGTCCACCCCTCATAAGAGGTTCGTAAAAAAGGAGAACAAGCTGGTTGAATTTCCGAGACATTTATATGCATCAGCAACTTGACTTACTTAAGAGATCATTCTGGGTTAAACAGCATTTGCTGATAGCCTGTGTTTCTTATTACATATGGACCAGTTCCATAAAATCTGGGTTTGGGCTTAAGTGCTGACATAGAGTTATCTTTTTCCTGGCGTGTGTCGGTTGTCACAGGTGCTATTGTAACGGGTCCCGCTACAGCATTTATTTTAAAATTGAGAGTCCAATACTATCATAGGCCCAAAGACAAACCACCTCAGTGCTTTGTATCAGTGTAAAGTTATACCAACAATCTCTTTCCCTGGAAGTGCTTTTATTTGTGGGAGTAGTTGAGAGAGTAATTTGGGATGCTTTTTTATGGGAGCCTGCATTTACCACTCGGCATTCTATTTTAATTTCCTCTCCTACAATCCCTAACTACAAAGTTGATAATCTTTATTCCATTATTCTCTTGACTATACTTGACTCCCATGCATAACCACGGTGGATAAATTTAAACACTTTCAGGCAGAATAACTCCCCATAGCTCCCATATATCCAATATAAGATTGAGACCAAGGCCACCCAATATTATTTTGTCCCGAAGCACAATTCCATCCCTGAATTATAACTATGNCTAACCACACAATTTTAAACTGGTCCCGGCCCCTTTAACTATGACACCGTGAGAAAAATAATTTTCCCGGCTGGACTTGCATGACCTTTCATGTTGATTTAAGTGTCTTTTTCACTCTGGTGTGATGGATCCAGGTGCTTTGCTCCTTGATTTTGACTGCTGTAAAGGAGGTGAAGAGTACTTGAAATGGTCCTTCCCACTGTGGTTCCAAAGGCTTTTCTGTAAGAGACTTTACACAGACATAGTCCCCAGGTTGTATGTACAGGCCCATCTAAATCCCTGCATCAAGTCCCAACTACATGTTTCCCAATTATGCCAAGTTGTCTGAATAATGCTACCATGTAGGAAGTCATGATTTCATCCCCAGCTTGTGTGGACATCCTTTCTGTATTCCATAGGGTCGTCTGTAAAAGATTTTTTCAAAAGGGCTCAGTCCTTCCTTTGCTCTTGGCCTGGTTCGTATGCGCAAGAGAGCCAAAGGAAGAGACAGAAGCCAGGCCAAGTTAGTTTTCTGCTCCAATTTCACAATTTGCTGTTTGATTAAGTGGTTCATTTTTTCTTGACTGAGTGCGATATGGGGCATGAAGCTGCCAATCTATACCCAAACAGCGGCTAATTTGTTGTACAACAACAAATGTAGCCCTTTATCAGAAGATATGGTTGCTGGAACCCCAAAGCATGGTATTACCACTTGTATTAATGTTCTGGTTACTTCCCAAGCCCTGGCNATTTGTTCACAGCCCGGGAGCAATGACAGAGAGAGTACAGAATACACAGTTTTTGCTTCTAACCACACAATTTTAAACTGGTCCCGGCCCCTTTAACTATGACACCGTGAGAAAAATAATTTTCCCGGCTGGACTTGCATGACCTTTCATGTTGATTTAAGTGTCTTTTTCACTCTGGTGTGATGGATCCAGGTGCTTTGCTCCTTGATTTTGACTGCTGTAAAGGAGGTGAAGAGTACTTGAAATGGTCCTTCCCACTGTGGTTCCAAAGGCTTTTCTGTAAGAGACTTTACACAGACATAGTCCCCAGGTTGTATGTACAGGCCCATCTAAATCCCTGCATCAAGTCCCAACTACATGTTTCCCAATTATGCCAAGTTGTCTGAATAATGCTACCATGTAGGAAGTCATGATTTCATCCCCAGCTTGTGTGGACATCCTTTCTGTATTCCATAGGGTCGTCTGTAAAAGATTTTTTCAAAAGGGCTCAGTCCTTCCTTTGCTCTTGGCCTGGTTCGTATGCGCAAGAGAGCCAAAGGAAGAGACAGAAGCCAGGCCAAGTTAGTTTTCTGCTCCAATTTCACAATTTGCTGTTTGATTAAGTGGTTCATTTTTTCTTGACTGAGTGCGATATGGGGCATGAAGCTGCCAATCTATACCCAAACAGCGGCTAATTTGTTGTACAACAACAAATGTAGCCCTTTATCAGAAGATATGGTTGCTGGAACCCCAAAGCATGGTATTACCACTTGTATTAATGTTCTGGTTACTTCCCAAGCCCTGGCTGTCCTGGTAGGGAATGCCTCTGGCCAACCTGAAAAGGTGTCAGTTAATACCAACAAATATCGACAGCCCCCCTTTTCTTGGGAGTTCTGAAAAATCAATCTGCCCAGGCCCATTGCCTTTCCCAGTTTGGCCCCTTTCTGGTTTAGGGGTATTCTTGGGATTAGTCTGGAGGCAAAGATTGTACTGCTGGGTCACTTGTCTCACAGTGATGATCTCTCTAATTAGTTGTTTATATAGGGTCTCTGCCCCGCAATGCCTCTTCCTGTGTTCTTCTATTATCAGAGACCATAATAGAGAAGAGGGAATGATTAGTTTCCTTTGTGAGGTGAGAGCCCACCCCTCTTTATTATATGATCCTTCTAGGTCTGTGATAAGCTTCTGATATTCCTTGGTATATTGTGGCCTACCTTCTAGGGAGATTCACCTGTCAGGGACCAAAGGCCCTTCTGTTTTTACCTTTATTTTGGCTACCTGTTTTGCCTCTCTATCCAATGCTACATGCAGGGCAACACTGCCTCAGTTTGCCCTTAAATTTCTTATTTTCTCGCTCAAGAGCAAGTAGCATAGGATCTTGTGGTGGTATTAGTCCACAATGCTTTTGCCATTCGGGATGATTCTGAAGAGAAAAAAACATGTCTGCATATGTTACCTCATTCCACTTTCCTTCTCTCCTTAAAAAGAACATTAATTGTAGAATGGTATTATAATCAATTGACCCATATAGTGGCCATTTAGCCTCATTCTCTAACTTACAGAGGGGCCACCACTGATTACGATACTTTACAAGAGTCCTTTCACTTTTTGCACCCCCACTCCCAACAACGTCTTTCCAGTGTGCCAATATACAAGCCAAAGGACTTTTCCTCGGTATTTCCTTCCCTTGAAGGCCACCCATCGTCCAATAATCTCTTTGCTCTGCAGTGATGCAAGGGTGGTTCGATAATACTTTGGTTGATGGTCACCAATACGATGATTCATGCAGGCCTACTGTGGGAACTCACAGGATGGGTACAGAGCTGCAATAGAAAGTTTCTGTTCTTCTTATCAAAGGAGAGCTGTTGAGTCTGCTGTGGGAGCTAACAGGATGGGTACAGAGCTGCAATAGAAAGTTTCTGTTCTTCTTATCAGAGGAGAGCTGCGAGAATTGCCAAGGGAGTTTCTGTTCCTCTATCAGAGGGACTAGCTCTTCTCATCAGAGGAGAGCTGGCAAGACCTCACTGTCCTTGAACAGGATGGTAGAGTTCATTGCCAAGGATAAGGCAGCTGAAGAGGAGGAAGGCCTAGTGGGGTCGGGGGGCGCACAAGCCCCATACTGCGGGGTGTGCAGCCACAGAAAGACAAGAGACCAACACTGCTGGGCAGGGTTGCCGCCTTGATCCACTGCCTCCTGGCATGTACTGGCCATGCGTGCCAGGACTCGGGGGCTCTATAAAAGCTGGACTCTGGAATGCAGAGCTGAGCTGCACGTATCCTGCCATCGAGATCGTGTTGTCTCCGCGGGGACACCCGCTAAGCATGCATGCTGACCAGCTCCCCTGCACCTGGGGACCATACATCTGCCTGGCCTGTATCTTAGGGTAAGCACTGCTGCTTTGCTTGCTTTGTAGGAGTAATAGTGGTATGGAATGCAAATGATAAACAAGCCATGATAATGGATGATAACTTTGGATGGTGATTGAATACACGGATCCTTAACACCCTACAACAGGTGATGATTCTTGTACGAGGTTTTATGGCTTTTTCCCAATCTTCTTTCCACATGTCCCATTTCTTCGGGACCTGTCCCTTTTTCTCACAACCTATTTTAATTATGTCTATTTCTGCTGAGCTTCAACCCAGTTATAGAACAGAGGGATCTGGGGAAGGCAAGCAGAACACTGATCTCTTCGCCTACAAGCAATGCAATACCACCTTTTCTCAGAGGTACTACAACTTAATAAAACCCATGAAGAAGGCAGTTGTCCAGTGTTTCCCTAACAAGCACGCACTCAAAACACAGGATAGTTCCTGTATCTTCATTAATGAGGGGATTCAAATCATCTCGTGGACCAGGATACAATTCTGGGCTGGGCTGTTCCCAGCTATGTGTCCACTTGACATTACATATATTCCCTTCAAATAAATTTGTCTTGTCCCCCATCTCCAACCTCCCACATCTCCCAAAAATGCCCAAGATTCAAGCCCAAACCACTGGAGGAGCGATCCTCCTACCACCTTAACCTCGACTAAACCAAGACTCTAATTTCAACAAAGAGTCCTTATACACAAAGGGGTTTTGACAAAATTATGATCACTTTCTCTGGCCGTACCCCTTGGGGGGTTACGGAACCGCAGATCGGAACTCCACACTCACTTCACAGTTGTGCCGTGTCTCAAACACACACAATGACTTTAACAAGCACCCACAACAGAAAACGATTTAACAAAGAATACCAGGGCATTTGCAAATAAAACATGCAATTATTACTTCAATTAGTATTCCCCCAACTGTTGCAAATATTATCCAAGTGATCACTATTCCAGAGGTCCGCTTACCATTCCTTCTCCTGCTTCTTATACAATCATTAGCAGCTCCGTCCTGGCTCCTGATACTGGGATTCAGCAGTAGCCTTGGATTTGCTTGATCTACCCTCAAGATCCCTAGCAGCCACTCTATCAGTCAGCAAGTCCCCCGTTACCATACAGGGTACCCTCCTCCCATACGGGGACTGTGCAGTACACCAGATGTGTCTGCACAGCTTACTGGCATCCCCGATCAAGCGTGGGCGTCCCCTAGGACTTACTGGCCCCCTTTGTAAAACACAACATTTATCCACAGCTTCAGGCGGCTGCTGTCTACTCCTGTGGTGAGTGGCTGGGAGGGATGGTTCCTCCGAGGAAAATGCTCGGGGTGCACCTAGGGGCGTCCGCTCCACAGTTGATCCCACAGCCGAGCAGAGACCTCCTGCCTGGCTCAACAAAATGACGTGCAGAAATCAGACTCCACAACCGGGAAGGTTATAATGTAGTTAGGTTTATTCAGCACTGGGCAGCATGGGAGGTCGCCCCACCACAATCCTGCACGCCTTCCTCAGCAGCTGACCGTATAAAGCCAAACATTACATATTCATGACATTTCATAACATGCCTATACATATGCATTGCCTATTCCTGCTTCATATTAAAATTAGCTGCTTGCCTAATCTCATCCCCTATGAGCTTGTGCAGTGCCTCCTGGTGGTTTACAGTACAAAGGGACACTGCTTACCAAGGTTTTGGTTAGTACCAATCAAGTACTTATGGAATAAAAAAAGCATAGATAGCTATAGAAACCTATCTTCACATTGAGTTGCAGATTCATAAGAAGTTAGGCACCTCTGTTTTTCACTCTCAATGAGTGAAGTTTTTACTATTAAAGATCTAAAACCAGCCATTTTATTTTATTTTTATTTCTTTCTCCTCTCACCCCAAACTAGAGGAACTTTTGAGGGCATTAGAATTTAAAGACCAAAAGAAATTAGAGATTCAGCATGAAGATTATCAGATAGACTACTGCTAAACTTCAGAGGAGTAGAATTTTCCAATCCAGAAACACCCAGAGCACATGTAGCAAGAATGACACGACTGTTAAAAGAAGAAAAAAAACCAGATGCCTTTACAGGACCAATTAAAAATTTATTTTTCTCTTTCGGCATTGAAGTGAGTACATTTACACACAATGTGACAGAAGAAAAATCATCTAGATACTAACTAAGGTTGTAAGTGTATTTTTCCTTTGTAACAGTCTCGAATATCAGCAGGGAAATGGAAGAAAAAACACTTAACTTTGGATGGTAAATCATTCAGCACCTCTGGGTTTACTGGTGGGTTTTGTCTGGGTTGGGGTTTTTTCCATTAATGTAGGATTAGACCACATCCACCCACCCCCAAAACCCACTCACTTTTGCAAAAGTCCTCAAACGTACTCTCACTCCCCCCAAAACATTCAGTACATTTTAAAAAATAGGCTCAGTGGCACTTTCTCTTTAATATGACTTCGGTAACATTTTGAAATACAGTGCATCCACACTGCAATTCACTTTGCTATAAGGCTAACTTAGACATAAGGCAAACATCACCTTAGCTCTCAAATATTCCATGATAAGACAACCTTAGTACGTATATCTCTGTTAAATGCAGAGATGCCTTGTTTCCCTTCATTGCTTTTCCTCTTGATCAAAAAAAGCAATTCAGGGAGATGGCATGCTATGCTCATCACAAATTGCAAGGTACTAAAAAGTTCAAAAGAAACAGCAATGAATAAAAACAAACAGTATTCACATATCCAAAACTTATTTCCGTCACTTAAATAATTTTATCTGCAATTACAAAATACATACACTTAAATATCTTTGTAAGAAATAATCATCTAAAATACCATGATTTGCTTTTGATAATCTAACTGCCCTAACTCCAGCATAAAGATACACCTGGACAGTGTTACTACCTAGGATGTTTCCCTATTATAATTCCTTTTCTTAAATATACAGTAAATTCTCTAGCTACTCCAACAGATAGTGCAAATAAAGACATTCTTTGGGTCACGATTTAAAAATATTACTGCCAATGCTATCTGCAATTTAATATTGTTTTAGTAAATGAATAGCAAAATATTGTAAGTATACACATTTTCTAGCATCTGTTTAGTAATGCATTTGCCTCAGTTAATTCAGCTTAATGCAGATCACAAAAAATGAACAAACTACAATACTACTCACCTATCCAAAAGATATGTTCTATTTAGACTTAAATAAATATATTTAGAAACCTAACTACAAGTTCCCCATTGCTTTCCATTGATTGTTGTTAGCCAATGACATACTACATCAAATCATGATATCAAAGTATCTTCAAAGACAACAAAGGTCGCTTCAGAAATACTGCTCAAAGGCAATGAAACAATGCTTTGAGAACCTATACACATAAGTTAGGCCTACACAGATCCAGCATGTGGTATAACAGAATAGTTTAGGTTTCTTTCAGAGTCAACTACTTCTTTGCCCTAGCCAGAGATAAAAAGCTTATCTTAAGTATTACCTATCGCAGATGTAGCAACACAAAGTGCCCATGTTTGCTACCTAATGTTACTTGCTGGTTTTACACGTTTATTTGAAGTTACTGGCATGTGGTTGCTAGTTCCATTAGTGGTATTTGTTGCTGAGCCATTCACAATGATGTAATCAACTTTGTTTTCCAACTTGACAAGGCGTTGTAAGATGTCATCCAGAAGAACAGCAATTGTTCTCTTAAGATCGGCTGAAGATAAAGGAAAAAACAAATTAGATCCCATTATTTACTATGTGTGGAAAAGAACTGCTATTTCAACATATTCACATCTTAAGACTAGATATCCTTCCTAGGATACTTTTTGGGAAAGAATGCATAGTATATTAAGTAGAGTATTAAATAGCTGCTTGATTTTTCTTTAATATTTCTTTGTTATTTCAGGCAAGGAAGACACCATCATAATAGTGAACTGTTAAGCCAATTTAGTATTCAAATCTAAGAACAAAAGTGCTATCTGGAGCATTAGACTACTGACTATTCAAAGGCAGTATTTCAAATGTCATCCAGGTAACAGTGCTAGAATACCCAGCTAGGACACCGTTTAGCCTTGCACAGCAATGGAAAATATTTAAATACTTTCCAACAACAGCAACAACAAAGTATTTGTTAATAGCTTTCCTCCAAATAACAGATCTATTCTACAGAAAGACTGCTATGAGTAAGTATCTCACCTCTTCTTACATAAGCTATAAAGTAGGGGAAAGAAACCAATCCATATATACAGGTCTATAATAATTGAAAAACAAGAAAAAGGACAGTAGGAAAAGTCCCATATTGTGGAAAATATAACCAGTATCAGACCTTTCAACTAAAGCTAATTACACTGTTGTCAATGTTCATATCACTATCTTCTCTCAAGATTTGAAAAAAAAAAAAAAGAAAAGAAACGTACCAGCTTTTACAAGCTAAGATCCACCCCAAACACACACAGACACACAGAATCCCTCTCTTCCCCTTCTACCCTCTAATTAGTACTTAAGTAACCAGAGAAACTGGGGAGGGGGGAAAAAAAAGGTATGAATGGTATTAGAGTGAAAAGAGAGGAGTAACCGAGACAAAATTAAAACACTAGGAAGAAATTAATAATAAAAAAAATTCAGTCCCTCCCTCCAAAATGACCTGTTTCTTGTTTAGTTATGTCATCTTTAGGAAAAAAAAAATTCTTAGACAATTGCTTTACAATTTGAGCCAGTGCAGGGTCTTCTGTCAATGACATGCTGTGGGTCACATACTTTATTGTACCATTCTGTGGCTCAACAGTCTGAGGGAAGGAGTTGTCTACTTAAGTCCTAAGTCTGATGATCAGCATGTAGATTAAGAGTTGACATTTTTTCTATTAAACTTTAGAAAAAACTTCAGAAGGCAAATCTCATTTGGAAAAACACTGTGAGATTCAATACAGCAGTGGAAAGCTGCAGTACACAAGGGGTTTTTAAAACAAATTACACAGAAAAGTAATTACACAGTAAAGGCAGGAAATTCTTGAAGCCAAAAAAGAAGACCAGTATATATTCCTTTCAAAAACATGTAACTTCAGAGTTTTCAAGAAAAATAGATATTTGCATGTCTAGTAGGGGTTTTTTTGCCGCTTACCATATCCTGCCATAGAAGATCCACTGCCACCATTCATTAGATTTTTATTTTCTTCTGCCAGTGCTTTGACATATCTTTTGCTTAGATCTAATATCTGTCCACGCAACTCAGCACTGCTTTGGCGTCTTGGGTACTGAAAAGTGTAGCGTAGCAACATCAAACCCCAAATGATTCCAAAAACTAGTAAAAACATGCTCAGTTTCTGGGACATATTTTTTCTTGAAAATGTTAGAAACATTTCTGATGAAGGCCCCCGGTGCGTCTTAATTTCAAGATAAGTAACTGAACTTCACTTTGTCAAATATTACATATTAAATTAAAATAAAATTTCTATGAAGTGAAAAATCTTCTGGCTGGATCATCTTCTCATGTTTGAGTTGGCCTTGATTCCTGAAATTTGTAAAATATCACTTGGTTATTCAAAACTGCTACAGTTGTTGAGATCAAGGACAAATATCAGTGACGCAGCAAGACTGCATTTGGAAAATACAGCAAACAGTTGTGGATTTGTATCTGCCTAGAGCTGCAGTCATCTTGCTCTCTCACCTGCTATTTACAATATTTTATTTTCTCATTTTTACCATTTTTTTTCTCCCCAAATCAAAACTTTCTATGCTTCTATGAATCACCTTAAGTATTTCAAATATTGTAAACTGAACTGACATTAAACCCAAATGCATGGCAAACAAAACTCAGGATTTAGAAGGGACTTGTAAAACACCAGTACATAACAGTCTGATGAGTCATACAGAAGAATCTATACACAAGAAAAAGATCTTCTGAAATAATTCACTTGATTCTTATTCCTCTCTTAGAAGCATAGGGCAGGTATAATCAGATAAACAGCAAAACAACATTCCTTGGTTAGTTTGAAGTTGGGCATCATACTTTCCTGGGTTTATATAGCATTAAGTTTTTGGTTAGTTGGTTGGTTTGGTTTTGTAATAAAAACAAAATTAACTGGCATATTGCACTTAGTTTTAGCATTTTATTACTACTTTAAAGAAATCTTACCATAGCAGCTAATTCTGATCCCTCAATAGATTAAGGCTTAAGGAGAAAACCAAAGAAAACAAAATGGTAGGAAAGCTTCAGCAGTTCAACAGCAAATGTCCTGACAGTTTGAAGCAATAAAAGCCAACCATTTTCAGGAATTCTGTATTGGGAAAAAGAAAAGAAAAGAAAAGAAAAGAAATTAATCAATACAAAGTACAGAACTAAAGAGATCTTGAATCCCTCAACTTCAGCCTCTCCCTGTGAAAATTAAGTCACATGCTTTTAAACCAGAAATACAAGTTTAAACCTAACTTGAAGAAATTGTTAGGGAAGAACATAGAATCCATTTCTATTTTATTATAAATGCATACATTTATTTCAACATACTTTAAAAAAAAAACATACCAAAACAAACTTGGTAGGAAAGTCACTGAAATGTGTTATAAGACAGTGACAGCAGATGTTCCAGATTCCTCACATATGTATATACACATCTACATATGTACCTTTCTCTTAATGATTTTCCCCTGTCAAATGAGTCAGATATTTCCAGTCTCTTTACATGTGCATACCTTGTACTTCTCATTTTTCAGCCACCTCTAAAAAAGTTCCCCAATTGTTCAACACTTTTTTTCACACGGAGTTTCTATTATTTAGCATAGTCCAGATATAGCTACTTACTTTACATAATATTTTCCCCGGTATTCCCCCTTCTGCCCCTCATCTTACCTGACATTAGCACTTTTCAGGCTGCAGTTGCACATCTAATAGAGGTCCCTGACAGACCTTCTATAGCAGTAATTAGGTCTCTCTTTTTTTTAATGAGAATATTGAGACTGAATTTCTTATCCCGCTAAGGACTCATCTAAATCCAACTCCACCTCCATGGTTATTTTTCATTGCCTCTGCTGACCGGTTCAGCTGCCTTTATGCCAACACACCGTGGTCTAATGCATGCAGAAATATCACTGCTAGCAGGTTTCTAGGTTGTGCTTGTCACCATTCACGTTCCCTCCTCAGATCACGCTCTCAATAGTCAGGCCAATACCCCTGACTGGAGTGGCAAATTCTCCAAGTGCTCTAAAATCAACACGCATATCTATTCTGAAAATTATCAGCCCAAGGCAGGAGCAGTATTAGGACTCAAACACCAAAGTTTCTGTAAAGTAACAAGTTGTTATGTGAAAAATACCCTACAGCAACTGCTAGTACATAAAATCTTGCTCTGCCTGCTGGGTGTTGTCATATAACTGGCAATCACACATCACCGAGTAAGGAATAGCTTACTTCACCTCAACTGCGAGATACGACTGTGCACATGGACAGACAGAAAAAGTGCAGTAATTTACATCCCACTGATTTCACTTTGTTCAAAGAAGGTGCTTATCAACCAAAAAAAAATGGATTTAAGACAAATTTGTCTTAAGTACATAAAGTAAGAACAGTAACAACAGTAAAAAATTATATTCTACAATATCAGCATGAATATTTGGAATTGTGTGGTTAAAGACTTCCTGAAAGAGATCCTCGCTAAGCATGAGTTAACCAAAACCCATTTTCCCTAGCTCGTTCACAAATCCATGGTTCTGTATTCAGATTTAAAAGTATGAACTACACCTACATCATCATACAGCTGCATAATCTTCAAATAGTGTCAAATATGATCAAAAATATCTACATATGAGGTCCAGGAGTAGAGTATTCACATGATGGCTCAGAAATCCAAACAGTATCTTTCAAGGAGAGACCACAAGTTTCAACCTCCATTCCCCAAAGTTTACATTTTATATTATTTGTAAAAAAGTAAGAAGTCTGGAAATAACAGATAGCTCTTGCAGAATTTAAATGAAGATCAGCGCTCCACAGATCTCCAGCCATAACTCATCCTGAGGCATTCAGACAATATCACTACAGAGCTACTTGGAGTGGAAATAACTCTGCTATCACACTGTAAGAAAGACCACAAGCCAGGATAAAAGTCCTGGCCAAGAGGAACAGATTGAATAAACTCCTGTTCAGGAGCAGCAGGAACTGCAGACTGGATCTTTGCCATGTAGATTCAACAGTGCACACATTGACTACTGAAACTAATGGAAATCAAGGACTTAACCTGCTGGGCAAATGGCATAACATGCAAACACCAAAACCAGGCAGAGGAACTGGGAATAAGGTGTACTAAAATGAAGGGAATTATTTGTACTTGTCATTTTCCTGGGGCAATTTTAAAGGCTATTCCCTTTTAATGAATCTCAGTGTAATTTCAAAGTTCTGGAGATTTGGTCTCCTCTTTCTTCCTGAATCATGCACTTCCAGAGACTCATAACACACTCCCTGACAGGCCCTTCCAAGATTACACAGTGTGGAGTAACAAACACAAAACACAAACAAGTACAAGTTTATACCCATGTGATGCAAGTAGGAAAAATGGTATTATAGCAGCAGGTGTACGTACCAGGAAGAAAATACCACAATCAGTAAGGTGGATGAACTGGAATATTCTTTTACATCTCATTGACCTGAAGGATCAGCACCTCTCTACACCAACACTACAGTTTAAACAAAACATATCCTCACAAGTGACCTTTGTTTTCAGCAAGTCAAAGGTAATATGCTGCAAGATAACAGTATACACGCAAGAAGAAACAACCTCTCTTGTAATCTTTATTATCCCTCATTCTCTCAACTCCACCATTCCCTAAACTGGGGAAAAAGGAAGATGAGACTTCCATCTCCAGATGGACTTAATCCTGGGTAGGGAACCCCAGCTGACCACTCTCCAACCGCAGCTCAAGGGCTTTTACAGCAAAGGTGGTCAAAGCACTTCAGAGAGCAACTGGAAAAAAAGGGTACATCAGAACTATGCCTTGCTGGAATTCCTACCATCCCTAACCAGAGACAAAAGTAAGACAACCATGAAGATGAAGGACTAGAGAGAGGACCAAATTTTAAAAACCCTTGATCTGCCTGTGCAGGCAAATGGCAATCCAAGAACCGATAAAGAAGAGAGTATCTTCTAGATAATCTAGAAAATCCAGGCAGTCTGAAGTGACTGACTGAAGTGGTGGTTTTTCAAAGTGCTTTAAAATCAACAAGCATATCTAAATTATACTGAAAATGCCAAGCCCAAACCAGATGCAACATTAGAACCTGTAACTATAAGCAATTCCTGAACAGATCATCTAAGACTAGGCTTGTCTTTCACAGATGTAGGGGGTTTGATTCTCTTCACTGTTGCCACTGCTGGCTGTCTAAGAAACATATTGCCAAAGCCTGTCAATGTGTGTTTAACATTGTCCAGCAATCACAAAACAAACACTAACATACATCTGGCAATGAAAGCAATAAACTAAGGCACTCATCCTCCCTAAAATAAAATGTCTATACTCTGAGCTGTGTTCCAACATCAGTCATATATGAATTATATTACTGAGTGCATGAAACAAAAAAGCAAGAGCCAAAGAAAAAGCAACAGAAAATCCATTGTATGTTCCATAATAAAGCAAAGTTGTAGCATCAGACTTCAGTTTGAATAGTGACCCTTCTCCACAGAAACCATCCCATACTTACAAAGCATCAAACTTGGAATTTTGTTGCCAAGTCTTCCCTCAAATTCTGCTTTGCTTATTCCCAGCAAAACCCAGAGATTACATTCATGTAAATACACACAAAAAAAATTATTCCACAGTCTGTAAGGCAAAGGAATGCCTCATACCCTGCAATTGTCTTAAAGGATATCTTGAAAAGGAGGTATACCCAAATTCTTAAAAGGTTACAACATATCTTATGGCACTGTCAGTTCTGCTAGCCTGTCAGCTCATGAAAGACCAGTATATATTCACAATCATTCTTCTAGTCTGCCTGAGAGATTCCAGCCTTCCTAAACCACTAGAAGTGCTTATCAGCACCAGCAGGGCAAATTTAAAATGGTCCTGAAGAGATGGTTTTAAAAAATGTATGGGGCAGATGAAGATGACTATTTATAAGAGAAAAAGAAAGTCAACAACTTCAGGGGAAAAAAAAAACCAAACAAACCAAACCAACACACACAACACACAGAATCAATAGGAATAGAGAAAATTGAAGCCTGAGTATTTCATTCCATTCAAGAAACAAAAAGACTTTAATAATAAAGGCAAGAAAAATGCATTGAAAATAGTATTATTAATATACAGTCTAATAAAGTCACCTCTTTGGTTATGTATTTTGAAAGACAGAATTCCAAATACAGGGGCAGTAGTTCCTTAGTGATAACCCAGAGACCTACGTAGGTCTCTAATGAACTAACATACTAAGAAAGTAGCCTTGATAAATGGGAATTTTACTCAATCTATTACTTACTACCATAATACTTACCTGTTCTGACTGCCAACAATGTGACACCATGAATTCAAAAGCAAGTCTGGCTTTGAGACCAATTATTATTAACTATATAAACACAAAAAGTGATTTCTCGTGACTAAAAAAGAAGCCAGATACAGTCATAGGAGACTGCATCCAACTACAGACAGAGGAGGGGGGGAGGGGGGTTTGATACAGAACAGACAGAAGACAGAAATTAAGACAGTACAACTAAAAGCTGGCATTAATAATTACTATAAAATATTTGTACAGTCCAAAATTAGACATTATTACAAGCTCAGTGGGAGCGTAACAAGTTTATGAAATTATTAAGGGTTTAAAATTAACAGAATAAAATTATATCTATATGAGAATTTCCTATTAAATTCATGGCAGCAAGCATCTCTCTGTGCAGTGAAGGTACTGTATTAGTAAATAATAAGCTGTGCTGTAAACAGGCGTGGTGATACACCACTGCAATTGCCAACACAGCTTTCAGAAAGACAAAAACCACAGGGGCTTTACAGAACACCAGGAAATATTTCCACAGTTCTATCAGCTCTATCCTATCAGTTTCCTTTTCTGTATCTATTTAGAGTGTGCTTCCCCTGGCCCATTTACCTCCGTGACCTCCAACATCTTTTATTTTCTGATTTTCCAACAGAAAACTCTGAGCATCACCGTCATTCAGCTGCGAGACATCTCACTGACCATTCTGGAGGCAGACAGGCTAGTTCTTGAAAACCTACCAGCGCAGTTGCTGTGCAGCAATGAACATGGGAAGTCTAAATAACAGACACACACACAAAATGAAATAAGCTCCTAGGAGTCCAGGAGCTACATGCTGAGACTTTTTAGAACAACAACAATGTTTGTATTCTGGTAATTGGAAATCTCAGATGGCTACCGGTTTGGGAGTAGGAGAAAAATCTACATAAGGTGCAGCAGAGAAACAGGTGCCCAAAGAAGTTCAGTATATCCTGTTACACAGGACAACAATTCCTGGCGATAAGACAGAAACTTCAGTTCTCCTCTCCTACATGTAACACAAACTCCCTTTAACACCTTACCTACATCATTCATATTGATGCTCAAGGAAGAATCACATTCCTCATAATTTTAAGAGCATTGGAGTTCTTGAAAAGATGACAACAAAACTATTTTCCTCTACTGGCACATCCATACCAGCGACTTCTGCAAATCAACACTGCCCTTTGGTTCCCAGGTTCGTTAATCAGGTTCACTCAGACAGCTGCTAGCACCACAGAGGAGCAGAATACTCTACTAGCAAGCAATTATCAGCAGTGCATGTCCCCAGACAAGCAAAACCACATTTCTGAGCTGTGATTTGATGAGATCAACTCTCAGCATGTTGACTATTCCTATTGTTGTTGCTGTAAAATTTGGTCAAAGGAAAAATGTCACCAGCGGAGAGGGAAAAGAGAAGGATACCCTACTGGCAAAAGCTCAGCATCGCCTGACACAGCAGACCCCATCAAACACTATACCTGTGTGCTGACGAGCCTTGAGGCTCTTTCCAGACTGCACCAAGACTGCATCATCAGTTGATACAAAGCAGAATTTATATTAATACTTGCTGAGCTCAAGTGAAAAGAACAACACTGACATTTTAGGAAGAGGCAAGAAGGAATATTTCCGGGAGAAAAAAAAAGCTAAAAGAAAAGCTGCCCTGTCAGTATGACAGCTGCTGAAAAGCAAGTTTTAGCAGTTCTGTACCACTTTTGGAATGCACTGCCAAAGGAGTCTGCCTAGTCCTTAGTGTTTTTTTCCAGGACATCTATCTTTATACCTGCTCTCACAGCATATGTTCCTTCGTTCCCTGCCTCTGCATGCCCTAGACTTGCAATTAACCAAGGCACTCTGAGAAGTAAAAAAAAATAAAATAAAAAATCCCTTTTCCCTTATTGCTACCTGTTTTTCAGGGAACACATTTAATGGATATTCAGGTTTAAGGGAATAGCAAAAATGGGCAACGACCAAGAATTCCTGTTTTTCTACAGTGCTACAACAAAGAAAGAAGAAAAATCTCATGTGATCTCACCAGGCCCAGTCTCTCACTGCAGACAAAGGATATTTGGGTCAACAAAAGTCACAGCTCACCAAGCAGACAGTTATTGTCACTGGTGATGAGCTGTGGGGACTACCTCAAATATATCTCAAACCAGCAACAATTTTACCTCCTGCAGCCTTCTAAGAACAGCACACAACCAATTTGTTTTGTAACTGGACCTTAAGTTGAAAACCCACATATCAGTTTTAAAATGGCTCTGGTATAAAACCATCTAAGTGCACAAACACAAGACTACCTAACTGTATTTCAGTACTTTAGAAATACTGTTGACTTGATTCTGTGTTGAATGCACGTAGTCCCATTTGAGCTGTTTGTCTTTTATAATTTCTGCCAACAATTGTTTTTATTTCACATTGTCTAAGGAGTCTGCTTCAGTACTTTTTGGCATCTTAAAGTGTCCTGGCTTTTTTTCAGTGTCTATCCCCCCCAAGCCTTTATTTTGCTTACTACTATCAGAGAATGCTTTTAAAATAAGCCAGCTATTTAAAACCAGAAATTCCTTGCTTCTTGCCTGTGGGCAGTCAGCCAAGATTCGAGATTTTGAGAGGGGAAATGACTTGGCATGGGTTATGAAGAAAATTTTAAAAAGCAGGTATCAATGGGGACAGTATATTGTACTTGCTGAAGTTTCCCCTCTTCCCACTGTGTCCACCCGGGCCTCAAAAACATTTTTCTATCTCAGTACCAGCTTCTTAAAGAAAACCATATCTTAGCTTCATTCCACCAGGGACACTTTGCTTTATTTTTTCTTTATCTGCCATTCAGGTCACAGTAGAACCCTTTCTCCCAAGAACTACAGTAGTGGCAGCACATGTGGTACCTTCTTAGCTCCTCATTTACAGATAAGATCACCCCATTTTTTTCATTAGTTGAACACTAAACTATGTCAAGTACACCCTTGCAAAGCCCTGAACAATACCTCCACTCCCTCATGAAATTTTACAGCTGTCTTTGTACTGCTCTTTCCAAAGCCCCTGTGACTCAAAAACTTCCTCCTGAAATGATATTGTTTAGCTAATTTTAGCTGGTTTTACAAAAAGCCATACCTGCAAGATCATGAATGTAGGCTACTGAGAAAAGGGGAAGTTTTTAAGAAAACTAGAAGGAAGGGAGGTGTCTTAAAATTAAAAGGAGAGGGGGGAGTCAACTAACAAAGTGGTGGTCGCAATGGTGGAGAGACTGCCACAGCAGAACTTGTCACACATTACATGTACACACAGTGCAGCACCCACAAAAGCACACTTCCCATTGAACAGGAGGGCTTCTACTGCTGGGGAGAGAGGAAGAATTGAACTTGCCTAGTTTTATTCAAACTACAGAATTCAAACTGAGTGTGTAAGGTGTCCACCCAAAAGTATATTTCAGTGGTAAAATTACAATACAGACTGCGCCTCAGATTCCCACTCCCTCACAGGAGGCTGCTCCAGTTAAAGATTTTAGAAAAATAACACTGCAGGCAATATTAAAGTCTTTTCTTCTACATATTTTATAATTTCTACATGGTCTTGTGGGCTTATTTTCACACAGCAAGGGTTATGTCAGACAGTTAACCACAGCACTACTGTGGTATGCACTGCAAAATATTGTTAGAAGTAGAATGTACCCAGAAATTTAACTGGATTATTTATGTCACAGTAGCCTCATTATTTCACTGAGATTGGTCTTTTTGGTCTTAAGTTTTAAATCCTTTTGTCTAGACCTTGTTTTATTTAGGCAAAGTACACATTTACTTTGGAGCAATCCAAAAATCATCTTTTAAATCACATAAAGAAATGCTAATAGAAATATTTTTTAAGGTTGACAATCATAAAAGACAATTTAGGAGACTGTTAATAACGTACAGTTGAGGAAACCCAGCCCACTTAGTAGTATAAGTTTTCAATCACAGATGAAAGAGCTTGTCAAGTAACAAATACCATACAGAGTACAGTTTAGCAGTAAACTTGAACCGGCACAAAACACATTAATTTGAATGACTGAGCTCCATAGGTTTTTGACAGCTACTAGAAACAATTTCATGGCTATTTTTGACATTTACTAGTCTTCAGATATGTTGACCAGACAGCTGACAATTTGAGATGACAGCATGTATTTATTCTGCATACAATGCCCCTAACTATTCTTTGAAAAGGTAAGGGCGATCATAAACTCTGGGGGAAGTATTTTACTTTTAGCAGTTAGATGATGTCTAGTTGCAAGGCTACATACATCACAATACATGATTAGCCAATACCAGTGTCTCCTTCAAGAAGCTAAAAGCAGAGACTACAAGATTTATTTTTTTCCCCCCAAAAAAGGAAGTAGCTCTAATTTCAACTGTGAAAGCCTTAGGAAAAAGTCCAGCATTATTGCTTGATCCTCTGGAGTCAAGTACCCAAAACTAATTATTAAACACATTGTAACACATAAAATCACAAAAAAGAGGCCAGATTAATTTAAGCTTTATACACATGGGTATCTCTAGTGGTCAAAACTAGAACAATGGCAGCAATAAATTTCAACATTTGATCTAAAACTGCTATCGATCCTCTTCTCATGACAGAGCAAGATGCCACTCGCAATACATAGTTAACATCTTCATATTGTCTCCTTTCTTTGATATTGAGACTGAAATAGCAATTCATGACATTTGCTCCGAAATAAACACTACATTATAACAAACCACATGCATGCTTAGCTATTATGTTCAGCATGTTCACATTCTGAAGGTTCTATTAAAAAAAAAAATAAAAAAAAATCAGTCTCAATGGCTACAAAGCTCACTTTCCACAGTGAAAAATTGCTGCCCCCAATTTACCTACTGAGGGGGCAAAACAGCAACAACTACTACCACAACAAACAACATTCGGTCCTTAATCTGATCTACGGCCTACTAAGGGAACTCCAAATCACATCATAGGAGAGAACAAAAAACATCTCTGCTTCGCTTTGGAGCACACAGACATAGAAATGACACTCCATTCTAGCTATCAGTATCTTTTAGATGACAAGGTACATAAGGTAATTTCCAGGATGCTGCCATGTGAGGGTTCTATTAAAAAAAGAAAGCTTATTAACAGTGAATGGTTAACAGAGCTACAAAAATAAGGCAAAGATAACAGTATGTTAAAAATATTAACATAAACTGATTTAATGTAAGATGCAAAATGCAATTAAAATATCATAAACTGTTACATATAAAAGCAATTTTATTATATTGTAAGAAGGAAGCATTACTCCACAATTCTTGCTGTCAGGAAGTTTTGTATTTTATCACCTCCGAAAATCAAAGCAAATGTCTCATCCGTTATTTTGTTTTTGCAAACTTATTAGTGCCAGATGACCACTTAACCTAACATTAATAAGGATCCCATCTTTGCTTGACTATGGATTAAACAAATATTTTTTCCCTTCGTTCTAAGTTTCATCACATGATTATAAACATGCTTTGCCTCTGAAAGTTAGGTCCTTACAGTACAAGAAAGACACCAATCTTGCAGAGTCACTGGAGTCATAGCTTATGACAGGAAGGCCACAGCAAATAAGAAGGAAAACCAGAAAACCCGTTTCCTTCACTGCTTCCTCACAATCCTCACCAAGGTCACTGCATCACAGCCCTGCAATACGGTTATCCGGCCGAAGGGAACACAGACACGGCGAGCTGCAGAAAACGCTGCGCCCAAGCTCCCGTGAGAGGGGCTTGCAGTAACACGGGCCACCAGAAAGACCCGCGCTGCCACCCACAGCCAGAGCCTGCAGAGCAGGAAAGACCGACCGACCTGCAGGCAGCACCGAACGCCCACGCAGCCCAACAGCAGGACCCGCTGCGGAACGGCAGAGGGAAGCAGGGAAAGCTGACGGCTGCACAAACGTCGGCGGGCAGGCAGAAGCGTGGCCGAAGCCAGAGAAATCGTAAACCCGTCCCGAAGCAGGGGCAAGGCTGAGGGGGAGCAAA
>VWZY01008709.1:30133-49938 GCA_013399075.1 Chloroceryle aenea | reverse complement strand
GCCCTTCCCCGTCCCCGCTCGGCCTGCCGGCAGTGCCGGACCCCCGGCTGCGGCTGGCAGAGCGCGGTCCCGCGCAGTGTAGCCGAGGCCTCCGCCCGAATAAAAGAGGAGGGACTGGGTCCTTTTGTGAGAGGTGCACTGACTCTCCTGGCCCGCAAACAGGATCTTCTTCGGGCCAGGCTTCCTGAAGCCACCGGGGAGGTATGGCCTTTGTTGTTAAACCGTTGAAACTATTGATAACGTAGCTGAAGACTTCGCTCATCAACAAGCTGTCGTGCCTTTGTAACCTTGTTAGGTCTGTTTCTTCTCTCTTCCGACTGCTCCCGTTTTTTCATGTACACCTATCACTGGTCCCTTCGNGACTGGTCCCTTCTTTTTTTTTTTTTTTTCTTGGTGATGATCAGGACAAGCAAAAATTAGAAGCTGCATGACACAGGAATGAAATGTGTGCTTTGTCCTCACACCATCACTATATATATATATTTTTTTTTAATAATTTTGCAGAGGTGTGTTTGTGTTTTTTGGGTTTTGTTTTGTTTTTGTTTAAAAGATCCTTTAGAGGAACACCTGAACATCCTTTCAGTCACTCTGATGATCCAGTGACAGCAACATTGCAGTTATGTTACTACTTGGGGAAACACGCAGTGAAATTTTGGAAGAGTGGTGTCACATTCCAGTGATTATTTTTACACGATTATTGTTACCTTTTTGTAATATTAGTAAAAAAAAAAACCAAACCCAAAACAATCCCTAGGCTGAGAGTGCTGTACCTGACTGTGTAGTGACTGCTGCTACTTCTTGGGTGAGGTAAACAAAACCTTTTCTTGTTTGTTTGGATAAAGATGGCTATACAGCTAACCTCTTCTCAGCTAAAATAAACTAATCTCTGAGGGGAAAACCAACAAACTGAAAAAGTTTAGTAACAGTTATGTTTTGCTATTTAAAAAAAAGAAGTGTCCCATTTTACAGTAAGATCTGTATCTTAAAAAGTTATTTTATTATCTGTATTCCCGTTGCAGTTTATTGATAGGAAGTATTTATGTTAGGTTCATCCACAGAATATTTGTGTTAGGTTCCTTGATGGATGTGGTGTTTGTGTTACAAAGCTGATAGAGCTGTGTGGTTTCAGTATTTCTGCATGCCTTTGACCAAATGTAGAAGTAAAATAACGTTTTTGAGAGTATGCGAAGTCTGAAAGTCTTAAGGTAGCAGTTTCTGTGACTGCTACTTCTTAATTGGCTTGTTTGGTTGGGGTTTTTGCGTGTTGTGTTTGGGGGTTTTTGTTTGATTGGTTTTTGGATTATTTTTTTTTTTGTGGAAAATGTGTTAGAGCTGCTGACTGTTCTGTCTTCGTTTGGAAAAGTTAAATTCTTTTCTCTTTAACGCTGGAATTTCTCAATCAGTCTGGCATGTGGCAGTGTTTGGTTTGTTGGTATTTTTTTTTATAACTGAACATAATGGCAGGTACTTGATTAATTTATAGTTCGTTCTTTTTTTGTTCTACTAATAAACATCTGTAAGCACTTTTTCTTCAGTAATACCTTTTTTATTGCTGATGCTACTAAAATACTTGAAATAAATTATATTTCAGGCTGTAACATTTGCATTTAATTTTCACTGAAAGTATACACTGGCATAAAATTAAGCACTTGGAACTTCTGGGCTTTAGTGTTTAGCCTGTTATTCACAGTTGGATAGGACTCTATTATGCACTGAATGTCTCGGTGCTTCGGTTTCCTTCGTGAAGGCCCGTGGAACTGAGAGCAGGGAGAAGGAACTGCAGAAACGGGGAAAAAAGTTAGTAGAGAACCTCTTTTCCTGGAAATGGCCACAAATAAGTATTCGGAGTACCCTGTCACTTCACCACACACACCTCCCTCGGTTTAGATGCTAAATAGTTTGATTTGCTTTTAAAATCTTAAGTGTCAGAGGGATAAGGGAATTTTAAGTCCTTTTCTATTCTAACCATGGAGGTGCATATTGTCCCAAAAGCACTTGAGTGAAAGTTTTTCCAAGTCGTGATGAAGTCTGATACAGAGATGAATGTGCTTACTGATGTTACCAAGTTTTGTCTTAAGAGAGATTAATTAGGAAGTATTTTGCTGTTTGCTACTTTGTGAAGAAAAAATAAATCGTATATAAATACTGAAAATTAAGTTACTTTCTACAGTTTTCCCACAAAATGATCAGGAGTTTTATTTTTTTTTAAAAAAAGCTTTTTTTTACCAGCATTAAGGTAATGTCCATGTATATGCTTTGCCTCTAATTTATGACCTAAAATCATAATGTTAATCTGAACAGGAAATTTAGAATAATCATAGGAATGTCTTTGCAGTGAGATTTTCAGTAGTGCAGATTATGTGCTCAAATCATTGTAGAGATTTTTTTAATTATTATTCTTGAGCTCACTCTTTCTTGACTATTTTTAATGCAAATGTTAATCAAATACACTTGGACTAATAAAAACCTGCTCTGCTTTTGTGTCATTTTGTTTCAACTTAAGCAAGTTCTGTATTAATAATGTGGCTGGTTTAACAGAAGAAATCCCCTCCTTGGAGGAAGCAGGGTGATTTAATGGGAAGAATGACAGGAGAATTAGAAATACAGTGGTTGTACTAGAGCTATCTTTATGGACCTACAGAAGAAATAAATAAAAAAAAAATTAAGTCATGCTTTTTGGAAAAGTCATAGGATTTTTACCACAATTGAGTGTTCTTTGTGAGCAGGTTAGACAAGGGGGGCTTTTTTTTTTCTTTCCATTGCTGTCAGGTGTCAGGCAACTTTTTTTTTTTTCATAATTGTTACTATTTTTAATAATGCATTGTTAATTTGGTGTGCATTCTGTGACGGAACTATAAAAATTTACCCTGTTTCCCAGAGCAGTGAAGAAGTTGGAGTCTGAACAAACCTTCACTTCAGAAGCTCCACTTGACAGTGTTTGCTTACCTTTTTGAGCTTCTGATAATGTCTGATTTCTGTAATCTTTAGAGTTTAGTCTTTACCAATGTGCTGCTTGTCTATACAGTAGATAAAACCTTTTATCAGAACAAAGATAGAACTCCATTTTAGAACTCCCCATTGGTTGTCCTCATTCTAATGAGATCCCTCTTCCTGCTCTGCGCAGACTCTCCCAGTGATCTCAGTCTATAAAGCACTTGAAATGCATGATTTTGCATATGAGCCACCTTGTTGAGGAAGTATGCGTAGTTCATGTACATGCAAGCAGCTTTTGGATTAGCCTCACATGTGAATGTGTCTTGTATTTGCTTTGTGAAGTTCATATGCTAAATACTTAGCTTCATATGTGTTCTAATGTTAGTTACCTAACACTGATAAACGTTGAGATCATTTCGGGGGGGGTGGGAAGTCTGTTTAGCTGTTCTATTCAACCTCTCCTGTAGTGGCAATCTGCCACCGCTGTGGAAAGGAAGGCACGTTGCTTTTCATACCTTCTGAATACAGGCACGATGGGTTGCCTATGTTCGGGAGCCCTGCATTCCATTGCAGAGTGCTGTGGCTTCTTATAGTGAGTGACCAGTGTGGGAAAGGAGACTTTTTCGGCAAGTCAGGGTTTTTTCTTGTTTTGTTTTGTTTTTTCCCCTCTCGCCTTTTATTCCCGCCTTGTGTGGTTGGGGATTTTTTTCTTTTTTTTTCTATTTTTTTTCTTTAATCAAGCTTAGTAACTTCGAGATTGTCCTGGACCATGTCAGCTTGGAAGACTGCTCTTTTTGAAAATAAATTCTTTTGTATCTGCCACATGTAATAAAGGAGTAGCTACAGAACCCTTCCTGAAGAGACATATCTTCAAGCCTCAATTTAAAAAAGTTTATTGCTGAAACTTTCTCTTGCTTTGTTTTGTTTTGATCAGAGCAATAATATGCAGATATGCATAAAATTTGCTGATGTTGGTAACTTTTAAAATATACATGTCTTCAACATAGCACAGCTTATGACTTCCTTTCTATACATAAGATTATGGATACTATTGAAATATTTCTCAGAAGAACAGCTAATTAAGGGCTCAATCTTATTTTTAATACAGAGTGACAGTAATATGAAGCAAAAATTATTTCCCTTCTCTGGTGATTTTCAGGGAAAGTTGGTATATTTCTGTCAAACAGTTAAAATCTAATCTTGTCCTTTCTTATAGATAACATGTCATTAATTTGATGTCATTAATTTATCCAGTGAATGTAGGCTGCTGCTAAATTGCTGTTTCTTTTTTGACTGCTTATATTTCTCTGTCCCCATGTAAAGTTTGGCTTCATTTATTTTTTGAGTTTGGGCAGGAGTTTTTGGCAGTATTTTTGTGAAGTTTGAACTGTCATTTTCCTGTCTCAGTGGTATTGCTAAACTACTTATCCTGTCCTCTTTTCACCCTGTGTGTATTTTTAAATCAATTTCAACTGAAACTTCTGTGTGATTTAATGATTTTATTTTTTTTCTTCTCATTTCACTTCCCATGCTTTGCTATAGAATGCCTCGTTTAAACTTACTGATTTTATTTAATGTCTCACTTTATATTTTGATAGCCTTTCTGATGTAATCTGAAATGATACAGTGTGAGGTTAGGTAAGGCAGGACAGAAGAGTTTTAAAAGAACAGTTGTCTTACCTTTCTTGTTCTGGTGGTTTTGTTTTCCGAGGTAGATAAACAGTAGATATAACTTGCATCAGTTACATGGTCTGAACAGTTCTACCAGTATGGATGAAATGCATTGACATGATTGGTGTCTTGCTCAGCTGGATCATCTAAAGTTGTTGACAGTTGGTCAATGACTACGAGGTAATGGGGTGGGGGGAGATAGTCTTTCCATACTTCTTTGTTTCGCGTTGTTCTTTCCCCTAAGAGAGAAGGTAGAAAGGATGAAGAATACTCTCTAGTGCTTTCTTTAAATGCTTCTAGCTGTGCATCATCTTATCCAGAGAATCAGTAACCAAAGCTGCAGTCTTTAGAATCTATGTTTACCTTCAGTAATGTCTTTGGCTCCAAGTTCCACTTCTTGGTGAATCATTAATCCCATTTCCTGCTATGTATTTGAGGAATCCACATCTTATTCTGAGGAAGCATGCTGTAATGATTTAGGGGGTTTTAATTATTATTTTAGGCAGGGTTTGGTGGTTTTTTTTGTGTGTTTTGTTTTGTTGTGGGGTTTTTTTCTTCATTGGTTGGTTTTGGTGGGATGGATTTTGTTTGTTTTGCCTTGTTACTGACAGATGTACTTGACATTTGTTTTGAAAGAGAAGTCAGATCTGAAGAACATTATAAGTTAGCTGACTGTCTCATTCTGCAGCCTGTAGTGACAGCCAAATCTAGATAGATTTACATGGTCATAGTGAGTATCTGTCTATAACTTTGTAAGGGTGAAAGTAGTAACTGGGCAGTGACGTAATAAAGCCCAAGGCATTAAAATACATACTATTTTGTAAGATAGTTGTGGGATGAGAAGCTAAATTTAAGAAATGTAGTCCTATCTGTGGCCCTTAAATAACTGAAGATCTTCAGAACAGAAAGGTAGGAAAGCATTTAGGATCGAGTGAAGAATTTTAGTCTTTCTTAAGCAGTATTTAAATTGATTTCTTTGATAACAGTGGAGCTAAGATCAGAATGTACAGATTGCTTAAACACTGCTACAGAATTGAGAGATATTAATGCTTTGGATAATAGAGGTGTCTTGTTTTCTCTTGTTTAAAGATGACATACTAAGGAATACTGTTAACTACATTTTCTCATTCATATTGCAGAGTGGATATGAATTTTTTATGCAGAACAATTGCATCTGTCTGTGATACACACTAAGATAGAGCTTGCTCATTATTTCCTTACAGTAGGAAGTAGGGGAGGAAAATTTCGTTAAAGTTTCCCTTTGTGACTCCTTGAAGTTCTGAGTCTCTTAATCCCTGCCTGTAGTCTTGCTGATACAAATCTTATTAGGTACTTTTTCATCATCAGCCTTAAACTCTTGCAGTTTATTGTGATTCCCTTAGTCTCTCCTTTTGAAGCACTGTAGGAGATATAACTAGGTGATCTATGTTGCATCAGAAGATGAGATGTAATTGCCTGCCAATGACAGACACAGTATGCAGCTGCTAACAGGTAATCTCTCTTTAGCTGCAGTTTACATGTAGTTACTTCGTTTGAGGAAGTTTGAGTTTGTAAGGACTTAATGCTGTCACCTCTGTCACTCCAATGTTGTATATTTGTGAGTGCAGCCCCTAAAGGGCTGAAACAGATATTTTCAAGATGACTTAACCTGCATGAAATGATGTAACATTTTGGCAACTTAAGATACATTTGTTGTCATAGAAACTCTATGGATGGTGGTGTAAGATGCTTCAGTTGAATAGATAAGGACACTAAGCTAACTTTTCCCAACACTTCTAGGTTGCACATAATGTTTTTGTTTGCTTGCTTGTTCTGTTCTGTGGTTTTCTGTGGGTTGTATTTTTTTGGTTGGTTGGTTTTTTGTTTTTGATTGGTTGGGTTGTTTTTTTTCCCCCAAGTTTCCAAAGTTCTTGTTCCAAGAATTGATCTTTCAAATGTAAAAAATACGGACAACACAGTATTCTCATGAAGGAGTGACTGAGGAGGGTGAATTTTTTTTTTTTTTAATATTATTCAGGGATGTTTTCTAAATCTGATTAAAGTCACATTAAATGTTTTTCTGTGTCGCTGGGCACTTCTACCAGGGAGGGAAGTGGAATAATTATCAGAGAAACTGGTAATTGTTGCAGGGGATGAAGTGTACAGGGAAGAATTAAAGAGGCTATCAAACAACAAATAGTACAAAGAATAGAGTTGAGATGGAAAAGCATGTTAATAGTGTTAAAAGGAAATGTATTTCTCTATACTGAACAGTGGATTGCAAGTGTAAAAAAAAAAAAAAAGAAAATTTGGTAATGTTTAAGTGCACATGCATCATTTTATTTCAGTGAAAGTCAGTAGCTAGATCAGCAGATAACCAGCTTAATAAGGGTAACTTGTAATGCAGACCTGATTCTATGGTCCACATGTCACAGCCATGCTTCAAATTTGGCCTTCATTGGTAAGTTTGTCAGGCCTATCATCCTAATAAGTAACATTCTTCCTGTGTCCCTTGTCCTTTTTATTGAGGTAAAGGGGAAAGATAGTGTAGCTGTAAAACTTGCTGGTAAGGAGTCTTTCAGATTCCATTTCTGGTGGTTTTGTTGTCTTGAAATGCAGCATCCTTTGAGAAGAACTTCAGCCTAAAGTACGGAAGAATTTAACTGCAAAAGAAAATGTGAATCTAGATATGGGCAGAATAAGAAACTGAGAAAAACATTTTGAGGACAGGCAGGACAAGTGTTACAAATAAGCAGGAAACAATAGTTACGGGAGGGGAACTTGCTATGTTTTGTTTTTTTTTCCCTTAAGAATCTTGCACATTTTTGTCAAGTAACATGTAGTATATAGCATACTGTCTGTAAGGTGGTTTTTTTTATAGCTGAGCTCCCTAGAAATGCTGTACACTATAAAATGTGAGGGAATCCTAACCAACTCTTTGTTTGCTTGTTTTCCTAGTTTTTCTCTTGTGTGCATTACCATGCAAGAAAAAAACCTTCCTGTCTTTACTTTTATTGGATTTCTTTGAACTGTACTATTACACATCTTGTTTTATATGGACTAAGTTGTATGCAAGGAAAACAGGATAACAACGAGGAAGAAAAATTAGGAAGAATCATCATTTATGTTGCATATATCTATGTGCATGTATTATGTGAGTAAGTATGTGCATAGATAGCTTTTAACTGGAAATTTTTGGCTATTCTTTTGAACTGAGAGTGTCTTAGTAATAATATGTAGGAGTAGAATTTGGGATATTTGATACCAAGGAGTACATAGTTACTGTTTCAGGGGGGAAATAACAGTCATTGCTATCAATATTTCAATATATTTGTGCTAATTAGTTTTTAGTGTATCTATGTATCTTACCAAAAAATCTGAAAGGGGAGGAGGGAAGTTTTGAAAATACAGTAGAACACTGAGAACTCAGTAAGTTCATTGTTAGAACGTAGACACTTATGTAGTTTTAAAGATATTAAAAAAAAAAAAAAAAAGTTGTTTGATAAAATAGTTTCTTGCACTTTACCTGCTGGCTTTTCAATTTGGTAGATAACATCTGAACTCCAGCAGAGTTTTATAATCCCCACGTGCTTAAATATACTAAATGTTCTTTTTCCATTAAGGTTAATGTTCGTGAAGAAATTGAAGAGTTTTTTCCAAGAATGTGGAAGATAAATCAAGATAAAAGAAGGCTAATGAAAAGTATTAAAGATCAGAAAATTAAAATTGAATGGGGGAAAAAATTGAACAGAAGATTGGTCAGATAGAAGCACTTGAATATTTTTTTAAGGCTATAAGGAATTGTTTGAATTGGGGAAGAATACACGAAGTATGAAAAATGAAAAACTCAATGAAGAATGAAGAAAAGTAGAAAGCAAGAGTGAAGTAGAATTAAAAGAATCTGGAAGAATGAATGGGTCCTAGGTTAAGTAAATGTATGGTTTATGTTCCAGTGTCTGTATGATCAAGTTGTAGATGAATTTGCATGATTACTTAGTTAATAGAGAATTGGTGATCTGGTTCAAGCAGGGATCTATTTGAGGAAAGCATACAATATTAACAGTGGGTTAGCAAAATGAAATTTGTTTTGGAGGGTGTTGCCTAACCATTTGTTTTGCAGGAGCAATCAATATAATAGAATTACTGTACTTTAAATGTTAGGAGTTAGGCATTTATACAACCAATACCATTTTTAATACTGTCTCTTTTGTTAGGAGTCTCGCTCCCAGTCAAAATCTCCAGCTGGGAGTCCTGCTCGTGTAAAATCGGAGAGCAGGTCAGGATCTCGCAGTCCATCGAGGGCTTCCAAACATTCTGAATCGCACTCTAGGTCAAGATCAAAATCAAGGTATGTCCAGGAATTTATTCATGTTAATTCAGTGTTAACTGCTTATACTTATTTTTTGGGTACATTGATGAGATGTCTTTTCCCCTTGTAAAAATTGCAAACCTTCTGGGTGTGTTAACAGGGCTACGTTAATGTGCATGTGAATGGTTACATCAGCAGACAAAGTTGTGGGAAGATTCCCTGAGGAATAAAGCATGGGTTTGAATAGAGCAAGTAGTATAAGTAATGTAGAAATTACAACTAAAATTTATAGGTTTATCTCTTCCAGAAGGTAGAGAAGGGATTACATCTCAGTGCTGTAAAAGTTCCCGCCTCCTTCCTCAAAAATTTTATAGAGCTGAACTCTTGTGTGGTCCTCTGTTTTAGGAAAAAAAGTCAAGTGAGAACTGAAGCAAAGGTAGTCTGGGTTAGATAAAAGGAGTAAGCTCTATAACTGCTGGAAATGTTAGAAGATGCTGCTTGAGGAAGTTCTTGGCATTCCTTCAGTGGAGGCTTCAAAAACAAAATCTAGGCTTTAAAAATGAAATCTGAAAACTACAGCTTAAATTGGGCATGGGTAGCCTCTTGATTTTTGGGAGCTTTAAGATTGCAGTTCATTTTTTTGGTACTACATCCACCCTTCTCTGTTGTTTTCTTTGTCAAGTGTGTGCAGAGGCAAAGTTTTTTTTAGCTCCCAGTACTGAGAGAGTGTGCTCAGAACAGAGGAGGAATTTTGCTTTTTGACAAAGAGTCAAAAGAGTCTTTTAAAAGATAAGTCTTTTGCGCTATGTCATAAATATTACCTGGCTTATACTACCTGTCTTCTCTCTTTCGTTGTACCATCATACTGTTGAAAATAAGAACTACTTTCATTGATGAGAGAGAAAGCAGAGAACAGTATTTGTGGCTCTGGAGAGGGAAGAGGAAAAGATATTAAATGTGTTGTTCCTCCTCCCCAGTTCCTGGGAGAGATCAGTAATCTATCTTTCCTATTTATACACTTCATATCAGGGCAGCTGAAAAAGAGTTAACTGTGCTCCGAGTGCCCAAAGTTCAGCCCAATGTTACAGCTTCTATTCTTGGAATGTTTAGCTAGATAATGTAACTACCTGTTGTTAGGATATAATGCCCATATGAAATCATGCAGCGTTGATGAGGAGATGCCTGCTTAAAATGAATTTATCATTGGCTAGATGTCTTCAAAGGATTGCTTGAATTAAGTCATTGGGAGTTTTCTGTCTTGATTAATTTTCAAGCTGAGGTGAACTTCATTTGTCAATGCTGCAGCACTGTAGTGCTGCTAGATCTTTCAGCTTTTCAGCCGAGACGGTATTTTATAGTGTGGCCTATCTGGTTTCTGTATGATTGTGAAAGTATTAGTTACATGTGCAGCCAAGCTGATATAAATTTAAACTTAGAACTTTCAAAAACTGTCAGGAATATAACCCTAACTATATGCCAGAAGCACTCTCACAGAGTTAAAAATTATGATGTTGAGCAGGTTATTAGAGATGGATGCAATCTTCAGATGTGCAAAGTAGAAGAGACAAAATATTTTAATTGTAGACAGACTACACTTCAGTACATTATGTGCATATGACCTAACTAAAAGCTTTCTCTTTGTTGAAGATCCAGGTCCAGAAGACATTCGCACAGACGTTACACTCGTTCCAGATCCCATTCCCATTCTCATTCCCATAGGAGACGTTCTCGAAGCAGATCATACACACCAGAATACCGTCGTCGAAGAAGCCGCAGTCATTCTCCAATGTCCAACAGGAGAAGGCACACTGGCAGCAGAGTATGTCGTGTTCCTCAAGGCTGAGTATCGGCAAAACACCTGCTGCTTACATCAGTGTAGTCCGGGTCACCTGCAGGCTGAATTAGACCTTCTGTCTTCTCAATGGAAGATACAGAAATTGGAGGAGGGTTAAGGGGCATGGAAGCAGTCTGTGCTCTTGCAGCTGCGCACTTGTTTCTTGGGCCTGCAACTGGCAGGGCAATTTTAGAACTTAATTGAAAACCCTACCATGACAAGTCAGTATGTGCAGATGGAGTGACATCTGCTTCCATCTGCTCTAGAAGTTCAACCCTTCTGATTTTCTTACGGTTCCAAGTATATGTACCCTTCACAAAATTGACACCTTTTCTCTGAATGCTTGGAACCTGTCAGTATTGAGAACATTTGACTAGAGGAGCCAAAGAAAACTCTCAAGTGTTTATTTGCTTATAACATACAGCATATTGTATTGAAGGTTGCTTGTGATTTTATATGTCTGAATAATTAATATGCTTTAACTTGAAGAAATAAAACCTACATGTTAATATCTAATAATGTGTAAATCTTAATAGACTAGGAAAAAATACAGTTACCAAAAAGGTTCAGTAAGTCTCTCAAATGTAAATGAGAGCTATCTGTGTGAATAGGAGGAAATACAGGTACCTACAGCAGTGCTCACCTACAGTGGCTTAAGCTGTTGTGAAGCAGCATTCATAGTTCTATTTTGTGGATTGTTGCCAGTGTGTAATCATGATGTAGTAAATAGGAATATAATGTCTTGAAAAATTGGCAGGAATAGCTGAACTTTAAAAGGGTTAGCAGATTTCCTCGTGAAAGATGAAATTATTATTTTTTTTTTATTACTGCTTTAGGAAATAGTAGGATATTTTGCTCTGTGCAGAAGTCTTTTTGCCTTTGAAATGACTCTGTTGCAGTAGTCTTTTTGCCTTTGAAATGACTCTGTGAAACATAAAACTTGTTTTCACAGTGAATTTCATATTAATTCTTGTAATGGTTTAACTCCAGCTGGCAATTAAATACCACACAGCTACTTGCTCACTCCCTGTCCCCCTCCACAGTGGGTTTGGAGAGAGAATGAGGGTGGGGGAGGAAAAAAAAAAAGTTAAATTTGTGGGTTGTGATAAAGACAGTTTAATATAACAGAAAAGGAAGGGAAAATAAGAATTACAGAATATACAAAACAAGTGCTGCATGATACAGTTGCTTACCACTGGCTGACTGATGCCCTGTGGTGTCCTGGAGCTGTGGTGCCCCCAGCCAGCTCCCCACAGTTTACATGCTGGATGCAACATCATGGGTCACAGCATATCCCTTTAGCTTATTTGAGTCAACTGCTCTTGCTGTGTCCCCTCCCAGCTTTCTATGCACCCCCAGCTTCCTCACTGTTAGGGCAGTATGAGAAGCTGAGAATTGTAAATACTGCTTAGCAACAACTAAAACATTAGTGCATTATCAACATTCTCATCCTAAATCCAAACCACAGCACTGTACCAGCTGCTAGAAGGAAAATTTTTATTCCAGCCAAAACCAGGACAATTCTAAGGAGTAGTTCTGGTACTGTGAAGACAAAGATCAAATCAACCACATTTGAATTCCCTGAATAGCAAGGTCCTAAAGACACTGGGAAAATTGGTAGCAATTTTGACACTTGAGATCTTGTAGAGAGAGGTTGTGTACTGTGTTGATGGGAGGCAGTATAAAAACCTAAGATAGAAGCTGTCTTTAGTCCTCCGCAGTCAGTTTAGTTCTTCCAGTGGTGATGTTAACTCGCTTGTTGCTTAGATTGTGCAGACTGTTTCTCAGTACTTCTCTTGCCTCAGAAAGGCTACAGGGTTTAAGTGTAAGGGTGGGTGTAAAAAAAGTGACAATACTACTGGCATGTAATGTGTAGAGAGACTTGTCCAAACAATGATTTAAAAAAACTGAGATTTCATTAGACTTAAGAGTTTCACTAATAAAAGGAATATAGCTGTTAATGCAACTGAATTATCAGATTGAAATACAAAGTAAAAAATAATCCTAAACCTGCATAATTAAAACTTCAAAATGACAAACTGCCAGTTTTTGTTGTGCCCTTCAACTGTTACAAGGAATTATAGAAGCTGCAGGTCTTAAAACAGAAGTTTGAACTTTTACAAATGGAAACTTCAAATATATGAATCGTTTAGGCATCTTACTTCCATGATGGATTCCTGAACAAAAGTGCTGTAAAGAACATGAAAGAAGATGTAAACCTGTTCATTCTTTGACTTGGGCTGAAAGGCAGGCTCTGAGGCATAAATTGTTGTTCATCAGCAGCTTTGAAAATCTGATACTGAAATACAAATTTCAGCTCTGTCAACTTCCAGTTATTAATTTAGCAGAAACATTAAATCCCTATGCCTGTTGCTGTCATTTTATATTGTTGCATCTAGTATAACAGGTGCCAGAAGCTTAACTGAAAAAAATGTTAATTTTGATCAAAATAATTCTCACAGTGGGATTTACATTAAATAAACTCTAAGGCACGTAGAGAAGCTTTGAACCTAATAGAGAAATTGTACTTTGTACAATTTCATCTTTGACTTGCATTCCACTTCAACTAAAGGATTAAGTAGATCTGTATCCCATGTCATGTTAAAGGGTCAAGAGCCTTGCTCTAGAAAAGCATGTATGATTTTGGATTACAGTTTCACAGAATTAGTCCTCCACACTTTCTACTACCTAGATGAAAAGCGGATAATTTTCATCATGTTTACAAGTGGAAAGAGATAAACTTGCAAATGTAAATACTGACTTTTAGTGTAGTTGAATAGGAAGCGTTGAAGGAAGTTTTGGTAGAAGCTAAATTATTGCTCAACTTTCTGAGTTGAGGAGCTCGTGTGTTTAGTGCCTGCAACTGGAGGTACCATGCACTCTCTAGTGCCAGTGGTGAACACATAGAAAGGCCAAAGGTTCAGACTGGCTGACCTGTTCTTAGCACAGACTAGCATGTCATGCCTGCAGCTTGTTCATGATGATTTGGGCATGAAATACTAATACAGTAGGTTCCTGTTGTTCTAGACCTTCTCAGTAATCAGAATGCTGATTTTTTACTGAGTTGTTCACCAGCATAAAAAATTAATTTGTCTTTTTTAAAAATAAAGATCATTAAAATGGTTGCATTTTGAGAATCTCTTACAATTGGAAAAATATAACTGAAGTGTTAAGCTTTGATAAACTAGAAAAATTGCATTTTCTTCAGATTTAAAATTTTCTAATAATTGAGAAATTTTGATATGAGAATTTATAACTTTATTTTTTATAAACTTACTTGGAGCCAAATGTTTGTCTTAACAGGCGAATCCAGATCCTAATACATGCCTTGGAGTGTTTGGTCTCAGTTTGTATACTACTGAGAGAGATCTGCGTGAAGTCTTCTCCCGTTATGGACCTTTGACTGGTGTCAATGTGGTTTACGATCAACGGACTGGACGATCAAGAGGATTTGCTTTTGTTTACTTTGAGAGAATTGATGATTCTAAAGAGGTAAATTTATGCATTACTACTTCTAATAGATGTGCTCTTTGTAGATTGTCTTCATTAATATCTCTTAAAAAAAACAAGTATATTTCTGTATAAAAGCTATGAAGATTCTCTTCACTTGCCATTTTCTTCTCTAAAAGCATGTCATTGTGCATTAGAAAAATAGCAGGGTTTATCCTGGTCTGTGCCTTGGTCAGTGACTTTGCTGTTACGTGGGTAAGTGGTGACAGCCGGACTGAGTTGTTAGTATAATTGATCTGTAAGGAAGCAAGAAGAAATACATGAACTGTGTTACAGCAGTACTTTTTAACCCGTGTAAGAATACTGTGAGCTTTATCCCATTTACTTCAATTTGTAGGTGAAATTGTTCTTAATGACATATTTCCCTCCCCTCTCCCCCCCCATTCCCGTAAGCCTTTACTGTGGGATTATCTCTTTCTTTGGGTCAAACTGAGCCACAGACTTCAAGCATCTTGTTTGTGGATTAATGATCTTGGGTAGGTGTTTCAGATTTGCTGTTTGGCTCTGTTTACATCTGATAAGTATACACATAATGCTTGGATACCACTCTTCTCTCTTGGCATTGAAGGAAGGAAGGTTTAACAGTGATGGAACCTACTATCAGTAGCTGAAAAATGAAACCAGACACTAGCTGATACTTTAGTTTTGCGGATGACTTGGTTGAACTAGAATCAGTTCTGATCTTTGACTGATTTCTGGTATGATCCAACAGAGAATCAGTTTATGGGAAGAGCGGGGTTTGTAGATGTATATATGTGTGTCTGTTGTAAGCTATAGGAGTAAGTAAAAGGACAACACAACTTCTTTCAGTATTCCTTCAGTATTTTCCCGCTATCACTTAGACATGTTGAGAGAGAAGTAAATGGGGTGAATAACTCTATATCCATCTTTAGTGGCCTACTCTCTTGTAACTTTTAGCCTTGTATTTCTTTGCTCGGTGAGATTTTTAAAATGCGACTTTTTTAGTACATTTAATATGCAAAATAATTGAACAGTATTTCTTGTCAATGTTCATATGCCAGTCTTCTCTATTGTACAAATTTCTATGTCTTTAGAAGTAGGGTTTTCCTAGTTGCTATGGGGGGTGGTCATGCATGACATCACGCATTTTTTAAAATGTTCCGTGTAAATAGCATGAAGTAATTTGTTTAGTATAGAGCTGTTTTGGCAGATACTACAAAACTGGAAGGCAAAGAAAAAAGAAAGGGATATTACTTGCAGCCAGCAATAAAGAAATAAAGATGAGCACCTTAAGCAGGAACTGAAATGATTGGGTATTTAATTTAATTAAACCTATTTTTTAATTCCTCAGTGGGCCTAGTGCATGAAGGGTGGGAAAGCATGCAAATCCTCCCAACATTTAAAATCTACATAACTGAAATACATCGGCAAAAAGGCAAGGAAAAAATATATTTGACTTAACTTAATTGAGGATAGATTTGAAGATGGTAGTAAGTGACAGTTAGTGTAGAAAAAGGGGCTATAGCTACAGCTATTGGCCTGAAAGTCTTGAAAGGACCTGTATGGGAACAGTGAAGTATATGAAGTAATTTGGTGTGCAGTAGGTAGATCAAATTTGAAAAGTTGAGTATGCATAAAAGCAGTGATAGTTGAATTACTTTTGTTCTGAGTAAATAACTTCCCTCTTAAAAACAAAATAACAAAATAAACAAATAAAACCCAAACAAAACAAAAAACAAAACCCCAAACCCTTCACCACCATAAGCATCCAAATAAAGGGAAACTCTAGATAGAGATGTTTAACTAAATCCCAGCCCGTTTAAAGCAATCATAGATGGATTAAATGTCTAGAACTCTGCAGAAAACTAAGGATTACCCATTCACTATTGTCCTTCCAAGAGAGGTAACATAGGGAAGCCTCCCTGCTGACATGCTCTCAAATACTTAGTAATATAAAATTCAACACTGAATGAATTGCAAGTAGATACATTTAAACTTCGGTAACTTGGTTTAAGATGGGTTGGTATCGTTATTGTGGGGGTTCTGTAGCAGCTGAAATACCTTAGGATCTTTGTCATTACTGGTTGATTCTTACAAATTGGATCATTTATTGAGGTGGGTAAAATGTTGCTGTGTGTCAGGATTCTGAAACCAAGTGATCCAGTGTTTCTAATTCCATGTAGTAGTAAAGACACTTAGAATTGTCAACTAGCTTGGTGTTTTGGAAACCTATAGACAATGTAAAATAGGGTTTCTTGAAGGTGATATTTTGAAATGCCCTAAAAATACCAAAGGGGCAGTAGTAAAGTTTATTTTCAATTCAGCTGGTTTATACTTTCAGAACTTGAGATTGATTATGGCACCATAGCAGCCTTGTTGTTAGATGGTTATGATAATCTTGGTTATAAAAAGGAACAAATTTAGCTTCCACTAACAGCTGCTAAGTAGAGCATCTGTCAAAGCATCGCAGTAGCTTCAGTTATTCCACATTAAAAGGACTGGGAAAGAAATGTTGGATGCATGCATCCATTCTAAAGAAGATTTCTTCTGGAATCTCTTTTACTCTGTTTGTAACTCTGCTGACAGAGATTAAACTTTATGGTTAGAAAGAAAGTTCATTTTCCACCAGGTATCTTTTATTGCAATGGTCTAGTGTCTGCAAGATAGCACTTAAGTAGGATGTTAGATTCTGACCCATATTGAAGGTGCTTGCAGACACTTCTAACTGGAGTGTGATAGCTGGCAGTAGGTGTTGAGGACTGGCGGTTGTTTGTCCAGAAAACCTGATGCTTTACTGTGCTAATACCCTCTTTGGTGTACTTGTTCAAAGCCTATTTGGAAAGCTTATGTTATATCCCTTTTTCTAGAAGGAGTATTCTCTTTTATGGGTGTCGTGGTTTTCACCTGCCCATCACATTAGGATTTTCTTCCCATGTTTTGAGGAGCACAAACTTCAGTATAGTAAGATGAGGAAAAGAGGAGAAGAAAAAAAAAAGTGAGGTTGGAGGATTGATTATCTCAGGGTTAACAGTAAATGGAGAGGATTAGGAGTAAAAAGTGCTGGCTGTTCTAAGGAGATGATTCTTATTAGTTACCAAGGATTTCATATGCCACTGTCCAGCTTTTCAGTAACTCAGAATATGAAGTATTGCTGTTGGCAATATGGAATTCTCTGTTTTCTGATGCTAGTTACATGCTTTCTGCAGTTTTTTGTCATCTTTCAGAACCATTTTCTGAAGTGGTGTTCATTAGCAATCAAGACAAACTTTATACAGACAAACTGAACTATTAATATAATGCAGTTGCTAAAGACTGGAATAATAACACTGTTTGTAATTTCATTTTTTAAAGACATTCAATCTGTGGTGCAAGCAGGCCAGTTTAGAAGCATCATTATTAACTAAAACATCTCCCATAGCTTGTTGAAGAAATGTGTTTAAGAATTGTTTGTGGTATCAGAAGGGACCCTTGATAAATGAGAGAACATCTGAGACCTTCTTGTGTTTGGAATTACAAGTGACAGGTTTCTGGAGACTCTGAAATAGCATGAAATTGCTAATATTGCAGAAATCCAGATACACATTCTGGTTCTCTAAAGTCCTGTATTTCTTGACTCGCAGACTTTTTAAAGTATGCTTTAAATAGAATACATTTAATCAATAGATGTTAAAGATCAGAAAATTGCATATTAANCAACCCACAGTGAAGAAAACAGTATCTGATAAAATAAAGTTATGAAAATACAATTTCTGAATGAGTTCCAATGTAGATTGCTCATGTCTGACTATTCAGGCGTATGCAGTCTATATGTCACTAGCTTCATGGGGATGTCTCGTTACTTAAGTAATTCAAAGCGGTTAGACACAGTTGCAATGAAGGCTTAATGATCTTTTGTACAGTACAGATGGTACCTTGAATGCCTAGTAGAAGTGTAAAGTGACTGTGACATCAGCTCTACCAAGTCAAGTTTGCTCCCACCCTTCTCCACCCTTCCTTCCCCCAGTGACCACGGTGCAAGTTGCGCAAATGGCCTGTGTCATGTCCTTGTCTGAACTGCTCTTTGTGGCATTATCCAGGCTGAAAGATTATTTATTTTTTTCCCCCAATAATTACTTAATGCTTAATTAATAGCAGTCACCTGTGTAAGTTTGTGCATATAATTAAAAGTTCATTGTTTCTAAACTCATTTTACTCTACCTGAACACATGTAGAAAGCACCCCATGCTATAACAAATATCAAATGAAATGGAAATCTGTTAAATTTAGTGCTTTCTTTCTAACTGGTTTTGAGCCACTGGAGTCCATCGTCCTGTATTTTGGGAACTGCTCATGTTGTCAAACTAACACCTTACAGGTAATAATTTGAAGGAGATTTGTTATTATGGATAGACCGCTGTAGGTGTAAAACTGTAATCCAAGATTGAATTATTATCTGTGCTATTGCCAACCCTCATTCTCCATTTTCTGACTGCATACATACAAATGTGTATTTTGCCCTTCAAAGTCAATTTTTCCTTAGAATTTGCAACCAAAACTAATAGTACCTCTTTATAGGAATCACTTGCTGACTCTTGTCTTGCAACAGCGATGCAAATCTTTTAACAGCATTACGATATTTGGGAGAAAATACAGACTGAAGTAAAAATGGATTGTTGACAGTTAAAGGCTCCTGAGAGGGTATTGCATGTCTTAAACCCCAATATAATTTGATTTTTTTTCTCTTCAAAATGTTTTATTTGATGGTCTTGAAGATACAGTTCTATCTCTTAAACAGTATTTGAGAAGATCTTCCACATTGTTAGAGAGAATGTGCATTTTATTTTTTTTCCCTTCGACATGATTTTTATGTTCTTAACAGAGCATTCATGCATACCCAGAAACAGCAAGGAAAGCAAACTGAAATTTGTTTTGAATATGACCAGCTAGTCTAATTAAATTGTAAAATCCAAAATTTCATTATAAACTTTTAAAGGAGACACAAACATGTCAGTAGTTAGAATCGCTAACCTGTTTTTACAGCCTTTGTACAAAATGAACATTGTTACGTCACTTGTCTGAAATCAGGTTTCCATATAGGGCTTGTAATTGCAGTGGTCATTAGCTAATATTGTCAACTTAAGGACTTTGTTTCAAAGAACTGAGATGTGCACATTAAGAATGATGCAGAGAATCTGAAACCATCTTCAAAAGGAATTTCTAGTTCCTGAGTACTGAATGCGAGTGACACATACTATAAATTACTGTTGGATTCATAATGGCTTGTTGTAGGTTTTGGCTTTTCTGCATTTGGGTAGATGCAGTTAGAACTGCAGAAGGGTTTGTTCNTAATAATAACAAGAACCATCAAACTAGAGAATATAAATTGACACTTGTTCAAAGGTGAAATGGACAGTTGAATTCAACATCACAGTAAGTGTAAACCACAGGGTTTCTTCATTGCCTTTTTTCCGTTCCATCAGATTTTCTTTTTTTTCCAGAATGTCCTTTCAGATGTCTGTTCATCCCATACTGTACCTGTGGTAGAGTGGAGATGAAGGCCTTCAGGTTAAAAACCAAAAAACACCAAGTATCACAACCCACCCCTCCCATTCTCACTCAGACCACCCC
>VWZY01008709.1:3412-29485 GCA_013399075.1 Chloroceryle aenea | reverse complement strand
TTTTCCCTTCGACATGATTTTTATGTTCTTAACAGAGCATTCATGCATACCCAGAAACAGCAAGGAAAGCAAACTGAAATTTGTTTTGAATATGACCAGCTAGTCTAATTAAATTGTAAAATCCAAAATTTCATTATAAACTTTTAAAGGAGACACAAACATGTCAGTAGTTAGAATCGCTAACCTGTTTTTACAGCCTTTGTACAAAATGAACATTGTTACGTCACTTGTCTGAAATCAGGTTTCCATATAGGGCTTGTAATTGCAGTGGTCATTAGCTAATATTGTCAAGTTAAGGACTTTGTTTCAAAGAACTGAGATGTGCACATTAAGAATGATGCAGAGAATCTGAAACCATCTTCAAAAGGAATTTCTAGTTCCTGAGTACTGAATGCGAGTGACACATACTATAAATTACTGTTGGATTCATAATGGCTTGTTGTAGGTTTTGGCTTTTCTGCATTTGGGTAGATGCAGTTAGAACTGCAGAAGGGTTTGTTCTGTCTATCTACTAAAGATTTTTTATTTTTTTTTTTAAGTTGACAGTTAGTTCTGACAGCTGTTGAAAGCAAAATTGTAATATTGGGTAGGTCAGTAGACATTGTGACCAGGGTGTCCAGTTTCTAGCAGACTGGTAACTATCCACTGAAATAGAACACATTTCTTGGTGCTTAGAAAACAAACAGCCAAGTCTCAAAATTAACTCTATCTATCGTGATGATCTGATGCTCTTCTCTGTACTAATGTCAAAGACCTCTTCCTCTTAAAGAGGTGTTCTTTTAACTAAACAAGACATAAGTGCCAGATGTTCTGGATTCAAGGTGGCTTCTTGTCAGCACAGTTTTATTTTAATTTAGATCATCCTTGCAGAACAGGATTTCAGAGAGTCTCAGGGCTAGGAGTCTAAAGCTAAAGATTGTCTTTTATTCAGAAAACATACTTTAGTGTATGTTGAAAGACTTGTAATGTTCTTTGTCTCTGCCTTGCAGTTAGCTAAATGTAGTTAGGGTTTTGTATGGGAACAGAACTCACTAGGTGGCGGTATAGTATAGGTCTAAACAGCATTATTAAAACACAAAGTAAGTACTTAATTAGGTTAGTGATAACTCTGTCACTTCCAGTTTGAGGACAGCACAGTTAAATCATGTGGGTGTCAGGTTTTTTGTTTCCTTCTCCATAACTTCTGTGTTAGTTCAGCAAGCTTCTCCTTAGCTGCAAAAAGTTACATTTATGAGTAGTTTTTTGTTTAATTAAAAAAAAAAAAAGGAAATAAAAGAACAAACAACGTCTATATAAAGGCTCCTTTATATTTTGAGTTTCTGTTGTTCCTTACAGTTAAATAATAGCAAAGTGGTTGTATTCTTTAAGTCAGGATTGTAAGAGTGTCACGTCACACGTGAAAAATGAAAATAATGCATATTGGGCTAAGTACTGTGCCTTGGTGGTACAAACCAAGTGTTGTGTACTAGTGTTTCAGAGATCTTACAGCAGCTGATGAAATTACTAAAATTTGCAAAGCAATTTTTAAAATAGTTTTAAGTCCAGCATGAAGTGTTTGTTAAATTCGTAAGGTTGTGGTTTGTTTTTCTTTTAGCATACTCTTGTATTAGTACAATTCTCAAAAGTACCCTTTGGGGGGAAAACAAACAACAAAAAAAACCCAAACTGAATTTGAGTTTGTGAAAGGCCATTGTATTGATTCCTAAAAACTAGAGAAGCAGGGGTTAGAACACCCAGTGAGCGTGTGCCCGGGCTACTGGTTTCTCAAGCGCAGACCCTTCTGTGTTTCGCTTAAGCGAGCTGCTATTGTGAGAGTGAGTGGGGAGGAAGGTTGTAATTAGGTATCCATGTAGGCTGAACCCGCCATTTTACTAAGCGCTGCTGGAGTAGGTCCTTGTAAGGGAGATGGCAGGAGGCTGGGAGAGCATGAAATGGCAGCCGACTAGCAGTAATCCGGCCATATGCACCCTACAGGAAGCCACTGTTTTGCACAGCTTTTGAATCCGCCCGTCCCCTCTGGGTCAGAGACGGCTGTAGGAAAGATGCAGTTTTCAGAAAAAGCTGGTTTGACTTTCAGTTTACCTTTCTGGTGGGTAGAAGACAAAGTCTAGGGAAAGGGAGTGTGTTAGTGGTTAACACCGTGCTCCCTTAAGAAGGGATTGCGTGTCACGTTACTCTGGCACCCCAGTGCAGTCCTGTAACAATGCCGGCAAATGGGCCAGGGGACAGAGGTGAGCCATTCGCCACAGTGGGGCACTAGTAACCAGTCTAAATAAAACAAGTTTGGGGGTTGTTGTTCTGATAGAAAATAATGTATTTTGTACATAGCCTTCCATAGTTACCAGAAGGTTGCAGGTCTCACATCCCTGTTCTTGTCTCTCCTGCAGGCAATGGAGCATGCAAATGGTATGGAGCTGGATGGCAGGAGGATTCGGGTGGATTACTCAATCACCAAGAGAGCACATACACCCACCCCAGGCATCTACATGGGCAGGCCAACACAGTAAGGAGTTTGCCCATTTCCTGTAATGGAGCTAAAATGGATTTAAACTGAATGCTTGGAATCTGCTTGAAGAAATGGAACAACAGATTCTTTTAAAAAAATGTTAGAATTATGCTAACTGTATTTTATGACAAAGTATTAATATAAAATGTGTTACTGTAGTTCACATATACTATTAAATTCTACTGTAATTTACTGTCTATTTATAAAGAGGAGTTAGTTAAAAAAAAAACATAAATCAAACCCCACAACAGCTTACCACAGGCAGTCAGTGCACCCTTACTGAAATACTAAGGTGCCCCTTTACCTTTGATTTTGATGGGAACTAAGCTTAAATCCCTGATGGGTTTTGCACCTTGTTTTTTGAAGGTATTTTTCTTTAAATGTTTCATTGTTAGATTGTTTTATGTCATAAGTGTCTGATTTACAAGAACACTTTAAAAAAAGCTTTTAAATAATTTAAATCAAGGTGAAGAGTAGATAACTATAAAGGTTTTTGTTTGTTTGTTTGTTTGTTTTTCCATAATAGCAGTGGAGGAGGTGGTGGTGGTGGAGCAGGTCGTCGCCGTGACTCCTATTATGATAGGGGTTATGACAGGGGGTATGACAGATACGAAGAATATGACTACAGATACAGGTACCTAATTTTTATTTTCTTTTTGTAGGAACAGTGGATTTCTTGGGGGGCAGAAATGACAAAAAAATGTTACATCAGTTTGTAGCAAGAGTCTGCATCCATGTTTACGGTGTTTTAGAGCCTCAGTGCATTAGATTTTTGTGGGATTAAAGTAGCAGTAATCGTCAGTGTTTATGCAGTTTGGTTATGCAGTAAACAGTTGGGCAAGGGGTTAATTTTGGTACCCGAAGTAGGTAGAGTGTGTGCCCTACAAATCTAGTGGGCAGATAGAAAGGTAACTCATTTTTTTCCATGCTGTCCATAGAATAAGGACTGGCTGATAGATAGTGCTGTTTAAAAAACAAGTTATTTGTAAATAGGATTTTAATGCTTGACATGTCGTAATTTTCTCACTGTTTTGAAAGTTATCTAGTTTCAGCAAATGTAGGCATCTGAAAAGATACTTGATGAGTTTGCAAGGCTAGTGAAAAATTATTAAAGTCTTTGGAAATATCTTACCGTTTTAAACACATCAAATTGAGAAATACAAAGGATTTGTTAAATAACTGTAAGCCACAGCCAAATAAAGCTGAAATGATTCAGGCAGGCCAAGTCTTTCAGTGCTAAGGAAATGGTTCTGTTCTGTAGAAGTGATGTGAATAAGGCTTCTTTCATAATGAATGTTGTTGGGTTTCTTTCTTTATCGCCTTTAAAGGAGACGATCACCATCGCCTTACTATAGCCGGTACCGGTCACGATCAAGATCCCGTTCCTATAGTCCAAGTAAGTAAATACAAGTGAATAAATAGAATGTGTCTGGCTTAAACCTTGTTGTTACTACTATTAACTGATCAATGGGAATTCCTGATTTGAAATCATAAAAGATGGGCACAGTAAAGCTGAGATGATGTGTGTACAGGTCATTTATAGTAATTGTCATCTGTTTGTTTTTTTTTCCAGGGCGTTACTGAAGATCAGAAGAGTTACAGTTGAGGACATGATTTTTAAATAGAATGTTCAGATCTTAGCTTTCCTAGTGCTTCCCTTCCCACCCTTCATTCCTTCTCCATCCAGCTCTTTTACAAATCTTTGGTTCGTTTAGATTATACATGTTTTCGGTTGAAGTATTCCTGTTTTCCATCCCTCCTTATTGTAATACTCCTAAATATTGTAATTGTTGTAGTTTTTGTGTAGTAAAAGCAAAACGAAATAGAGAACCCAAAGTGCTGATACATTTTGGAAGTCATTCCTATTTTGTTTTTAAAACAATTGGACTCCTGACTAATCAGAAGAGAGTATTGATATTTTTAAAGTTTGCATGTCATATGTAGTATACACACTCAGATACTTTAATATAAACCTGCATTTCCAAGTAACTCGTTAATCTTTCTGTTAAAATGTTTACCTGTTACTTTGATAAACAAGTAATGACTTTGAGTCTTTTCTGTAATGACAAATTTACTTAGATAGTCAAGAACAGAGGAATTTTATTTTTTGTTTGTTTGGTAGTTGCTTTGAGTGTAGACTGTTTGAGCTAGAGCAAAACTTGGTATTTGACTGACTGGGAAAACATCCTTGTACACTCAGAGTCAAGGCTGTGTTTTATAGATCAAGATTATGGATTGCTACACTGTGGATAGCATTCAAAGTTGAAACCAAAACTAGGGGTTTCTTGTACTCAGTTGAACATCTCCCCTTAACTGGTGCAAAAGAAAAAATACTTACTGAACACAGCAATTAGTTATATAATTTGCTGTTCATTAAAACAACAACAACAACAACAAAAATTAAAAAACAAACCAACCAACTTTTTGGTATTCTAGTAATGATTAAGCAAGTTTTGTTTCCAGTCTTTTTGGAGTTTTGAAAGTATGGATGGAAAAAAAACCTTATAACTACATGTAAACTTTTTTTTTCCCCTCAATAAAAGTTAATTCCACTGAAATGTGTTTTCTTGTCTTCTATTCTCAATTTTGTGTCATGTAGGAATAGAGATGGAAGAAGACTCAAAATTGCATACAGCAATAATAATAATGAAGTCAGCATTTGTCTGTCTTCTCAGGAGCCTTGTCTTCCCAGAGAATCAGCATGTGGTTATTTGGGATGGCTAAGCAGAGTGGGTACTCCAGTTTTCTCTTGTGCCATCTTTGGCACTTGCTTGACTCCTGGTGAGACGGTTTAGGGAGGGAAACACTATTGACTTTGTTTAGATTTCTGGCAGGTTTTGCTCTCTGAAATAACTCACCGTGTGGCTGGTTGAATCTCGATGTTGGCACAGCAAAAGGAGTAGGACTACAAAGCCCTCACAACAAAACTCGTTTCATCCTCATTGTCAGGGAATGCCACCAGAAGAGTCTGTCATGATTTTAAGAGGCCAAGTTTATGAAATGTAATTTTGTTAACTATTTCTGAATGTCAGTGCCAGGAGCCATAAGCAAGTAATTAAAAGAAACACACACATCCAGCTATTTTAAAAGCTTGATACGATATACTTGGAGAAATTGGTGAAAAAACAAATTCTAATTTGCTGGTTATTGCTCAATAGTTTTTATCCATTGTGTTTTATCCATAAATTGCATTTGAAAACACTTAGTAAAATGAAATAAAGGATCTGAAACACTAAATTGAAATAACCTTTCAACTCTGATGATTTTACTGGTATTTGTTGTTTATCCAGACCCATGGGAAATGTTAATAAAATTGTTGTCTAAAAACAAAGTGACAAAGTCTCAACATGGAGAATTGTTGGTATTTTTCATTTTGTTCTTTCAAAAGTAGAGTAGTGTGCAGAAATACCAAGGCAGCTGGGTGCATAAGCCTGGGAAATAGCTGCAGGGCTGGCTGGGGGAGCCATTCAGGCTTCATGAATTACCATAGTAGGAAGCAGGGGACAGAGGTGGCTGCTTCATGCCAGGTGATGGTATTTGTGACCTGTAGTTGTCCAGGGTTGAGAAGGTGTGTTCAGCAGCTGGGGAGCCATTCAACAAATCTTGCCTGGACACTAAAGCTGAAAAGGAGTTTAGGTCCTTAGCTCAGAGGCTGTTTCTTCCAACAGTTAGACCTAAAGGTCCTGTTTGTCACAAGTCCATATGAAGTTAAAAGTGGCAGCGGTGTTGTATTTCTTGGTGCAATTTGTGCTTCATGTCGACTGCTGCAATACAGCCCATTTGAAGAAGGGGGGAAAGTAGGAATTCTTGCTGTATTGGACATTACATACATGTAATGCATGAATAACTGTTGGACTTAAGTGAGCAGTTCTAAAACCATCCGGCTTGAGAAGGGAAGGATATTTTGTAGCTGTTTCTTCGTTTGTGTGGGGTGATGATTATTAACTGGGTCATCTGGGAGAGATGTTGGTGTTAGCAGCTCTGTAAGGGCTGTGGCTTGTATTCCCCACAAGGATGGGAGCTTTGTCTCTGCTTGTTGTAAATGGTTTTAGAAATGCTGTTTATATAAGGTCCTGGTGCTGTTTATGAAATAAATTAGCCTGTGTAAAACTCTTACACTGTGTCTCTAAGCACACCTAGTTAAACACATAACTACTTCTCTTAATTTTGTATTTTTGTTAGTACAAGATGAGTAATTATGATCAGAGTTCTGATTATGCTTATACTCTGAAACTTTGAACTGGTAAAAGTCAACCTGAAGTGCAGTATACAGTAAGCTTAAATACACAACTGATTTGCAGGGAACATTTAAATACTGATATCAGACAAACGTGAGAGTTCCTCTAGGTTTTTGTATAGCCTCCATTCTAGGCTTATGATATAGAATACAAGATAATACTCACCCATAAACATACTGTGTTCCCAAATGCTTCAAAGAAGTGGCTACACGAAGTTTACAACAGCTGCTACACAGGCTGGCCTGAGACTGTAATGGAAAATTTGTACCCAGTGACAACAGTTGGAGACATGCTGGGTCAAAATACCTTCTGAGGGAGTGTGCATGTGTATAAAGATGATGTATGTAAAAGTTTATTATGGCTATTGTCATTTGTCCAATGTAAGTATACAGCAAATCTGTAGTGACACTAAGCCTTCAGTCTTGAAGTACTTGCCGAAGACAGAGATGTGTGTGACCCAGTCAGATGAAGAAGACTATGGAAAAGCACCTTCTGCTGCAGGGCTCCCCAGCAGAGGAACAGGTAGGTGCACTTACACCACTGCTGCCCCTTACTATGTGGTCTGCTCTGTTTAGCTGCTGTAGTCCTCTAGAACTAATGTGAATCCTCTGGATTAACAGGACCAGGGAAGGAAAACAATCGCAGATAAGCTTTCTATTGTTTCCTTCAAAAGCAACGGTTTTTGATTGGGCAAACAATGTGACCAAACTTTCCTCAGGCACACAGTCAGCACCCTTCTCTTTTAAACAGGAGCGGCAAGGAGAACACAAAGTGCAGACTCAGACCATGCCGTCTGCAGTACCTGCAGATAGAATTTCTTGCATTGTTTACATTTTACTGCTGCATAAAGTATTTCAGGTAGGACAACCTCTCTCTGCAGACAGGTAAGGACTGTTGGGTTCAGCAGAGGAATATTTTGCTGTATTTCATACAGAACTTCAAATACAACACTTTGAAGTTCAGGTAAAAAGCAATTTCCCTTGAATAGGTCAGTAGTATGTCCAGCCAGTGCAAAAACCGCCATCATCAGTTAAGCTTTTTACTGAACTGAAGCAAATAAACTTTAATACTTCTACTGCTTTAGATATGCAAGATGAAACATTTGTTTAAAAAAAACCAACAAACAGAAAAACCAGATAAAGCCTTTTCTAGGCCAAGTTGAGCCACTTCAGTGGCTTTGTTGAATTTCATGAGGAAGTGAGACACCACCTTACACAGAATGATTTCTTAACCCTTGTGGTAGCCACAGAGGGTTACATCTTTGGTATCTAGTAGTAGTACCTTTCACATTCAAATTAACAAGATTTATTTGACAAAACAATAACGATCTTTGTTAACTGAGATCTGCAAACCTTTCTTCAAGTCAATTCTTGAACAAGTGATGATGGTGTAAATAAGTTTCCTGCTCTGAAAAAAGCTAGTGCAAGATCACTTTTTAAGCTTATGTAGTAGTAATCTCTCCATTGCCCCCTTTATATTTTTTTTCTATTGTTTTTGGTGGAACTTTCCAACTGTGAATGTGTCAGATGTATTAGAAACCAAGAATGAAGAATCAGTCACCAAAACCCAATATTGATACAGCTATTCCACCAGCCCCATCTGTGATTCCACCTTTATTGTCCTCTGAATACTGCATTAGCGCCAGGATGCGTGTTCTCTGCACAGCATCTCCAATTCAGTAATTCATGATCTTCCAAAACTTCCAGGATTCATTTTCTCATGCCAACCCAGGCCCACAATACATGGAATGTAGCATCAGCAGTAAGTAGCACAAGCACAAGATAACCTTCCAAGATGCTTCAGTGTCTTTCAAGATTTACTCCAAAGGAAAGTAGTGAAAGAGCTCCTCAAGTTGTGTACACACGTACCAGAGGAGCTTGCATGGGCCTTTATCTGCTTTATATGAAGGGTGGAAAAAAATAATAAAAATCAAATCTCCACATATATAAACCCATGGGGGTAGAACAACAGATCAGTGCTGTGTAGAGATGGGTCTTGCAAATCTCTAGATGTAGGAACTGTGGTAAACTTGGACCCCTCCTTTTCACTGCTCCATTTTTGCTGCCATTCTCAGTGTGATAACTAGTCAGGCAGTCATTTACTGATTTGGTTTGCAGATCCAAGGTTATGATGGTGATGCTTATTTACAGAACTTTTTCAATAACTGCAAACTGCCCCCCTGCTGTATCATGGGAGAAACCTTATAAACTCATGGCGATAAAAGTAACCTGAAGGATGGCTAAAGGTAGCTGATGTTTATACATTTATATGAGATTAGGCTTTAGTAATCTGCAGTGGCTCTGCTATCTTTTATAGGTCATGTGGAAGCCAACAACCAACTCTGGGTGCAGTGCAGGAAAGAAGACCCACTGAATGTAGATGACTAAATCACTGTTGAGGATACGTGATCCTGCTACATTGGCAATGCAGATCTTTACAAATACTGCATAGTGTCTGATCTCACAACAAACAAATGTCTTCATCAGGAAACATCCAACTGGTTGATGGCTCTCGTGCACTGCTGGGATATTTTGGCATGATCTGGACTGTAGCAGGATGTCAACAGAATGGAGGCCTTTGTCAGCTGTTGGCTCCTGCTTGTCAACTTTCACAGTCTGACGTGCTTTCCTAATGTTCCGTTTCTCTTCTGATCCTTGCTCCAGTTGTCAGTTTTTCCCTTTCTCCAGGATACTGGATTCAATACTGGAAGCAACTTCTGGAGAACAAAAAGGTGATCTGTTTGACACTGAAAAATCCCAGTTGCCAAATCCCACAATTGCTTCACAGATGAATTCTTCCTGGTTGAGGATCCTCATTTCCATAGGCAGATGCCAACTCCAATTTCTATGTTGTGGCTTTAACAACATCGTGTAGCAAGTGCTTAGAAGCTAGTCTCTTAAACATAAAAAAAAGCCAACAATAAAAAACAAACCCACAACTCCCCAAGATTTTAACAGTACATCAAATAGAACTTCAGTATGGCTGAATTTTATGTATAGTTCCACAGAACATGAACACCTGTAGCACTGTTTCTTCCTTCAGAGCAATTAATTCACTTTTGAGGAAGGCCGATTACAGGTAATCAAGCTTCCCATTAGCAGAACACTGACTTCTTCGGCTACTGCCCCTTCTCAGGTATGGGGTTGCTGCTCAGCACCTCTTGTTCTTGCTGGCTTTCTTCTTCCCCTGCTGCACGGTGTGGTGCACAGGATAGTGCACTGAATCATCTGTTCTCCTTGGCCGGAAGAGAGAGCAAAAACAGAGATCCCAAGTCCTTACCTGCATTTTACGTTCCAAAGACTTTCCTCCTCATCTATCAGTGGATATCTGAACAGTGAAGATGACAGCCTCGTCCCAGTGGACTGTGTCCAAAGGAACACCTAGCAGGCCTGCTGTCCCTTTAGAACAGGTAAGGAGGAGTTACTTGCCAAGCTGGAGACTAGCTTCTGTCTGGCCTGTGTTAAGGTGTCCTTTATAAGTTTACAACAAATAGAAGTAATTATAAGTGGCTGATGCCAAATATTCTGCTTGAGCAGCAATGGCAGCACGAGTAACAGCAGCTGTCACTGCATGGCTGGGGTGGCCCTGGCCCTTCCTCCAGTGCAGCTGGCTCTTCCAAGGAATGTTTGATACCATGACATTAGCTGATAGCACTCAAGGGAAAAGGTATGAAGAGCACTGCTTCACTTAAAATAAAAAACAAAACCAAAAACCAACACAACAAACCAAGTGCTGGGCTCACACCGTGAAACATTAAGTGTAGAGAATTTTGTCTTGTTTTAAAATAAATTTAAAAGTTAGATTTCCAGACAGCCTTACCTACAGTGTATTTAATTTCCATCTACTAGAGGCTAGAAAGAAACCCATGCAGCACCTGGTCTGAGGATCTCAACAGAAAGAAGACAAGGACAATAGGTCTTTAAATTGTAAAACGACAAAACCTTATGGAAGTTATCAACTGGCCTAGATGCTGCTATAGCTGAGACTGTTCCTTGGAAAGGGAATGAAGTTCATGCTGGGATCATCACCCGCTGCGGTGGGAATTTAGGAGTCTGGATTCAGTTGCTATCTCAGCCTGCGTGGGTAACCTTGAACAGAAAATTTCATCTCAGTTTTCCGTGTATGAAGATGAGGTTAATAAATACTCTTCTTCCTTTTTTTTTTTAATTTGAGAGCATTTGTGAAAGATGATTAAACAGTTCTATATAAATCTATAAATAAGTTTAGAAAGTCTATACCAGTACTGATAGACACAGGACATATAAAAGTGGCCACACATGGACTGGGATATCCTTAAGGACTGTCTATCTGGTCCCAAGCAGACACTGCAGGAAAGGATGTGTTTTCAGAGAATTCAGTTCTGGAACTGAAACACTAAGAGGTTTCTTCCTCATATGAATGCAGACAATGAAGGAACAGACAGCTTGCTTCAGGCTGGGGAAGGGGCTAAGCCCCATTTCTCAGTCCATGCTTATACCACCCCACCATGGTGCTGGAGGGGAGGGTCATTCTTTGCTGAGCACCTGTGCAGTGCATGCAAGCTACACATTGCAGTTGGAAACGCGAGCTCAAATGCCAATCCTTTAAAAATAATATTACAGAATCCATGTTTTTAAACTTCTGGGGTTCAGTGCTACTTTGTCTGGTACCACACAGTTAGTTTAGTTCTCCAAAGCCAGATACATGTGGGATCTTTGCTACAGAAATCAGGGTCACTAAAGAAAGTCGTTATCCCTGCGTTAATCAAAAAGCAGTTGTACAGCCCAGTCCAGAGGCTGAGCATACGATCTAACCCATAAACCACCCACTGGTAGCATCCAAGGGGATTTAGTCTCGCTCTCCCCTCTCCAACCCCACAACACAGCTTCCCACTGCCAAGCAGGGGTCCCTGGGCTTCAGCTGCACCCCCTTCCCAAGCTGGGTGGCTCCTCTCAGCCCCCCAGCCCTGGGAAAGAGTAAACACTCTCCCATTTCTCTGCTCTTTCAGCCAAAACCAAAGCTTGGACATTTCTGAGCTTGAGAGCACCCATGCAGCTGAGATGCCAGCAAGGAGCACCCCAGGGACCCCCACCCTTTTCCCTGCCACTCACAGGGGAAGGGAGAGCAAGAGCTGCAGCCCTGGGATCACTGCAAACTCCTTCGCCTGCTCTGGAGCAGTTCCCAAGCCCGTCGAGCTGGCTGTGCTTTGAGCCCAGCTGCTCCAGTGGCTGCCTGGGCAGGTAGGACTGGGAATGACTGGTATTGGTGTTTGGGATGTGGAGAATGGAAGCATTTAGAAAGTTTCAATTGTGGCCATTGCATTTTGTCGTCTGAGTCCTGTGGGAAGAAGGTGCTACTTACTCTTCTGATCTTAAAAGTCCAGAGGAGTCCAGAAATAAATGCGTAAAAGAATTCATCTGCTTCCCGTGAGAGTTCTGGTGACCGCCTCTGACAGGGGAGCACAGAGGAAGAGCCACCTCAGCAACTGTGTTTGCTTCTGCCTCCTGCCAGCCAGCCTCCTTCCCTCTGAGATTAACCCCCACCTTGCTCTGAGCTTAACCCCCACCACCTATCCATGCCTTCTAGCTGCTACCTTTTTCTTTTCAGTTTGAGAAAGACTGTGTTGCACCCTCGAGGAAGAGCTGGTGGAGTCTTGGTCAGAAGCAGAGCCATGCTGCAGCACAGCACTGGCTCCAGGCGAGCCTGCACAGGGCCCAGCTGGCATGGAGAGCAAGCTTGGGGGGGGCTCAGACCCCACACTTGGGCAATCCCCAGGCTTTGATGCCAGCCCCTCTGGGCTGTGGCCAGATAAAATACCAAGTCATAGTCATCTACTATGTGTTTTTCCAGATGAGCAAGGGATAAACACAGTGTCACTAGCTCTCTGTGCCCATACACATCTCAGCTGTCTCGAGAAGCAGAGGTTTTCACTTAGAGCCTGGTGTGGTGACAGACAGGTCAAACCTGCTCAGAGAGGATGTGTGAAATCTTCAGCCCTGTCTGGAGAAGAGATGGGAACAGTGAAACCAGGAGGCTGATACCCAACTAAGATGTATCAAAACTTCAAAGTGGGAAAGCTTTGGATGAAATCATTCTTCCCAAGTTTCCAAACTGCAAAAAGAAACAACTTCTCTGGGCAATAGTGGATTTCCAGATACTCACAATGGAAATCATCACCTGTTGAAACAGCACAAGAGATGCAAAGGCTAGCAACTGCCTGCTCCTGCATCTTTTTTTTCTCTGGGATTATTGCAAGTCTTCTTTGACTAAGAATATCATTAATCAGTTTAATTAACTGTAGGAGGCAGGTAGCTGGGAAATTGCTAAACCTATGAAGGACTTGCCTATGTTTTAACTGAACTCCCCACAGTGGGCAGATTCTTGCTTAATTATTTCCTCCTTTAGCTTCTTCGAAATATTTTTCCATCGTGGGCATTGTACAGTTGTCCATTGTTATGGTCCTTGCTGTGGCCACTAGTGTCCCTCTTGTTGGGGTATTGTAAGCTGTGTAGGAAATGGGAAAGAGGGTGCATTGGACAGGTAAGCAAGTAAAAATAATGAGAATTAGATAATCAGTCTGGAGTATACGGGGTGGGGGAAATGTGGGAGAACTACCTAAATGAAGACTCAGCTAAAGTTACAGAACAGGCAGGTTAAAACTTACATAAAAGCAAAAGCTTTGTTTTCTAACCATGGACCTAACCCTCTGTGAGGGATCCTGAGCCCAAACCCCATGGAGGAATGAGCTGATGGTTTTGGTACTAACCTGCCTCAGAACATGGAGATTCTCATACAGAAATGTACCTTTGAGGAAGTGGACATTGTTAACATCAGCTTTGGAGTTTAGCAGGGAAAGAAAGCGAATATGAGATAGTTATTTTAATGATATGGGGCACCACAGAGATTTGGAGCAAGCAGGCATTCTTCAGGCATTGTCACGGAGTAGACTCCTGCAGTAAGACTGGAGATGAGGGTAAGTTATTGACAGACAAACAGGAATTGTCATGTCCTTCCCTTCATGACATATGTCACTCAAACACATTTCTTATTTCTCCATTGTGACATAAGGAGTGAAACAGTGTCTCCTTCCCCCAACCCTATGGTCAGAAACTTGCTGACATTCTCTAGAAACTGGGACTCATCCTTCCAGGCAGGAGACAGCAAAAATGAATGGGGTAAAATGACTGTGATTTGAGTTATTGCCTGGCACTGGAGGGAAAACCCCAGTTTTTGACGGTCTGAGTAGGACCAAACTCTGCTTCAGTCTGGATTCAACCTCTCTGGTCTTAAAACATATCTTTGTCTTTTTCTTGACCAGACCTTTTAAGGAAATGCTATTGTAACTCCTGTTCTCCACTGATAGGTGCAGCTTCTGTAAATCCCTGTGACAACTGTCAGTCTGACAAAACAGAGGTGCTGTGAAGGGAAGGGAGGAGGGATGACAATGGGAGCAGGAATGTATCCCACCACTCTCTTCCTGGAGACAACTACAGCTTCTTCTGGTTTACTAGAGCGATAGACTGGGAAGGGGCAAAAGCGAGCGTAGTGTTTATTTATGTTTGTATTTTTAAACAAAACTGGTGAGGTTCAGCCAACCTCAGCAAAGGGGTTTTATTTGTAACAAACCTCTGAATGACAACACTCAGTTCCAAGTCCACACTGCTTGCAGTAATCACTCTTAGGGAGTCATCTCACCTCTGTCTGTTCCTCCCTTTCCCTCTAAAAAGCACTGTCCAGGGTTTTTAAATAGCGAGCTTCCGAAGTGTCATAGGTGCTACCCTCTGTAAAAAAAAAAACAAAAAGTCCAAGTGACCAACTATCCCCTCTGAGACAGTGTCAGTCACTCTGTCTCTCCACTCAGATAGTCTGTGTTGCCCTGAGGATTATTTGGGCTGGGTTAGCAGCAAATGAGCAGAACAGGTCTGATGGCTTCCCACCTCTGTACTTCAGCTCCTGAGGGGAGGCACTGTTTTAGTCTATGGCTTCTGCACCTCATACAGTGGCTGTGCTATGCGATGTTGCTGACACTCGAAGTATTTAAGATATCCTCTTTGTAAGGGATGTATTTTGCATGACTAAAACCCATTTTCTATGTTTTTGGTTTTTTTTGGCAGAAGAATGAAGAAGCAGAGAAGTATATCAGGAGTACATAGCATGTGGTTTGAGTGCTGTGAAGGTGCCACTGCTACCTTTACAATTTCGGAAATGTATTTGTTACTTGCAGGTGATTTGAGTACAGGAGTTCCCCTGGCAGAGTCTGCACACTCATTTACAGTGACAGTGTGGTTCCAGAAATGTAACTGGGATGTCCTGTGAGCAATAGCTTTACTCAGGTGTTTAATAGACAGGAAATTATGCATATCACAAGGACACTACAAAATCCTGTCCAGTTCTGTAAGAGCATGTTCCCTTTTGGGGATTGGTTTGACTGGATTTTCCTGCAACTCTTTCTGCTTTCTTTCCCCTTCTCCCTTTGTCCTGTAAAGCACACAGAGGGAGGGAGCTCAGGGGAAGTGTCCCTGGAAGTGCAGGAGATAGCTCATGCCTCCTGCCCTGCTGGGCTTCCTCTTTAACTGGGACAGACCTTACAGTTTCAACTCTCCAACACCTGTTGTATGTATCTCAGCAGTCCCTGTCCCACTCAGGAGGAGCATCTGGCTTCAGACCCCTGCCCTCCCAGCTCATCTGGCTTCAGAGTGCTGAGGAAGGAGCTGTGCTCCCCACCAGCACAAGCTTCTGAACCCCCTCCATATGTCACCCCGTGGGCTGCAGGTGATAAAATTATGTCTGTCTCCAGCAAAGTCTTTGTCCCAAAGAAGAAACCCACTCCCTTCTACAGCTTCTGGAGGAAAAAGAACTCCCAGACACTGCTTTCTTTGCAGCACACCACATGGGGAAGCTTAGCAAAACGGAGAGGGCTGTTGTTATCTCTGGTTAAACTGAGAGCAGCTGTTGATGGGTCCAGCTCCAGGCTTCACCACCCACCTACCCCATTGGAATGGATATGAGGAGGTAACCAGGGTCTATGAGCAGTGTCTCTGCTAGTCTCCTGCTGAGCCTGGCAAGCAGCAGAGTGGATTTCCACTCAAATACCTACCTGAAAAACTAAAATCATCCTCTGCAGCACATGGAAGTACAAACCTTCATTTTTCCACCTGCTAAAGACACCTGCTGTTGTGTCTTCCTATTTTATACTTTTAGCTCTACACTGTGCTGTCTTGTTGCCTTTTACGGAAGGCACATTGGAGGCAACTAAATGCACCCGAGCAGCTGTTTGACCTGTTTGCTGCTAAAAAGCAGTGTGGACCAACATTGAGTCCTTGCTGAATAACAGCCCCAGAGAAGAAGCAGCCCCGAAACTTTGATAACTCCAAATTCTACAAAGACCTTTTTGTCATGGTCTCCTCTCTAGCTGCTTCTGAGTGAGAAAGATGAGTCTGTAGCTGTAGCAATAATTTTATGAGTTGGCTTCTTAAATATCAGCACAACAACAGTTCATTGAAGGGTGCTGCCAGCTTACTTTCTTGATGGTGATATGCATGCAAAAACTTCCCATAACCTTCTACTAATTATGAAGAATGTGAGTGGAACTCTGAAGAGCTACCCAAGAATTTCCAAAATTTCACCAGGTACATTAAATCAGGCTGGGTTTTTTTCCCCTTTCTTTGCTGGCAAGGTAGTCTTCTACTCTAACAAGGTACAGTGTTGTCTAAATCAGCATCACCTTTATGTTCTGAAAAACCCGGTTTCTCCTTGACAAAGATGCAAGAGCAAAAATGTTATGTAGAAGGGGTAGAAAAGCAGGATTTGCTGGTTGTCTGGTTGTGTGACAAAAGCTGAATGGCATTAACAAGGTTCGGTGACAGGAAGAATAGCCAATGTACTGGAAGCAAAGAGAAAGGAAGTGTAAGGAAGAAATTTCTCATTGCTTTGCTAAACGATACTGGAACATAGGCAAGGAGAAGGAAAAACAAGCTGCAAGGCTGAAGATGGCAGTACAAACCGGAAAAATCAGAAGTAGCTCAGGAAGTTACTGAAGAAGCTGGAAGAAAAAAAAAGAAAGGAAAGGTATGCACGGGACACTGGCAACAGAAGAATCTGGAAAGCAACGGTTTGTGCAGAGGTGAAATTCTGGGACACACCAGGGGATGATCACACTGAGGTGAGAGCAGGTGGCTGTGGGCATTTTGTGACTGCCGTTTGTGGAGGCGAGTGGGACTGAGCAGGATGAAGATGCAGAAGTTATTATGCTTGTTCAAGAAGTAACTTCTGACAGTGGATGACACTATCTGCTTAATCCACTTTCCATGACCAGTGCTGACTTTCCCTACCTGCCAAGCCCTCTCAGTGTTCCTTTGTCTCTCTGCAGCACTAAGTCACCTCCTCGCCTCAGCTACACTGAAGTTTCTTATTACAGAAACTTGCTTTGTGATTAATCCATTTGTATGGTATTTTGCAGAATACACACTATGAACATTTGAATCAGTAGCCATGGAACATGTCAAATTTCAAAACAGCAGAGAGATTTGCAGGGACAAGAAGGTGTTGTTTATAGTCTTAAAGGATTTGCAATAATTAAGAAGAAAAACTGCATTTTCAGAGACACCTATAGAAATAGTCTTATTTTTATTCCTGCAATTAATACATTTTCTTCTTTCTGGAGTCAGACAACTCTTCAGTTACTCAGTGTACAACATGGATTTTTCACTACTGCCTTCCTCCTTTTTTTCTGCCCTTTATACTGACATGAATGTGCTCTTCCTGTCAGACATCGGTTACTGCAAACCCACAAAGATCTCATGTCCTTTTAACTTCCTCCTCTCAGCTCAGGATCCGCACTTCTTCTTCTCCAGCATAGTGCCAATTTCTTGCCAGTGACTGGCTCTGTTGTAGTTAGCATCTGCCTGAGTTTGAGAGCACACTGACCCCAGCTTTTCCATCCTCAGCAGCTGCCCCAGCCCACAGCTGCTCCACCCAAGCCTCTTGTTAGACGTTACCACCAGTGGAGTCCTACTCACAGGAGATCAATCATCAAAACAGAGCTATAAATCATCCAAGTGCTGGTTTTGCAGAACAGTCCCCTGAAGCGACTGCTCAAGAATGTTCCACTGAACCACTCTTCACCCCCTCTCTGTGCCACTACTTCTCTGCCCCCTTCAAAACCCTATGTGAACACATAAGGTTTCTCTGTAGCAGCAGTAAAGCTCAAGCAATCCCTGACTTTCACCAAATTTGCTCTCAGAGGCAAGTGAGAGCCCTGCAAATGAGGAAATCTGTAGAGGCATGAGGAATGCTTTTCCCTGTAGTTCATTTTCTAAAGCACAATCGTATTTGTGCTGATGGGAAAGAGAGCTGCACCCACTGCTGTGCGGGAAAGTCTAAAAGTAGGGTACAGGTAAAAAGGCAGCTCCCTACACAGAGTTCCCCGGGCTTGAATTGTCTATAGAAATCCTGACAAAAGACTTCACTTTTTGACTTCAGCCTTCTGGCATAGATCAGGATGGCAATAGGGTAAACCTCCTGCCACAGGACATGGGTATCAATGCACAACAGGACTGAAGAAAACTTCCCTTAAGGGGCAGAGGAATGGAGGCACAAAATATTCTTCAGTAGGAGGAGAGGGGAGGGTGGTAGCTAGAGAGACTGGGAGATGGGATAACAGCTGGTAAAGAAAATTGAATGGGATCTTAAGGTTAGTAGTTGAAAAGGGAAGCAGGGTGGAAAAACCCCCAGATGAAATGGAAAAGAGATGGCTATGAGTTGGACAAAGGAGAGTAGAGACTGGGTATGAAAATAAGCAGCACCAGAGGTTTGTCATGCTTTTTCTGGGTAAATACACATCAAACTTCATGACAAGCCACCCATCTTGAACAGCGAGGATCCTATTGCCCTGAAAACATGGATGTGAAGGCATGAGAGAGAATGGGTCTGTATTTTATGAAAAAAAAAAAAAAGAGATGTTGAACATGTCTGCAGCAACTGTGCCAGTACCTCGAGCGTATTGAGTTCAGTCTGTTTGTGGTGTGCAGCTCCCACAAGGTGACTTGCTCTCTGTTTCAGCACTTGCTACCCTTCTCCCTTTTGCTTTTGGAAACATTCTGAAAATCATTGCCTAGGACATTAGTCTTTCTAAGATCAGATTTACCTGTAGAACTTGGGAAGGATCATATGTTTTATCTACACAGGGATGTAAAAAACAGTTTCTTGGGAACCACACATGGACACAGTCTTCCTCTGGCATTACTGTCTTCTCTCCAAGACCACAACCAAATAAAATAACAGAAGCTGGCACTCCTGATAGGGGCATATGTCTGAATAGGCACAAGCTTAATAATGTCCCTATTTAAATATGTATAGAACCAATTGTGAATAGTTAATGTAAAGCACGCACACTCTGTAACACACACTACACACACTGTAACATTTCAGGGCGGTTTGGCTTTCCCTTTACGAGGTTAGGGCACCTTCCGTGAGGTCAATGCAAAGGAAAATATTGGTGTCTTCCCTTCTCCCGATGCTTTGAAACCAGAATCTCTGTTGTTTTAATTTCTGATCTTTTGCGGCTACTGCAAAGTAGCATCGTCCAGAAGGCACCGTGTGCTCGTCCTCCAGTGGCTGCTGCCCTCCCGACCCTNCGGGGGGCGGCAGGGGGCTTCCCCACCTCTCCGGGCTCTTCTGCACACCCCTGCCTGTGGGCTGAACCACAACGAGTGCATGAACCCCGCCCCTCATAAAGCATTTGACTGTTGTTGGAGGGGAAGGGAGCCCGGAGGTGACACCATGGAGTGTCCGACAGCCCTAAAGTCTCCCTTTGTCCCCAGTAGCCAGCTCTCCATGTCCGCTTGCCCACTGCTCCTGCAAGGAGTCCAGAGCAGCATCAACTCCCAGCAGCTGCTGGTTCAGCTCTGCCTCACCAAGCCCTACCAAGCCTTGCCCTTCTCAAGACAGAAAGATGTCTTCCCTACTCAACTTCCCCAAGCAAGCCAGTCCCCTAAAGCTTCGGCGAGTTCCTTAATTAATCATTATGCATCAACTGGCGTTCTCAAAGGAGAAAAAGATAGGGGAAAGACGAATCTATTAATTTTAAAAGACTACCCGCTCATTTTCTGGGAATATTGTAAGGTCCTCACAGTCAATACCTCACCTACTCAACTGGATGTAGGTGAACTCAGTTGACCCCCAAGAATTTTCTGTTCAAATGCCTGGCTGCAGGAGGGTGGTTCCTGCATAAATCCAAATTCCACTGCTGCCCTTAAATTATCTGTTAGATTGGCCACGTGTCTGTGGAACCTGTTTTATGGGCTTGTAAATGCCATTAAATCTGTTGTGCTTTAGCAGGTAGTGCTCGTTTCTACCCAGCCTCTGTTCGAGGACTTCCATAGTAAAATGGGAATATAGAAAGTTTACATTTTGGAGTCAAAATGGTATCTTTGGAGCCCTCTACCACCTTCAGTACCTGTGTGGACTTGACTCCATGCATAGGATGGGGTTATTCCTTTGAAAAAGTACTACATGAGGAGTGGATAAAGGATAATTTCCCCCATTCCCAAAGGGCAGTTCTCTGTACCCATAGGCAGGTGTTTTGGGATGTGTCAATGGAAAGGCAGCATTTCATCTGTGATGCTAATGAGCTGCACTGCTCACTATTGCTCTGTTTTTCTTCTAGCACTTGGTGGCTCCAGTCAAAGGCAGCCCCACCATGTCTATTTGTGACATTTCTTACTGTTGATCTGTTGAGTTGTTTTTTTTTCCCTGAGAATTGTTGAACTTCTTCAAAAACAGAAATTTGCTAGAGAGGAACCCATTCCTATTTCAGGACAACTCCTTGCAGCTGAGAGAGAGAACACTGGCCACAGCTGAAAGGGGTTTAAGATTTTGTGTTAATGTGCTGTTTTCTGTTTAGTTACATATAGATCAGAACTTAAAATAGCAACTAACCATAATGCAGGTTCTCACTCCAAGGCAAGGTTTTCATCTTTCACTTGATTAGTCATTGATGGGAATTGATAATGCAGTCAGGAGTGCAGTGTTTTGCCATATTTAAAACTTATTCCCTATTTCAGGAATCATATAAAAACACTTATGGAAAAGAATGTATTTCCTAGAAAGACTAAGTGCTATAAGCAGTATTTAACTGTAAGAAATCCTTCACTTCTCACACAAAACAAAACCTCCCTTTTGTTTTACTTTGTTGTTACTATGTCTTGGGTTTTTTTAGATTATTTCTTAACTTTAGATGTACTTGTGAAGGAATTAAGAATGTTTGTATCCTTAAAGTGTATAAAAAGCAGATAAATAATAATTGTAAAGATGTAATCTCAAAGCCAACTTTATAGATTATAAATTAAAAAAAAAACAACTTCTCAGAAAATGTATTGGTAAAAAATATTAGTAAATTAACACTTTAGCATGAACAAATTGATACAGGAGAAAAAACTATACACTTAAATGTAATGCAGATCCAAAAGAAAATATTAACATTATTGATTTAGGAATTCTACAGTTTTGAAAATAAACTCTGGATTTAGTATCTATTCTTAAATTTTGAGTATGGGTTCTACATGTATGATGTTTACAACCAGGAATAGTCATTTGATAACCAGTTCTCAAAGGTGTTCAGAGCTTTCCACTACTTGACCTACAACTTCAGAACTGCAAAGCAAGTTCTGACTTGTTTTGCTTCTTCACCAGTCTCTGCAGAAGTTTTAAGATGAGACTATGTGTGCACAGATACAATGTCTTATGCTATAGGTTTGCAACAAAGATGTCCAACATTTATAAAATAAAATAAAGAGAAAAAAACTCCAACAAAAACCAATCCCCAACATTTCAAACAAGAATAAACTAATCAATTGCAACTTTATTTGCAGCAGATGGAAACAGTGCATGTATGTGCAATAGGGATCTTGTGGGGATTTCAGGTATAAAACCTCATATCATTTTCACTCCATATTTAGAGAAAACAAAATCTTCCCTTAGGCTACAGTTTGTCAAGTTTTCTTTTTTTCTTCCTGCTCAAAACTGTTTCTAAGCTGTCTGGAAGCATCTATTGGGGAAAATTTATTTTTCTTACTGGAACAGAAAGGGCTGTTCCCTCTTTCCTAATTATTAAGACAACTGCACTTTGAAACGTGACATTTCGTTGCTTCTCATTGGAATACACCCATGAACCACTTCGAAGTTAGTTTTGAACCTCTGCAAGTTACTTACAAAACATGGGGAAAACTATAAATTAGGTTGACAGCATTTGCATCCAGAAAGCTGATCTGGTTTGTTCTGTTTCTTCAAAAGCCAGCATTTGAAAATCCCATTTGCAGCTCACAAGCATAACCTTTTAGCCAGGCCAGGGAGTGATTTCCTAAGAAGCTGAGCAGGCACCTGTTGGCCTTTGACTTAGGGGAGACAGGAAACACTTTTGTCTTACTCTTTCTACTGCTTAACCCTCACTCTGCACAAACTTTTCTCTTTCTCAGAGTAAATAACCACAAGTTGCTGAAAACATATGCACATTTAAAACTAGCAGTATTTGAGCTAGTTTTAGCTTCCTAAAGCTTAAGGCAGCTTTAAAAGTGTGCAATTAAAAAATCAGGATATATTAAAAAAAAATATTCCAATAATTAGACTATACTACTGACATGAAACATCCCCATTTATTCTAACCACCTTATAAATGCAGGTTTAATTTTCTTTTTTTTTTCTTTTTTTTTTTTTAACTTTAAGTGGGAAAGCTCTATTTTTACTAACTTGCCAGTGCTGCAGGAAATTTAGCTAGAGTTTCCTGAATTTCAGGGTTTAATTAAGCAACTTGAGCACTCAATTCAATTAGGTTACTTTATGTCTATGTTTCATTGCCATCAGAGCTGATATTTGCATTTTTGTGTTTAAAAAAAAAAGATCATATTTTGACTAGAACCATATTTCAGTTCGGAATTAGGATTTCAACATCGAATATTAATATTAGAAATCTTCACAAAGCTAAAACAAAAGGGTATGAAACATTCTGAATTTTCCTGGATCCATCATTTAGTTTAAGAACATAGACTGAAGCATACAATTAAGATTATTTTCATTCTTTTGGTGAAAAAATGAAAAAAAAACAACAAAAATTTTTAACATTTCTTTGCTAACAAAACTTTTACTATATTTTTATGTTGTTAACTTATGGCAAAAAAGGTAGGTATTAGCCTTGCCTCTAGCTGTTGCCTATGAGAATGTTTCACTGACTGTTTACAGATAGGCTGGGGCTTTATCACAGGTCTGATGCAAGAAAGCTGAATTTTTTCTCTGGCCTCTGTGACCCCATTATGGTACTTTGTTAGCATGCATTCTGCAAGCTCAGCCTCAGTTCTACAGAACAACTATATGTTCAGACAATGGACTCAAAACAGACTTGCAAAAAATAGCTTCAAACTAGAATTGCAGACTTAGGTTTACCTAAATATAGAATTTGTTTCATATTTTCCTACTTGATTTTTAAACTTTGGTTTAAGTAGTACTTTAAAAGCATTTAAAAATTCAGCTAAACCGTTTACTGTTGCAAAACTACAGAAATCAAAAATGTTTCTTGAAGAAAAATTTGAATCTGAAATTTGTAATAACTACTAAGTCTAAGATATATTTGTGTGCCTCCAGTTGTATCAAGGATTGCTCAATTGAGATGTAAATTGAGCTTTAAAACGGGAATTAATTAGCATGAAAGTAACGCTGTATGTGTGCACTTTAAATTTGTCAGACTAAGACTTGTACTTATTTTCACAGGCTATGCCTTATGGGGACGAAGGGGATTTTTAAGTAGAAGAGAGATCTATAAAACAAATACTTACTTTTGTAGAAGTTTTAGTTACTTAAATTAGATACTTTTAGCAATAACTATGCTGTACATAAAATATTTTTGAAAAAAATAAGGTCAAACTTCATTGACTAATTAACTGTCAGAGAATCATAGCTTAGGGGGAAAATATAGGTATTTTCTTATACAAAAGTACTGTGCCAGACATTTTATACTGACAATACCTACCAGAATAAGTAACCTTGTAATCAAAGTTCCCTAATATTTCCTACCTAAAAATACGTACCGTATACTAGGGTAATTCATTGCAAGGGAAACAGTTATATGGTATGGATTTCATGAGAAACACCAAAGACCAAACTCAAGTTATTTAAACCAGATAAAGAATAATTGAAACGACCTAATGAAATGATTCAGATATAAGCACTAATGTCTGCGGGAAGAGCCAACAATCCTGCAGCTCAGCCTTCAGCCTCACAGGTAGTTTAAAATTGTCATATATTCTATAATTCACAGACTCGAGTATTCAGTCTGCTTAACAAACAGAGCAGAAACAAAACCCTCAGCTGTATTTAGCATTAGGTTGCTTTCTGATCTTGAGAAAAATAGTAAGCAGCAAATGATAAATATATGTGGTGCTGGGAAAACACATTTTAAATGCAAACATTTATGACCATGTTCTTCAAAGGATACATGTATTAATGGCCAATTAAAAAAAGCTATTTTCATGAATGTTGCATTAAAACTGGAATACTTATTTCTGATTAAATGTGTAAAAATCATAACCAAAATCTAAACCAAAGTATTGCCTGAACTGGAAGGCAATAAATTCTTATCAACCACAGGGAACATAATAAATATATTTTAAGATATTTAACCAAATTAAAACAAAACAAAATAAAAAGTAAAGTATGAAACTTCAGCAACCACCATCTCCAATTTTGCTTTAGTATAACAAAATAAATTTATATCTGAAATAAGTTTGAGGGGGTTTTCAATATTAAAACCAAAAAGTTGCATAGTTTCTTCAAAAGCCAGCATTAGATGAGAATTTTTAGAGAAAAGGAGATGGAGATTTTTTATTATTAAGAAATAAAGGCTACTTGGAATGAACTCTGGGCATCAAAATCTAACCAGTATCAGGTCCTAAAAAGCAAATTGAATACTCCTTCCCTATAACTTTAAGATATGTGAAGTCCTGGGGCTGAATTCACCGTAGACGTATGATATTGCTAGCTGCAAATACCACTATCGTATTATTAAGGCAAAACAGATTCTGGAGAGGAGGGTCTCATTGCTCTCACCAAAGGGATTTCATGCTTGGGTTGCTGCTCCATTTTACTCCCTTGCTTGATGGTTTTTTTCCCCCCCTCTTGGCAAAAAGATCTCCTTGATCAAAGGAGGAGCAAACAAGAAATAAGGTCTTATTTCTCTACAATGCAAGAAAATAAAACAAAACAAAAACAGAACAAAGAGCCATCTGAACCGAGTTAAAATACATTTAACTAGTGAGAAACACTTTTCCTTCTGAAATAGCAGCTTCATTTTAATTTCTCAACTCCTTGTAAAAGCTCCACAAAATATTTTCTAGGTAGAGGAAGCCATATTGGCAATTCTTCCTGTCACTTGATCAAATAAACTTCTGAATTTGTCTGTCTATAGTATACATGATATATTCCCATTTTTTCCTTCCACCACAAATGCAAAGATCCCAGTTTTCAGATATCAGACTGAAATATGATAAGCTCTATTTTGAAAATCCCATTTTAAATCCAGCTGTACCGAGCAAAGTGATCACTGATGAAAAGTTAATGTATAGCTATATTAGAAGGAAAAAAAAAAAAGTCATCTATTTTCACATAATTTAAGTGTACGTGATCAGATTTTTGTTTTGCAAGCTCTATTTGCCAGTATTTGAAAGCTGAAAATAAGATAAACTGAGCAATCAGTCCTTGAATAAAGAAATCCTTGGACAGAATGGAAAAAAATAAAATACTTCCAGATCAGCATGCAGAGATTAATTCTAAGCCACAGTGCTTTATATATCAGAAAAACTTCTTTAGAAATAGTTTGTATTATTGTAATATAATAATGCTGTGATAACATTGCATTACAAAATAAAGAATTTCTGTAACTTTCCGGCAAGCAAAACAGCACAGACAGCTAACCTCTTTGTAATCAATTTTTATTGGAACACAAAGCTGGCTACAATGTTTTATCTCAAGCCCTAAAACTTCCGATGCAACTGTGTAATTTGTTTCATTTCACCTCAGCACAGCCGGCCGCCGCGCTCCCCGTTGCTAATTCGCCGGGTTTTGCGGCGTTTTGTGATCGAGACTTCCAAACCGGAGCGTTTCCTCGGGCTCCAGCAGGAACCCTGCAGAGCGCCTTGGCTGCCCGGGCAGCCTCCGTGGTTGCGAGGAGCCGAGAGGAACCGGCTCCCAGCCCCGGGAGCCGAAACAGCCGTCGGCACCAAAGTCGCCACCGCCTCCCCGAGCTGTCCGGCCGGGACGGCGGTGCGCGCATCACGCGGGGAAGCTGGACCCACCGGTAGCACCGCT